>JASVEL010004174.1:0-91459 GCA_032618575.1 Nicotiana noctiflora | reverse complement strand
AATTCCAATTGAAGGTAAAAAGTTTTCATGTTAAGCAATTCCATAACCCAAGACTCGTAGACACACTCCTTCCGTTTACTTTTAGTCGTCCATTTTAGATTTCCTAAGAAATTATGTCATTCATAATTTGATCGTAATTCTAAAAGTTTTCCCAAATGATTTGGGGAATAATCACGACAATATTTTTAAAAGAGTTTAATATAATGGATAAATAAAAATGAATATACATTTTTAACAAGTAAAAGTGAAGCAGGAGGCATATGATTAAAGATACAAGGAATATTTTCATCTTATCCACGGTAAAACTCAAAAGAAAATAAAGTTACCCATCTGTCCGACTTTCTCGCGTAATTTTTGTCTGATAGGTTAAAAAGAAAAATTTATAGCCACAGAAAATCGTTATTTTGTCGGAGAGAGTGTTTTTCCCTCTCACCTTTTCACTCTCCCTTTCTCTTTTCTCTCTTTACTCTCCGCTTCCGGCCACCGGCAATCGTTTCCCGGCAATGTCGGACCATACTGTATCCGCTCCTCTTTTACCTTCCTCCACCCACCTCTCAGACTCCGATCACGATCAGGCGCCTGAGCCGCACGTGATCGTTACTGTTGACGACGACGATGGGGTCCATCAGCTACCCAACGGCGACGATCATCAATTGGTTACTCATATTTCGGAGGTGGATGATAACCCATATGCGTTTCTTGGAGCGAAGCGGTTCGACATGCCTGGATCCACCACCGTTGACCCGTTCAGGAACAATACACCTAGAATCGAAGGGGTCTATGAATGGTTCAAGATTGTCGTGTGTTTGCCTCTTGCTTTGGTGAGGTTGGTGCTTTTTGGGTTATCTTTGATGGTCGGTTACGTGGCCACACGTGTTGCTTTGTACGGGTGGAAAGATAAGCACAATCCTATGCCTAAATGGAGGTCCAGATTGATGTGTGTTACCCGGTTTAGTGCCAGAACCATCCTCTTCTCTTTCGGGTATTTATTTAAATAACGACCTTTTTTGGCTTTCAACTATTTGCTTGCAAATTTGGCCAGTCAAAGAATATTAGTAGTTCTTTGGTTTAATTAAAGGACTAGGATTTCTTGAGTTTGTGTTGATACAGATTGCTTCTTTAGCAAGATAGACAGTGATCTTGTTGGTTTCTTGTGAAAGAGTGAAGGAGATTTTTATTTAATGGTTACTTGTGTTTAAAGGCGAAAAATAATAATTTACACGCCTTTTTTCTCAAAGAGAGGTGCTATTAAGTTAACTTCATCTCTCTTTTTTGTTTCATGTTGGTAGTACATCTATTGCATTGAACTTTCATTTGAGTTCGAGTATTTCATTGGGTCCTTCAAAATATATGAACTTAACAAAAGAGCTAGATGTGCTTGCATTGGATACTTACACACACCTGTATTGGAAACTAATTCATCTAGCAGGAGAGTGATTAAATGAAGCTTGAGACTCTTTTTCTTCTTCTTTCTAGTAGAGTTCTTTTCTCTATCGAAGAGGTGGATGGGGTGACTGAGAGGATAAAAGTAGCTTGGGGTGTTGGAACTCTTGGGAAATTGAGTGGCTTAATTATGTTATTAAGGAAGACCTCTGGCATAGTTCACGCTACTGTATACGCTTAGTTTACGCTATTATATAAGCTTTACCGGTACAAATGTTTTCTTTTTAGCTGTTAAGTATACCCTTACAAATCCTACTATTATTCCTTTCCCAAGTATTGAAGTTTTTCTATTTTTCCTTTGTATCTTGTAGCAATATTTAGTGGACATGGATTTACAAGATTAATGGTTTCATCTTGTGTATATGAGGGGTATAGAGCATGCCATTAATTGTGAATTCGATGTGGACAGTAACTTGCAAGTTGAAAGTCAGCCATTTTGTGCTGTCAAAACAAAATAGGTCATTCCATGTTAAAAGAGGTCATGTCGTAGTCATATTAGCATGTAAGCTGCAGTCAGAGTTCAAGGAATTTGTTTTATTAGATTTGTTTCCCAATCACTGTGTCTGATGAAATATCTTTTTTTTGTTCCTTTTCTCCTTTCTTATTTACTATTCCAGGTACCAATGGATAAGACGAAAAGGAAAACCTGCACCAAGGGAGATAGCTCCTGTTGTTGTATCTAATCATGTCTCCTACATAGACCCTATCTTCTTTTTCTATGAGTTATTTCCTACCATTGTTGCTTCCGAGTCCCATGATTCCATGCCTTTCGTCGGAACTATTATCAGAGCTATGCAGGTAATGGGCGCACACCAACATTGTCTCAAATTATGTGTGCTTGTTAGCATATTGGTGCTAGTACGTAAAATTTATGTTTTGTTATTTCTTGGCAGACTTCATTTGCTTCTAGCTTTGAATTCTGGAATCCAGTTTATTCTGCCTCAGAATGCCTGTTATATATCTGTAATTAAGACATTAAACTTGCTTATGCCATCTCCCTTTTTGCAGGTGATATATGTTAATAGATTCTCTCCCACTTCAAGGAAGCATGCTGTTAGTGAAATAAAGGTAAATAGTATCTGTCTTTGGTCTCTTGTTTTTTCTATTGGTACTTGGATGATAAACATTTTTTGGCTATTATGTTAGTGCATATCATTCTGAGGTTATTTAAATCTACTTCTTACATGTTCCCCCATGATCACTTATTCATAGTTATATATACTTTTTCAAGATATGTTGTTGAAGTTTTCCCTGGAGCACATGAAATGTTTTGCACCATCCCAGGCAAAGCTTGCTCTTTTAGTTTCATGTCTGGGGATCTAGGTTGAGCTCTACACTCCATATAGATGCAGTTCAGTTCAGTTGAAGTCTGGGGGTAGTTTTCAAGCAAATTTTGCTTGTTCAACTGCTTGCCAACAAGTGCAAAGAATTATAGAAGATCGGGAAATTATTGTGTGTGGTCCATAAGAGACTCTTGATCCTTTTCATCAACAAGGATTTTGCTATTTCTAAGGCCTTAAACGTCCTATTAGCATATAATAATCTACCCATTTCTCTTCTGTCTCCTGATTGCCATCGGGGTAATGACTTATTTTACTATTATTCATTTGATATGGAGGAAATATTTATTTAGAGTACAGCTGACTCATGAGAAAGTACTACTAAAAGAAAAGAGATGTTAGCAAAATTTATATCTCCGAAATTTTATGAAGTTCATGTACTCTCTTAATTAGTTAAATAAGGTCTGAAGAAGTATTTTTCCCTTTAGCAACCATCTATTACACTCCCTTCATGGGGAGTATTTGGTGCCCACATGTATATGCAGAGTTTCTACAAAAGCGAATTAGAAATAATGAACAGCTCGGTCCACAATTAGTAAGTAGATTACACTCTTTCCTGAATGTATAAATATAAAGTCTTTAGCAATATAGCTATTTGATACAGAAATATGCTTTCAAGGATCTGAAAACAGAGAAAGGCTTCTTGCAATCAATTTCCCCGAGTGCTTTTATTTCCTGAAGGGACTACAACCAATGGAAGAGCTATTATTTCCTTCCAACTTGGTGCATTTATCCCAGGCTATCCTATCCAGCCTGTTATTGTGCGCTATCCCCACGTTCACTTTGATCAATCATGGTATTCTCTTCCTTCTCAGCAGGTTCTTTGGGGATGATACGTTTGTTTTTTTATTATCGCCCTCATGTGGGATTTCATTGTTGTGCAGGGGGAATGTTTCCCTGGGAATGCTGATGTATAGAATGTTCACACAGTTCCACAATTTCATGGAGGTATGTATGCCTTGCAGTAAGAAAAGAATGACTAAGTTTTCATGGACGTGTATGCATTCTTCTACGCGTGACTGCCCCTCCAATGTCAAGTTTCAAATCTATTATCTGCTATTCTGCTATGAGTCATATGTCTAGAACTCAGCTCCTTTCCCATCTGAAAGTCTGTGCTCTTTTACATGTATATGCGTTCCTTTTGGGCTCAGTTTGTTAGCAGATTGATTTATCAATATGATGGTATATGACTGCCAATATTTAGCTGTTCATGGAAACTATGGCTATCTTTAGGTCTTTTGAAATTTTGTGGAGTAATCTGTTGAATGTTGCTTAACTTTGGTATGCTGATATTTTTATATTGTCTTAGATGTGTTTTTATCTTTATACAGATCTATGTCTGATTGAAAAAACTTATCTTCATTATGCTTAATTGAGAAACCTGCCGCTTTTCTACAGTTGTGTTGTAGGCCTATCTGCTTGAGTTCATTAACTTTAAATATTTTACATTGTGTTCTTGTTTGTTTTAGATTCATTAGTTGTTAGATTTTTACTGGGGAACAATAGTGTGCTTGTTTCATACTTTCTCTTATTTAAACTCTGCTAATGTATTCTTTAAAATTATAAATATATTCACAAAATATGTTCTACCAGGGAACTCTGGAAGTCTTAACATCTAAGACTTTGGGTTTCCATAAATCTTCCACTCCCCTAAAACTTTGAGTTTTGCTTCAAGTACTACTCCGGCTTCATATGCTTAGTATATTTCGGCAACCGTGGATAATTTCACGTTTTATTCTCTTTTTTCTAAAGCATAATTACATAATCTACTAATGAAATTAATTTGCACACAAAATTTGGCCATGGCTTTTCTCATTAATCTTTTAATTATCCTCTCCATCTTTTTTCCTTCCTGTGTATTGGTCATAATTGGGCCGGGGAAGGGATTTGGTGACATATGTGATTTTGCTTTCTTGAAGGTAGAGGTAAGGTCTGCGTACATACTACCTTTACCAGACCCCACTTGTGGGATTACGCTGGTGGGTCTGGTGTTGCTGGAAATACTTGCCATTTTCTTTTACTAGTGCGACTGTTGAAACAATTATCTCACTTTGTTTAGTAATGTGCAGGTTGAGTACCTTCCTGTTGTTTCACCTCATGAGAATCAGAAAGAAAATGCTGTACGGTTTGCTCAAAGGGTGAGTTGATTCTAACAACAGAACTTATTCTTCTGCTGACTGAACAAGATTTTATTTTTCATGTGTTGTGTGTGTTGTTACATATAAAAACTTCTTGAATGCAAAAATATGGAGTATTCAGAATTCTTTTTTTTCAGCTTCTTTTATTTCAAGTGCTTGTGCTTTCCATTATAGAAATCCTACCCGGTTAGTTGCTGCAGGATTCATGATATGACATAGATTTGTGCTTTTTGTTATGTTACATGGATCCTTCGTGAGCCTTTTAAAGTCAATAAATGCTACACCAAGATGGGTGGCAAAAATATGTACAATGAATAAGGAGTGGCCTAACCACATGTAGCTCACAAGTTGTACCAATCATATATACAAGTAGGAATGTTCTCATTACCCACAAAAATAATGATAGACAAAGTCTCTTTACAAGCTGTTCATGCCCCTCTCACTCGTTTGGAGTAGTCTTCTTTTTCTTTCCTTCCACACTGTCGAAAAGAAAAAGAACACAACGGCATCGTTCTTATGGTGTTGGGGGGTGACATGGGACAAGAGACAGTGCTTGTTGAAGTTGGGTGAGTTAGTTTTACAGTTACAAGGCCTAATTCATCTAAATTTTCTCCTTGCAGCTTCTGTTGTGTGGTTGAGGTTTTAGTGATGAATAAATTATGTTTGTTGTATTTGAGACTTTTGTAGTGACTTGACACATGCACACAAACAAAAGAACAAATTTTGTGCAGTTGAATGTCATTTTGTTGATAACACGTGTAATTAAATGTTACTAAATGTGTGAGCTTCCCCAAACCTCACCCTGTGGGACTAAGCTGGGTAGTTGTTGTTGTAAATGCGTGAGCTTGTCTAATCAACTATCATCCTTCATACATACTATTTACGGAAGCTTGATCCTTAATTTTTTTATTCAATACAGACTGGCCATGCTGTTTCAACAGCCCTTAACGTTGTACAAACATCTCATTCGTATGGCGATGTACTGCTTCTTGCTAAGGCATTGGAGTGCAATCAGGTATATGGTTCTTTCCGAGATTTGCTAACTAAATCATATTCAAATTGCTTATATTGATGTATCAATTATATTTTCTCCCTCCTCAAAAATAATTTTATTTTCTTCCTCCTTATTCTTGGCAATGTTTTCGGAAACTTTTCTTCCTAAAGAGCACATATAGCTTGTCTGAGACTAATATACACCTCATATGCTATTACACTGTCAGCAAATAGACAATGATGCATGCAGCGCCGCTTATAGTCTCCACATGTTGCCAATCTGCTAAATATCTGGTCTTAGTTGCTGTATATTTACCCCCAAATGTGCCCTCTTGATATAATAATAACATTTTTATATTCTGGGTTACTGTCAGCACTACGGGACTTATGGCCTGGAAGTGTGCCAATTTTCCCTGCATTTGGAAATTCTTGTGGACTGCCTTAATTTTGATCCCTTTTTAACAAGGAATTTCATATTTGACGGTGGAGAAAAAGTTATGTTCAGTCTAAAAAAGGTTGCTTCTTTCTCATGCTGGTGTTCAATGTTGAATCATTCGGCATAGGTGCACTTTAGTTTTTTTATATGTTTTAATCAGTTTTCTTGCTGAGGAAATGATGAATACTTTCTACTGTTAATCAAATTTGATTTCTAGTTTTCTTGTACACTCTACCCTCTGCCTTATTCTTAGCAATGTTTTCGAAAACGTTTCTTCCTAAAGAGCACATATAGCTTGTCTGAGACTAATATACACCTCATATGCTATTACACTGTCAGCAAATAGACAATGATGCATGCAGCGCCGCTTATAGTCTCCACATGTTGCCAATCTGCTAAATATCTGGTCTTAGTTGCTGTATATTTACCTCCAAATGTGCCCTCTTGATATAATAATAACTTTTTTATTTTCTGGGTTACTGTCAGCACTACGGGACTTATGGCCTGGAAGCGTGCCAATTTTCCCTGTATTTGGAAATTCTTGTGGACTGCCTTAATTTTGATCCCTTTTTAACACGGAATTTCATATTTGACGGTGGAGAAAAAGTTTAAGTTCAGTCTAAAAATGGTTGCTTCTTTCTCATGCTGGTGGTCAATGTTGAATCATTCGGCATAGGTGCCCTTGGAGTTTTTTTTATATGTTTTAATCAGTTTTCTTGCTGAGGAAATGATGAATACTTTCTACTTGTTAATCAAATTTGATTTCTAGTTTTCTTGTACACTCTACCCTCCCCAGATCCCACTTGTAGGATTACACTGGATATGTTGATGTTCTGTTGAATGTATCACTCTGGACTCTGGAGTAATGTCTTTTTATTGGTTTCCAGGAAAATCCCTCGCTCTATTTGGTTGAGATGGCAGCGGTTGAAGCGGTGAGTTGACTTTCTTTACTTCTTCTGAGAAAAGCAAATTCATCTTTCTTAGCTGTTTGCTTAGAGTATGACAATTTTGAGACATGATGTGTTTATCAGTTAATTGTGAGGCAAAACTTGGCATGGACAAGTACCATTGTCATTTTCTAAAATGCAAAACTTTTAGCCTTATTGCCCCTTATATTTGTTTTAGTGCTCAAATATAACTTTTACTTTTACCCCATAAGTTTAAAGTAGAATCTGTTGGTACTGTCCTATAGTTGCTTCGGATACTATGGGGAAATCAGTGAGCAGTAGCTCAAGTGGAGAATACTCCACTGTTTTTTTATATACTCTTAGAGTACAGAGAGGATTGCGATTGATATAGGTATTGGATGACTTGTATGGAGAACAATACTATCGTATCCATTTTCTATACTGGGATTTTCCCCTTTTTGCTGCCAATGAGAACATTTACTAAACAAAATGCTATTGCTTTGGGTCTGAGGGGATCTATGTTTTGTATTTAGGTTTACTACATTTGGACCTGCTATTTTTAGCATTTGCCCATTATGAAGTTCTTTGGTTTCTCTATGTAAGAGATATTTGTATTGATATTTTCTTTATTCTTGAGGATAATTGCAGCTTCGCTGTGGTGTGATGTAATGGAGTGATGTAGAGAGAACTTTGGAAATAGAGTTGACTTTTGTGTGCATATGAAACAGAGAACATCATAGTATCCCAGACATTTGTTGTGGCCGATCTAATATTAACTGTAGTAATTGGTAAAAAGATCTGACTCAAGAAATAATTGGTTAGCCTTTCTCGATTTCATACAACCATGGCTCGCAAATACTATAAAATTGTGTAATTATGTACTCTATTATTGAATTAACACAAAGGAAAACAAGATATTCTTCCCATGATTGAACTACCATTTCTCTGAAGAAAGCAGTCCAAAACTTGTACTGAGTGACAATTATTCAGTGGCTTTTTAAGATATTTGAAGCATATTACAACCTAATTGTATGCAGATTTTTGTTCCTTTACAGCAATTTCCATCTTCAAAATGTGGACTAACATGATAACTGAAAGGATATATGATCCTTCTCATTTTTTTGTTTTTAGGCATTTCATTTGAGCACTTTGGAGGCTGTAGAGTTTCTGGATGTTTTCCTTTCAATGAACCCAGACTCCAAGTATGTCCTTTTTATTGTTTTTAAGCATTTCTTTTGAGCCCTTGGGTGACTGTAGATTTTCTGGATATTTTCCTTTCAATGAACCCAGACACCAGGTATGCTGTTTCGGCTTTGGAAATAGCATGGACTTTCTGTAGCAAACAGTGTCCGTTTCTGCCCGATACTGATTGGTTATTGTGAATTATTTGTCAAGGACTTTAACGCCAGTTGAGCTTGTGGACTTTCGATCATTAAGTGGAAGGGAAATAATAATAGTGATGAAATTAAATGAGAGATAAAAGTTGTCCTTAACCATTGTGGCTTTCAATCAGGAGTGCATAAGTAGGCCACGCTGCTTCAGTCCTCACAAGGCTATATAGGCATTTTTTAAAACATGAGAGCACTTGAAGTGATAACTTTCTAGATCTAGTTTTTGGCATTTAACTTTTTAATACATTATAACACGTAATATCCACATAAAAAAACATATCTAATATCCTAATATATTCAAATGCAGAGATTGACAGAATGATGGCTCTGGTAAAATTAAAGCTATTTGAAATGTTGGATTTCATTTTCAGCGCGGGGGTGGGGGGTAGAACCTATCAATAGCTGTAGATCATGAATAAAATACATGTCTTCATATCACACAAGGGACGTCAAGCTGGATAAATATCTGGGTATTGGCCTGGTAGCAAGGGAGCTGGTTGTACGTATGCATATAATTTGTTGACTAATAACTTTGGGTGTTAACTTGGTGAAATTGAGATCGCTGTCCTTAATTCTCTGTTGCTCTATTCACATTGGAAATGTTGGATTTCACTTTCAGCGCGGGGGTGGGAGGTAGAACCTATCAATAGCTGTAGATCATGAATAAAATACATGTCTTCATATCACACAAGGGACGTCAGGCTGGATAAATATCTGGGTATTGGCCTGGTAGCAAGGGGGCTGGTTGTACGTATGCATATATTTTGTTGACTAATAACTTTAGGTGTTAACTTGGTGAAATTGAGATCGCTGTCCTTAATTCTCTGTTGCTCTATTCACATTCATAATATATAACGATTAATTACTCAAAAAGTACCATCAGTTTATACTTTTCCTGACTTTACAAAGAGAAGGTTAACGTTTCCAGACTTATTTGTGTCCCTCATGGCTCTTTGTCGGATCCAGCCTTTTCTTTTTTGTTTGTTCATGAACTGATTTAAGTTGGATGCCTGCATCTCTTGCTCAATTTCATTGGTTTTTCTTGTTAGATGACTATGTCTAAATGTAATTCTCTCTCTCACAATCTCTATTTATTGTGCGAGTTTCTCCCATTCTCATGTTATACGGGTGTTCCTCCCTCCTTTCAAGTTATGGTCTCAAGAGAAAATTTGAGATTTGTGGTTTTCATATATCATGATGTATCACGTTTTTTCTCCTATCTTGACTAGATTTTCTAGTTTTGCTTTCATGGAATTTTATTAATTGTAAATTGTACTTCAGTAATATCCAACGTTTCTGCAGGGGACAGGTCGAAATTCATGACTTCCTCAGGGTTTTAAGACTGAAACCCTGTACTCTTTCTGAAAAGGTAAAAATAATATGTTGGTTCTGATTGTCTTAGTTCAGAACTTTGAGCATTTGTTCTCTTGTTGGTTGGGGCTCTCATCATTCATTCTCTTGCAGCTGTTTCCCTGATAGCTGTACTTCTTTTATTGGTCACTTAATTCTTTACCTTTTAGGAGTTACTTTCTTGGGAATGCAATGTCTTTTCTCACTGCATTGTGTGTTTTTGCTGTAATTTCGTGTAGTTTATTTCCAAAGTTTATCTTTGGTATTGTTTCTTATTCTTTTATTACATATTCGGTTTTTTCTTCTTTAAATAATTTGTATCCCTTTTTGTTTTATTAGTTCATTGGTACCTTTTCTTTGGTTAGTGTGTGCGCTAGTTATTCTGTAGCTATTTTCTTTGTACTTTTGCTTACTCAATTTGATTGGTAAAATGTGGAGTTGATGAAGGAGGTCCTACTTGTAGTTGGGTAATTGATGGTTGAGAAAATTTCTTGTAAACTTTTTCGCTGAATCAAAATTTGTGTCAGGGGTGTTGTGGAGCTAAGATATTAATCTGTTAAAGATATTCAATGTTGGACTGGTTTAATAATGAGATACCATTGTGTTCAACACATAATAAGGAAATAAAAGTATATCCTCTCTAACAACTTAAACTATTTGACGAGGCAGTTCACTTTACTGTATCAGAGCAGATAGAAGTTTTGGGTTCGAGTTCGACATCCACCCTTCTTTAGAATAATCCAAGTGCACTTGGTCCAGATAAAAGAATTAGGCAAGTGAGGAGCCGTAGCGATGACATAATTAAGATTTTGTCATCACTAGTAGCTTATACTTTTAGATGACAAAGTCCGCATACTTTAACAATCATGATCATTTTGACATATCAAAGATGAGAATCTAAGTGCAATTCTACAGATGATCACTTCATCACCATCCTATATACCTAGGATTCACAGGATATCAAGCTTTCTACCAAATGACACATAAGAGTGAAGATTATTGTTTCTGAAAATCATATTAGTTACCATAAGGTAATAGGAAGTTGAAGATGTCTGTCAGGTCAATTTTATTGGTGAAGTATAATAATTTTTTTTAAAGAAGTCTATTATGTTAAAAGAAAATATTTATAAGAAGTATAATATCTTGCTTCATCTCTCTGAGCTATTCTTTCTTGTATCACAGATATTTGGCTTCATTGATATGCAGAAGAGCTGTAAAGTAACATTCAAGCAGGTGCTCTTCCTCCACCAATTTCTTCTGAAATCTAATTATCTGCATCTGCATACTTGTTTTAGGAAACATATATTTTTTTGATAAGGTAAATTGTATTAATCAAAAGGGAGAGGACTCCCGTCTATAGAGTCTGCCAAAAAGTTGAGAATTTACATCAGAACACGATTCTCTATAAAGAAGCTCAATCTTCTGTACAAGTAGGAGCTATGTGAGTGCACAAAGCGATCAAAGATAAAAGACTATTCTTAAGATGTGAAAAAGGAGACTCAATACCATCAAAAGCTTTCCTATTTCTCTCCCCCAAACTATCCACTTGAGAGCTAAAGGGGCGAACTTCCACGCCTTTTGCTTTCTTCTTCTACGGAAACCAGCCAACTATATAACATTTCCTTTACAGTGCTTGGTATCACCCATTGAACACCAAAAAGATTCTGGATTGCCTCCACAGAGCCGAGGGCACATGGCAATGCAACAAAAGATGATCAACTTCTTCCCTTGAGCTTTTATACATGTAACACCAACTAACAAGTGTAATTCCTCTCTTTCGCAGATTTTTAGCCGTCAAAATCACTCTCCTCGCCGCTAGCCATGAAAAAAAGCACACCTTCGTGGGCGCCTTAGGAATCCAGATCGAGGAGTATGGAAAAATGGCCTCCTCTCTCACCAACATACCCTGGTAAAAGAACTTTACGGTGAACAAACCATCACCACGCAAACCCCATTTCCAAGAATCACAAGATGGCTGGGGCTTGTTTTGCCCATATAGCATTGTCAACAAATCTTGGAGCTCCGCAATCTCCCAATCTTGCATGTTCCATCTTAATGAGAGGTCTTATACTACCTCCTCCCCCCCTTCACGCTCCTTACGAATCTGTTGGACCATCAATTCCTTCTTGTTTGAATCTCTAAAGACGTGAGGAGGGAGACCCTCAGAATATCCTCTCCACACCACCTATGATTCCAAAACCCGATTCTCCTTCCATCTCCCACCGTGTAAGTGATGTTGCCACTGAAGGCTTCTTAATTCTTCATGATGCTCCTCCAGATGCCACACCCGAAAGGTGCTGTGATTGCCTTGGTCCTCTAACCCCCTCCCATGGAATTGTACTTTTCTACTATGACCTTCCTCCATAGAGCATGCTCTTCTACCCCGAATATCCACAACCACTATCCCAACAAAGTTTTCTTGAATACCCTAAGATCTTTTACTCCAAGTCCACCCCACTTCTTTGAGGAAGTGACTGTCTGCCAATTCACTAGATAAAACTTTCTGGTTCCATCCGCCGCATCCCGAAGAAAATTCCTTTGAAGCCATTCAAGTTTTTTTGTGATGCTCACAGGAGCTTGCAACAGGGACAAGTAATAGGTGGGCATACTTGAAAGTGCTTTTAATAAGCACTTCCGTACCGCCTTTCGACAGGTACCGTTTCTGCCAGCCTACTAATCTTTTTTCAACCCTTTCGATCACTGGATTCCATACCGTATTATCCTTATGCGAAGCGCCCAATGGGAGACCCGGGTAAGTAGTGGGAAGGGAGCCCACCTTACTTCTGAGAACATATAAGACAAAACATCAATGTAGCAACCTCACCCATCGGGAAAATCTCACACTTTCCAAGGTTGCTTTTGAGTCCTGATACTATGTGAAACCACAGTAGGACCTGCTAAGTAGGAAGCATATTCTGATTTATGAGCCTATAATTTGATCTACAGTTTGGCCATTTATGCCTCAAACGTAATTGAATTATCTTTGCATCCCATTATTCATGTTGGTGTTTGAGTTTTCATTTGCCCCCCCCTCCCCCTGCGACCCCGAGGGGAGGTTCACAGAAGTGTCAGAGATAGATGTATTCCATAAATGTTGGCAGTGCTGTGGAGACACCAATCAAGGAGAAAAAAAAGGATCTTATCGCTGAAGATATTCAAGACTATACTTGAAATAGTTTTACTTTGTAATCCATCATCGTCAATTTGAAAAGCTGAACAGAGGATAACGAAGACATCAATTCCATATGGCTAATGATATATGTCAAATGACATTCATTAGTTTTTACGGATCTTTGCTTCAATGACGAGCTTCATACATATGTTGCAGTTCGAGAACTCGTTTAAAAAAGATTTTGAAAAGAAATTTCCATTTAGGCTTGAAAGCTTTAGTGGCTTTTCTATGATAGTCATTTTGACTAAATAGGTACAATTTGGTTATGTTGCCACTATGGTTCCGCCAAGGGGGGTGGATGTTTGTCGGGGAATGACTTTGTTTTGTGAATGGAGTTATAGATGTAGAATTCATGATTGATCTGTTTGTTGCCTTCAGTTTTTGGTTGGTTCAGCTCATATCTTGAAGCAGCCATTGTTTCATCAAGCCTGTGAATCAGCTTTTACTGCGTGTGATGACGGTGGGAAGAACTACATTTTGGAGCAAGAGGTATTATCGCTCTCATTCATTTTGTCTGATAGCTCTTGTTATGAGCCAACTACAGATATGGCTTGTCCTATAACTTCCATGCGCTTTTGCAGTTTGGGTATTCTCTTATGCTATCGCTTCCTGGTTTGAGTAACAATGAGGTGAGTTGCTTTTTGGCTAGTCTTGGGAAACTCTAAGGCCACTTAGACATTATTGTGTGTCAATTCAAGGACCACTCTGGTAAGTGTTATTGCTTTGTAAAATCGAGGGGTTTGTTTAACCATGGACTATCTCGACCATTGCAGATCCATGGACTCTTCACCTTGTTTGATACAGATCACGATGGGAAGATCAGCAAGGCCGATTTAATCGCCTGTTTAAGAAGATATCCTTTGTTGATTGCGCTTTTCTCACCTTGTGTATTGCAACAAACTTGCCAATAGCTGGTCTATAGTATGGAGAAATGAACTAAGTTAATGGTGGAGAATCTTTTTTTGGACTTCTACCAGTGTTGTGAACTACTAATATATCTCAGAAATTTTGTTGCTTAGATTAGTGTATTAATCCTTAAAAACATGGCTGGGTGTTAATATGCCATTTGAATGGTAAAGCTCTTAGGCCTAGAGTTCTAGTGCCTTGGCTTTTCTTTTCTTTTTTAAGTTTGGGTTCTATTTCTCAAAAGTGGTGAAAGTAAAAGCTAGGTTTCTGTCACTTCTATTAATTTGTAAACTATACTCAAAATGCAATGGAACTGTGTACTTTTATTTACTTCTATTAAAATTTCTCGCCCTTGGGAACAGGAGGGAGTTGAAAAATAAGGCAAAGGTTCGGTTTGATCGGTTATTTTATAAATTTGTATCATATTATTTTTTCGGTTATTCTATTATGCTAACCAAAATTAGATTTTTTGAAAATGTCCCAATTATGTCGGGTTCATTTTGGTATCCGTCACGGTTTGATTAATTTTCGGTATTTTTTTAAAATTTTACGTAAAATTTACCAGTAAAAATAAAATGCAATAACATGTGTTCTTTTATAGGACTTAGCAAAATTCTCTAGACATTTTTATTGTTTAAAAGATGATGAGTTAAAAAATATAAAAGATGGCTAAAGTATAGATACATGACTCAAGAATAAAGTCTATATTAAATATTCAAAATGATAAATTTAAATTATATGAAAGGAAATATATTCAATACATTATAGTTTGCTATTCATAATCGTTGGAATGCTTTGTGTTTTCTTAGTAAAGATATTTGTAACTTAGTTTAAGTATAAATAGGATAATATATTTTAGGAATTAGTAATTTGAGTTTAATTACTTATTGGCTTGTAATAGTTTTCATAATTCCAAGGCCCAATGAAAAATTTAATGCTTTATTAGTTTTAAGCTTACTATATAAATATATTTTTCACATGTAAAATTTATTCGGTACAGTTTGGTACTTTTCAGTTTATTTTTATAAAATAAAAAATATATCCTAATTATCGGTACGGTTATAGATTTATATAAAAACCAACGATTTCTTTTAAAAAAACTTAAGAATCAATTCGGTGCGATACAATTCGGTCGATTTAGTCGGTTTTCAAATAGTGACGTCCCTAACCCATTATATATATCCCAACATTCCTCAAATTAAACCAAGTATTTCTCACATTCCAGCATATAAAATACAGTTAATTTGGGCAATGTGGAATATTGGATTGGACTAAAGCTCGGGCGAAAAATTTAGGGGAAAATACAAAATTGGTTGATTGGCCAAAGCTAATGGCATTTTAGCCACAAAAAAAAAAAGTATATAAAATATGGATTAAACTTTCGAACTTTTATAATAAAAAGGAATTCAGGGGAAAAGGATAAAAACGAGTTCTTATACAGTTTAATACACAATATAACGTGGTTTTGCTGTTTAAAAAATCATTACACCATTTTGATCTGCCATGACTAACAATTCGAATATGCAATTTTCTCAAAATATTTTGACCTGCCTTTTCTTGTTCATTTTTTCCTTAATTTCGTAAATGTTGTATGATTCAAGAACAAAGTGTATTATCACTTTGAAAATTTCATACTTAGTTTAAAAAGAACATAAATAAGGAATATGTTCATATTCTTTAAAAGTAATTATATTACATAAATAATCACCTACTAATAATTTTAGTCTATCAATACAATTAACTGGTCCCGGAGAGAGAATGACACCTAAAATTAAAAAAAAACACCAATACAATAAAAGCACTGACTAGCAGGTATTTAGCATATTGAAGCAATTGGCCAAATGAATGTACCTCTGGAGATATATTAATATATTAACTTTTGGATTAGCGTA
Source organism: Nicotiana noctiflora (assembly GCA_032618575.1). Lineage (NCBI taxonomy): Eukaryota > Viridiplantae > Streptophyta > Magnoliopsida > Solanales > Solanaceae > Nicotiana > Nicotiana noctiflora. The sequence goes on along the minus strand of JASVEL010004174.1, from coordinate 75,490 downwards.
TAAAGGATAAAGAAATTAATAGTAGTACTAATCCCACAATTAATTTAAAATAAAGTTATAGTATCGACATCTGTCAGACTGTCACCATAACCCACATCACCATGAGTTTATGGCCTGTTTGGGAGCCCACTTACTTCGACCATGTTTTCCTGATTTCGTACAGGAGATTAATTGGTTGTGTAATTTTGGGACCACTTCTGAGCATGACTTCAACTTTTCAGTTTTAGTTGCTAACACTTTTATTATTCTATTTAATTTGCAGGCTTTAGCACTTTTTTTTTTAAATTATTATTATTTTACAGGAGATAAGTACTCTTTAGTGTTTCGTGATCTTCAGTATCTCATGTAAATTCCTACTATTACAGCATGTCAATAGGGTAAAGTGAAAGAAGTTGATTGAAATAATTTATAATTAATACAATGTGTCAATTCTTTTGAAATAATTAAAAGAAAAGTACATAAGAAAATAAACCAAAGAGATTTGTATGTATATATATTTCAATTATCAAGGTTTACTCTATAAACTTTCGAAAGTAAATAGAGAAGAAAATGCTCCATCTTCTCACATTAAAATTTGAATATTAAATTTTCTTTTATATAAAAAATACTACTATAAATAAATTTTCCTATGGCAAAAGGAATAAAATTTTCTGGAATACAAAGAGCTATATATCTCTCTCCCCCCCTCCCCCTTACACCACCACCACCCACAACGTCATGAATCTGGGGTATAATATTAGGGTTGGCGAGTTGAGGAAATATACGAATGTATTTTTTTAAAACCTGAATATAGGGAAATATAAGAAATCAAATTTTAATGTTGACAAGTTCAGATATAAAATTACTACTCCATTTGTTTGGCTCAAAAGTTAAAAGTGCGCTTTTAAGCTAGAAAACAATCAAAAATATGGGAGGGTAAATCGTAATCAAATATAATAGACCTAGAGATATAAGAATGATAATATTGTTGTAGATATAATATTACAAGGTGATATTATGAACTCAAAAAAAGTTGCTCGTCAGAGATAGAGATAGAGAGAGAATGAGAGAGTTATATTATTCAAGAATAACACCGATGCCTTTTACAACGGGAAGGTCCTCTTTATATAAGAAGAGACCTTCCTCAAAATAATAATAAAAATACTAGACGTGGTTAACGTCCTCCTAGCGAGGACGCCTGGTTTTAAACGGTATCCCCTTCGCTCTTACGTCCGAGCCATGCCTTTACTATAGCATGTATACGCTTATTGGGTGTACCCTTCAGCGTAGAGGCGTATATGGACAAATTTGACCCCATACAGTTAGTCCCTCCGCTCGTTGGAGGCATATCCTGTAGACGTCTTCAACGGGCCGAAATGCAGACCTCGTCTTTAGAAAATTTGACCTTACTATGGGGGCGATAACGTGAATGGGGGGAAATATATGGCATCGTTGATCCGTTGACACGTGGCCTCCTTTTTCAAAGTGACGTCATCGCTGGCATGCGTCATGATTATACTTGCTCCTGAGGCGTTTCAGGAGATGATTTGATGTTTTGGTTTTCCCCGCCAGTTTTGAATCACGCATCTTCGATTTCCGTGTATCTTAGCCCTATAAATAGGAGGAAGGTTCAATCTTTTTTATCTTTCGAACTTTTGAACTCTTTCTACTTCCCTTTTCATCTTTCTTTCCAAATACTGCTACTTCGTGCTAAACTCTTCCATTTCTTTTGAAACTACACTTCTTGTTATCACAACTTTATTTCTCATAAAAACTATCATGGCAAAACATGGACAAAGCAACAAAAGGCCAAGGGTTATATTCCATCTAGGGTTCCACCATCTTCTGGTGGTGACGGGGGAAAGGCAGAGAAACCCCTTGTCCCTCTTAGTACAGATAACGTCCTCCCGAATAAGATACACGCTCGTAGAGATTTCCCAACTAAGAACCCGACCTTTCCTTGGGATCACAACAAGTTATTACAATCCAATTTGGACGACCTTCGAGAGACATACCAAATTCCGGATCACGTGGAAATGGTACCGGCCGGGACGGACTATGCCAACGTGCACCAGCTGGGATACTACACATTCTATGAATATCTATTCTTGATTTGTTACGGCCTCCCAATTTACCCCCTGATGGAGGAGCTTTGCCGCTTTTACAATGTGTGCCCAGCTCAACTCACTCCCTACACTTTGAAGGTGTGTCGTATTATGACCACCTATGCGGCCAGGGCCGAGTGCAGCGTCTCGGTCCACCACCTCTTGCAGTTATTCAGCCCTGGTAACATGAGGGGTACCATGCTGCAGCTAAAAAGTCGTGGTACAAGGGGCTTGGTCGTTAAGGCCGATGACAAGACTAACCGTCGCTTTTGGAACAAGTTCTTCTACATCAAGACGGAGCACCTGGTGTCGAATCCCGAAGGGTTCCCGGAAAGGTGGAATCCAGAACGTAAGTATTTGTAGAATTTAGTACTGTTTGCGATTTTGACCGTATGGCCATTGTGACTTCTTTTGCTTCTCTCTCCTTTTTGCAACGAGGGCTTCTCCACCTCGATTCATTGAAAATATTAGGTCGTGGGTGGAGAGGTTGATTCCATTTGTGGAGGAACGCCGCACCTTGTCTGCGTTTCGTGAGCGATACGACCCACCAGATTAATCTTTGACTATGGTTTGGAGGTTTCATTAGGTTTTGTTACCTGACTTATTCACGTTGGCATGTCGGACCGCCCCCAAGAAGAAGAAGAAGAATGTCGCTGCCTCGTCTGGGGTAGGGACTGATTCTGGATACGAGTACGTACCCTGTGGCTCGCCTAGTGATGGCATTCCAGAGGTTTCTCAACTTGAGGTTGCGCCTGTGGCTGCGTCCATAAGCGAAACAACTCCTTCACCGCCATCCCCACGGCCAGTGGAGGAGACTTCTGAGGGTGAGGAGCTGCCGGAAAGGAAAAGATGCCGGTTAATGCTTGGCAAGGGGATAGCCACAGAGGATGAGGGGGTGAGCGAGTCCCGGGAGTCGAGGCTAGTTTTTATGGACGATGCCATCCATTCGGGGAGGTCAACTCTCTAAGAGACGGCAGTTCTTGACGCCTCTCCAACAAGTATTTCGGAGGGTGGATTGTCAGCTGCCACTGAGGAAGCGAGTGATGGAGAGAGGATGGAAACTAAGACAGCCACCACGGATGCGGATGCATTAAGGAGAGATCGAGCCCGCATGGGGTTGACGGCGGGTAGGTCTAACCACCAGGTTCTGATCCCAAGTGGGTATAACCTGTTGCAACATAGAGAGCAGGCCCCAACGGATATAACCCTGCGGTGTGTGGCCGCTGAGCGCGAAATGTTAAAAGATGTTAGCGATATGGATTTATCTCGGAGGGGTGCCGGTGCGGCCTTGCAGGTATATTTCGATTTTCTTCATGTATCGTAAATTACACTCTGGTGCATGCTAATTTGCCTTTTTTCTTTTTCCTCTTCTTCAGACACTCATTTTGGAGATAAAGAGGGGTCGACAAGCGCAAAAGAAGGCCGCCACCTTTAACAAGGTGGTAAAGAAGTATCAGGAATGCACCAAGCATCAAACGCTTGCGGACCTACTCACACAGGACCCGTAATTTTGGGTTTTTCGTGAGGGCTTGGAGTAGTCAGAGGCCCAGCTGAAGCGAAGGGTAATTCAGCTGGAGCAACTCGATTACCAGCTGATGGCTGCTTTGGCTTGAAATGTTGAACTCGAGACTCTTCTCCAGTCAAAGGAAGAAGAAATGGAGGTTGGCCGTGGGGTAGCGACGGAGGCCACTAATTTTTGTGTCGAGGTTGATGCCTTAACCGCCGAGCTCAATGCCAAGGCGGCTGAAGTTGAGGCTCTTATGTAGGCTACTGCGTCTAGGTCCGATGAAGGTATGCATGTCGAGGCGCAGGACATGTGGGTGTACGCCGAAGCTAAACTGGCCTTGTTCGAGGAGCTCCTTGCTGCAGGTCGAGCCACTGAGGCGGAGGTGGAGGACCAGCAGTGTATAGCTCGGGTTGCCCGTGAAGCATGCAGATATAGTTCTGATTCCCCATACCAGACGGGCTATAATTTCGAAGACGTTAACCATCTATCTTTTGGGTCCTAGATCTCTACAGATTATCAGGCTGAGGGTGGCAGTGGGAAATGTGACGGACCGACGATGGATGGCGAACAGGATGGTGGAGCATGTTAGGACTTTGTACTTATTTTGTTTTTGCTATTTTTTGGAGATGTAAATAGTTCCTGTTGTACATGTATTTTTTTGACGATAATAGAAGTTATTCTTTTGCTGTTTCTTTTTGTACATTTTATTTTGGTATCTCGTCTTCACAGAGTGGATACTTGCTTGTTTGTAGAGTTCTTTAGTGTGCTTTTCGAACGTTGCTTGTGTTATCCGCCGATAGGAAGCAATTTTAGTCAATAGTGGCGTTGGTTTGTCTGTTACTTACGTGCTTTACACCGTAATCGAATAGGGTTGGCAACTGCTGATGAAGACAGCCTTAGCCGTGATATTGTCGATGGTCTTCGCCATGTATGTAACTTCAACTATTGTCGAGTTATTTTGTTTGTTGTAGTCGAGCTGGGTCGACTTATTGACGACGGTGGCCTTAGCCATTTACACGTTAGAGATGGCCTTGGCCATATAAGTGACCTCGACTGTCGTCAAGTTATTCGTTTGTTTCAGTCGATCTGGGTCAACTTATTGACGACGGTGGCCTTAGCCATTTACACGTTGGAGATGGCCCTGGCCATATACATGACCTCGATTGTCATCGAGTTATTTTGTTTGTCGTAGTCGAGCTGGGTCGACTTATTGATGACGGTGGCCTTAGGCATTTACACGTTGGAGATGGCCGTAGCCATGTACGTGGCTTCGACTGTCATCAAATTATTTTGTTTATCGTAGTCGAGCTGGGTCGAATTATTGATGACGGTGGCCTTAGCCATTTATACGTTGGAGATGGCCGTAGCCATGTACGTGAATTTGACTATCATCGAGTTATTTTGTTTTTTCGTAGTCGAGCTGAGTTGACTTATTGACGATGGTGGCCTTAGCCATTTACACTTGGAGATGGCTGCAACATTTTATACATTGGAGATGGCCGTATCCGTTCATACATTGGAGATGGCCATAGCCTTTCATACATTGGAGATGGACGTAGCTTTTCATATATTGGAGATGGCCGTAGCCTTTCGTACATTGGAGATGGTCGTAGACTTTCATACATTGGAGGTGGCCGTAGCCTTTAATATATTAGAGGTGGCCGTAGCCTTTCATACATTGGAGGTGGCCGTAGCCTTTCATACATTGAAGGTGGTCGTAGCCTTTCATACATTGGAGATCATGCTAGGCCAGTCCCTTTGTAATTCCAGTCGGGAGGATGTATGAAGTGGTTGGCGTGATAGACTTGTCTCGTAAGTATCTCCAGGCATCCCATCTGCCGCCTCGTTAAAATCCTCCCGGAGAAAACCCAATTGAGACAAAACTTGGGTAAGGGAAAAAGAGTGCGACTCCAGAGGCGCCTTTCAGAAATGGAATACTTGAGGTGGGTGATGTTCCAATTGTTTTGTAGCGTCTTTCCTTCCAATGTATCTAACTGGAATGCCCCTTTATCTGCTGCTGCTGTGATTTTGTATGGTCCATCCCAATTAGTGCCCAGTTTTCCTTCGTTTAGGTCCTTTGATGCCAACATTTTGGCTTTGAGAACGTGGTCACCCACTTTGAGTGGTCGTATTTTGGCTCTCTTGTTGTAGTACCTTTCGACTTGTTGTTTCTGGGCCACCATTCTTATGTGGGCCATTTCTCTTCTTTCCTCAGCCTCATCGTGGTCTTGTAGTCTATTCATGTCATTCTCTACTCCGCTTGTGTGCGAATACCTAAGGCTTGGTTCGCCGACCTCGATCGGTATGACTGCGTCGGTTCCATAGACTAGTGAGTACGGTGTCTCTCCTGTGGAGGATTTGGGCGTGGTCCGGTGTGCCCATAATACTTCTAGTAGTAGCTCATGCCATATCCCTTTGGCTTCTTCGAGCTTCTTCTTCAGTATGTTTAGTATCATTTTGTTGGACGATTCTGCATGGTCGTTCATGGAAGGATGGTATGGCATGGAGAGTATTCTCTTAATATGCCATTTGTCGAAGAATTCAGTTGTTTTCTGGCTGATGAACTGCCATCCGTTGTCGTAGGTGATTTCTTTGGGGATGCCGATGCGGCAGATGATACTCTTCCATATGAAAGCGATGACTTCCTATTTGTGTATTTGGGCGTACACACCTACTTCCACCCATTTGAAAAAATAGTCAATTAAAACTAATAAAAATTGTACCTTTCCTCGTCCTACTGGTAGTGGGCCGACTATATCCATTTACCATTTGATGAAAGGCCATGGCGAAGTGACTGAGTGGAGAGGCTCTCCTAGTTAGTGTATCACGGGGGCGTACTTTTGTCATTGTTCGCATCGACGGACATATTCTGCCATGTCTTTTTTCATAGTTGACCAATAATAGCCGGCCCGTATTACGTTGCGCACGAGGGCGCAATTACCTGTGTGGGCGCCGCAATGGTCTTCGTATACTTCTTCGAGTACTAGTGTCATTTGGTGCGGCCCTAGGCACTTGGCCAGTGGTCCGCCAAAGGTCCTTTTGTAAAGCTCGTGGTTTATTAGGCAATACATGGCAGCTTGTACGCGGAGCTTCTTGGCTTTTTTTTTGTTAGGCGGGAGTGTGCCATCTTGAAAATAAGACACAAACTGGTTGGGCGAGTCCCAAGTCAAATTTAAGGAGAGTACCTCAGTGTGATCAATGGCTGAATGAAGGAGGGTGACCACGCTTTCTTTGTTGATGTTTTTAGTGGCTACGGCCATTTTTGCTAGGCCGTCTGCCTCGGTGTTCCGCGCTCCCGGAATCTATTCGAAGAGGCACCCATCGAGCTTAGTCATTAATTTGTGGATTTACGACTGGTACTTTTGCAATATCTGCTCCTTGATTTGGTAAGTCCCAGTAACCTGGTTCACCACGAGCTGGGAGTCGCAATGGAGGACGAGTCGTCGAGCTCCATACTTTATGGCTAGATTTATAACTATAATAACAGCCTCGTACTCGGCCTCATTGTTAGTCATCTTGGGGCATCGTATGGATTGGAAAAATTATTTCTCCCGTGGGGACCTCAAGAATGAGTCCTAGTCCCAATCCCGAGGCATTAACGATACCGTCAGTGTAAAGATCCTATAGGTCGGTGTTGGAGGGGGCACAATGTGCTTCTTGTTCTGTCTCTTGCAGTATCTCTATGCTGAAGTCGGCCACGAAGTCGGCGAGTACTTGCGACTTGATGGTGGTTATTGGAAAATATGAGATATCATGCTCGTTGAGCTCTATGGCCCATCTGGCTAGCCTTTGTGATAACTCAGGCTTATGTAGGATGCTTCTCAAGGGGAAGTTTGTCACTACTTTTATGGGATGGCATTGAAAATAGGGTCTGAACTTCCGTGAAGCTACGACCAACGTTAGAGCTAATTTTTCTATGTGCGAATACCGTGTTTCGGTGTCCACTAAGGTTTTGATAATATAGTAAATAGGGGATTGCATACCTTTAGTCTCACGAACCAATACTGCACTGACGACGACCTTAGATACGGCTACGTACACCAGCAGGGGCTCGCCCGAATTTGTTTTGGCCAGCAATGGTGGTAAGGAAAGATACGCCTTCAGTTTTCTCAAGGCTTTGACACATTCCTCATTCCACTGTAACCCATTGTACTTTATTAGTACATTGAAAAACTTGTGGCATTTGTTGGAGGATCGCGAGATGAATCTAGATAGGGCGGTTATTCGCCCCATTAGCTTTTGCACCTATTTTTTGCTGTCAGCACTTTAGGTATCCCGTCTATCACCTTGATCTGATTTAGGTTAACCTCGATACCTTGTTGTGATACGAGGAATCCTAAGAATTTCCCTGAGGCTACACCGAAGGCACATTTCTCCGGGTTCAGCTTCATCACGTACCTCCTCAATATTCTAAAGGCTTCTTTTAGGTGGTCGATGTGATCCTCTTTTCTTGCCGACTTCACTAGCATATCGTCAATAGATACTTCCATAGTCTTACCGAGCTGCTTTTTGAACATCTTGGTGACTAGTCTCTCGTACATAGCCCCACAATTTTTTGCCCGAAGGGCATTACTTTGTAGTAGTAAGTCCATTAATGGGTGATGCCAGTCGTATTCTCCTGATCTTTATCGGTTATCATGATTTGGTTATAGCTGGGGTAAGCATCTAGGAAGCTTAACAGCTCATGTCCTGCGATGGTGTCGATCAATTGGTCGATGTGAGGTAGTAGGAATGAATCATTCAGGCAGGCTTTGTTCAGGTCAGTGAAATCTATGCACATTCTCCACTTCCCGTTTATCTTTTTGACTATGACGAGGTTGGCAACCCATTGGGGGTACTTTGATTCCCTGATAGAGCCGTTGGCAAGTAGTTTTTCCACTTCCTCACTGACCGCTTCATTGATTACGGCACTGAATTTCCTTCTCATTTGCTGTACGGGCAGATGCAATGGATCGACGTTTAGCTTGTGGGTGGCGATGTCAAAATCCCTGGAATATTTGAATGGGAGAAAGCAAATAGATCTGTATGGTTAGTTAGGTGTTCACGATAGTTACTTAGTTGGCGAGGCCGTGGCCGATGTAGGATATTTTTGCTGGGTCGGTGTCATCCAATTGGACTGGGTCGGGATCTTTGACCGTTGCTTTATAGGCTTCCATGATGTCGAGATCTCTGATGGCGTCCGCTGTCAGGTCGACTTTAATCCCCGACACGGCTAATTGCTATGCCTCCGCACTCGCCCTTTTTAATTGTTGGGTATGGGCGCAATCTTGAGTTATTTTGTAGCACTTCTGCACGGTGCGTGGCTCTCGCCTAATATTGAATACTCCCCATGGGGTAGGGAATTTGATCACCTGGTAAAGTCTTGATGGAACCGCTCGCATGGCGTGTATCCATAGCGTCCTATGATGACGTTGCCGTTTCTTAGTTTATCACATGGAAAGTTATTTCCACCGTGACCCCTCCCTCTAAGACGGGCAACGTTATTTCTCCGTATGTCCGTTCCACTACATTGTTGAAACCACTTAGTGTTATGCAATGCGGTATTACCCTATCCTCGAGTCCCATTTGTGCAAGGACCCTTGGGTAGATAATATAGGCGCTACTTCCATCGTCGATCATGACTCTTTTAACATCTATATCAATAATACGTAAAGTAATAACTAAAGCATCATAGTGAGGGAAAGGAAAACCGTCGGCATCAGACTTATTGAAGGCGATACTATCTTCGAAGTCATCATACCGGTTTTGGGAGATGGTCCATTTCAGTCTGTCTGTATTGGAGAATTTGACGTGGTTGATCGTTGAGTCATTGCCGCCACCGAAGATCATGTTTATCGTTCATGTTGGGGAAGGCAGCTTTGGCAGCCCACGGGGTTGTTCCCGTCCGCGCGCAAAGTTGACTTTCCCTTTGTCGTTGAGTAACTCCTTCGGGTATCCCTGGTTTAGCATCCTGACCACTTCTTGCCGTAAGCTTATGCAGTTTTCGATTTTATGTCCTCGTTACTGATGGAATTCACATAGGACATTTGATTTCCTTGTGGTAGGGTCTGACTTCATCTTCTGCGGCCACTACACCTTGGTGCCTAGCTTCTCCAGTGCGTACATTATTTCTTAAGGAAGTTATGTGCGGATAATAAGGGGGGCGCACCTCTTTTGTTTCGGAGTGGGGAGACGTGTCGTTGTAATGCGTCCGTATATTTGGGTAGCAGATGAGAGGATCTGGTGTTTGGTTGATGTCGATCTCTGTTGGAACGTGAGAGTTGTTATCGCCATCCCTCATTACGTCGATCTCTCCTTGTTTCCGAGTGTATCGCTGTTAGTCGTTGAGTTGGACCACTGCGATCATCCTCGTCCGCTCGTACCTCGGGGCAATAGGCATTGTGGATTTCCTCCCATGTGGTAGGGGGATATTTTATGAGGCGGATCAACATCTTCTTGGTCGCCCTCGAACCGTCCTTGCTTAGCCCGTTCTCAAAAACGGCAACTGGCATACCTTCCGATATATTCGGCAGACTCATCCTTACCCTGTTAAACCTGGCTAGGAAGTCTTTGAGCCCTTCTCGTGTGGTTTGTCTGACGGCGAAGATGTCGTTGACCCTTGCTTTTTTTTTTTTGCACCCGTATGGGCGGTGACGAACTTATCCGCCATTTCCTCGAACGTTGATATCGCCTTAGCTGGCAACCGAGAATACCATGTCAAGGCCCCTCCTGCCAACGTCTCGCCAAACTTCTTCAGCAGCACCGACGATACCTGTTCTTTTGATAGGTCGTTGCTCTTTACAGCAGTGACGTAGTGGATCAGATGATCCTCGGGATCTGTGGTTCCGTCGTACACCCTCAAGTAGAGAGGCATCTTGAAGGTCTTTGGGATAGAGTAAGGGGCGGCTTCTTCAGTGTATGGTTGCTCTACGAACCTCCCCACGTCGCGTCTTGGTAGCAACTTGGGAGCTCCAGGGATCTTGTTGACCCTCTCCTGGTGTTCCTTTATCTGGTCACGAAGTGCTTTGTTTTCATTTTCCATTTCTTCCATCTTCTTTAGGATGACAGTTAGTGTATCGTCACTGGTCTGTGCCTCGGGTTGGTTATTTACTTGTATATCCTCAGTTCGCCCATGGCAGCGGTGATGCTTACCGTTGGCACATACCTAATGTTGCCTTGCGGTGATTTCTCAACCAAGCCACTTAGGGTGTTTGTTAGCCACTCTTCCAGTAGCTTTTTAACCACCGAGGGTGATTCTTTAGCAGCAGACCTGGAAGCTCTTTTTTCATGCAAAATCGTTAGATCTTCGGATGGGGAAGATGAGATCTCTGCACCTGGTGTAATGTTGGGGGTTGCATTACTGGTGATATCGTGACTAGCCTCGTTGAGAGGACCAAGAAGATTGGCCGTGACACCCACTATAGCTTTTGATCTAGTGTTATTTTCAGCCATCTTTTGTTTTCGCGTGGTATAGAGAAAAGTAGTTGGTTGATCTCTAGGTGGATACTATGATTATGATTCTCGAAATCCCCACAGACGGCGCCATATTATTTGGCTCAAAAGTTAAAAGTTTGCTTTTAAGCAAGAAAACAATCAAAAATATGGAAAGTAAATCGCAATCAAATATAATAGACCTAGAGATATAAGAATGATAATATTGCTGTAGATCTAATATTACAAGGTGATATTATGAACTCAAGAAAAGTTGCTCGTCAAACATAGAGATAGAGAGAGAATAAGAGATAATGAGAGAGTTATATTATTCAAGAATAACACTGATGCCTTTTACAATGGGAAGGTCCTCTTTATATAAGAAGAGACCTTCCTTAAAATAATAATGAAAATACCAGACGTGGTCAACATCCTCCTAGCGATGACATCTTGTTTTAAACGGCATCGCCTTCGCCCTTACGTCCGAGCCGTGCCTTTACTATAGCAGGCTTACTGGACGTACCCTTCGGTACAGAGTCATATAAAGCCAAATTTGGCCCCATACACTATTTTTACCTAAATCCAGGGTAAATATATATACACTCAACATTAGAGCTGGATATAACCAGACGAACTTCAAGAGGATATTCCACATCATGAAGATTATGTTTGAATTGATGAAGATTTGTGTGGAGTAGAGAAGATGATGATTGGTCATTATATTGTTAAAATAACAACTTTAAATAGCAGTGACTGTCTCCATTCATTCAATCCATCATGCCCTTTATCTTTTACATTTTTTTTGGGCAATGATATGAGATTGTTTACGATGTTAATTATTTTATGAAAGCTACTGCAGTGTACTATTTAGTTTCATGTTATTAGGTAAAACGTCCAAACTTATCTCTGAATTGTAACGTCATGTTTGAACAATTACATCTATCATAATACACGTGCCCGTTGATTCATTGGCTCACATAAATTTATCCATGTGTCCGTTTACATAACTTTTGATTACATGTTTCATCTACATGTCAGCTTATGTGCCCAATTATTAAAAACCAACGAAGACTTTGTTTACCGAGTTGGTGGAAAAAGGCAATATGATAGCATGAAAATAGTATTTTCGTTACAAAACTACCAATAGATGGCAAAGTTAAGCAACAAACTTAGAGGTTAATATATGGAATTTTCTCTAATAGAAGTCTGAAACTGATTAGTAACTTTCATTACAAAAGAGAGAGGGGGGGGGGGGGGGTGGTGGAGAGAAAGAATCAAACATAGGGTATAATTACTAATTATGGATCAAAATTTAGAAAAATTGTTCTACATATATTCGAGCAATATGGAACAAAGAAAAGACATGTATGTGGAAGTGAATAAATATCTTCTCATGACGTCCACAAGCCACAATATATATAAAGGAAAGAAAGAGCTCAGAGTTTTTACATCACAAAACCATCAAAGAAGCAATGCGTTTTCTATACCTAATTGGGACGTACTCGTCTTGATATTGACAGACTTTTAACCATTAGTCCATTACTCTTCATAGTGTACAGCTTATAAATTAGTTAAAATATCATTATATAGCCGGTTTTCACATTGGTCAATAAAAAATAGCCACCGTTTATCAAGTCAATGAAAAATAGCCACTATTTTGCTGTAAGACCGGTCTAGTATAATATATGGGAGTTAGTGCATTTGTGTACGAACTCCAACATATTATGCTGGACCGGTATACTTTGCTAACTCCTGTAAAATTTGGGGGAGATTGGAACACCAGTGCTCCAAACTCCAGTATATTATACTGGACAATTATACTTGCTGGAACTCCCCTAAAATTTGCAGGAGTTCCACCATAATTATGCTTGAACTCCCGTAAAATTTGCGGGAGTTCCAGCATAGTTATCCTGGAACTCCCGTAAAATTTACGGGAGTTCAAGCATACTTAGGCCGGAACTCCCGTAAAATTTGCGGGCGTATTTCTTCAGATTTTGAACAATATTTTCCCTCAGATTTAAAGTGGCTAAATTTCGATGACTTTTAAAACTTGTCTATTTTTCAACGACCAGTGGTAAATCTGGCTACCTAAAAAGATTCCGAAATCAAAATGTGGTTCTTTTGGTTTTAAAGAACTAAAATGTGTAAAAAATATGGTGACCAATATATATATAAACGACTTTTGAATAGACGCTATACCTTAACGGCGGTTAGCCCAGTAACACTATATTTAACTGGGCAACCGACCGTTAAGGTATTTTTTGATTCAAAAGATATTGGAATCTAATTGAACAAATCAATCAAAGAAAATGAAGGGGTAAATTACAGTTAATCATAATAAGCTCTAGAACATATAACGCAAGTAATGAACATGATAAAAATTAGTTGATCTTATGTAAAAAGGTGATAATTGTATAGTGAGAAGGATAATCTTCAACATCGGAGAGAGTTTACAAGCTTTGCTTTCAATTGGATAGTTCTCCCCAAACTCCCGAGCGTCCTTTACTAGGTTCCCCTATATATAAGGGCTAATCCCTTTCTGTACTTTAGAGAACATACCTTAGGGAATATTTGTGAGAATATTCTAAAATACCCTTAATTGGGCCTACACTGCTGCAACAACTGTCCGTCCTCTAACAGCTATCTGTCATCTCTCGTAGGACGTTCCGCTTACGAAGATCTCGTCTTCCATTGCCTTTGTCAAGTGGCTGTGATCGTCCAAATTTAAATTCATACAAGTATAGCGTTCTTTTAAAAGCCGTTATATATAAATTTGTCACTATAATTTTTTCTATACATTTTGGTTCTTTTAAGTTCAAAAGAAACGTAGTTTGGTTCCGGAATCCTCTAAACAGGGTCTTATAACATTGCTGAAACTAGCAACCAAAACAATGACGTTTTGGTCTTCATAATTAATTATAACTCCCATGTTTTATCTTTTTATGGAACTTTTTTGTTACAATTTCAAAAGGAACGAAATCTTAATTTCTTTATTTGAAACTCTTGATATTTTACATGAATAAGGAAAGAAATACATAGAGGTATTTGGCGTTGCCCTTTGGTTGTTTCTTATGGAATATATACCAGAGGGTCGTTTAATTACTGGGATAAGGATATTAATCTCGGAATATAATTTGAGATTGTATTTATCTAGTTAATACCGGCATAAATTTTATACAAGGATGATTATCTCATGTAGAAGGTACCATAGCTAATCTCATGTTGTCTATCCATGATTGAACCAAACGACAAATCATTAAATTGGGACTGAGAATCAAGCAAGACTTCATTTTTATTACTGCATAAGCAATTAGTGCAATTATTTCAGACTTTAACTTTTGTTTACCGACAGTTTAAATAATTTATAGATAGTTTAATTAGAACCCAGTTATAGATGTGGACTGTACCTGTGAATGAGTAATTCAGAGAAGATGATACGTAAAACATGTCAAAGCTGTTCAATTAGCCATACTGCATTCGTGAACAGTGTTTTAAAAGGCGTTTTCAGGGCAAGACGCACCAAAAACACCCCGAGGCGATGGTGTGAAGCGAAAGTCTCAGGAGCCGTATGCCCAACAATCCGGGGTGTACGCATAGGTGTTTGGGGCGCATCTTTTTAGTGAAGCGTAAGCCCCAAAGTAATTTGTTGAATAAGTCTTTCATATAATACCCAAATTCTCAAATTTCAACTAGGTAATTACTCAACAAGTTTTAAAAAGGAACTGAAATGCATTAACTTTAAAAATTAAGACTTTTTTTTATTGATTGAAACTCCAATTGGTGGTCTTTCCCAAATTTTTATCTTGTCTGCTAGTGTGCTAATATCTCCCAAAAGAATATTCATTTTTTCTAAATACAAAGAGAACTTTATTTTTCTACACAGCACCAAGTTCAAAGTTTAAATTACAGGTTAGTCCTCCTTTTTGTTCCTTTGGGTAGAAAATTTTATTCTTTTCGACTCAAATTACTTGAACTTCTAAAGTAGCGTATAATAGATAGTTTTGACTAGATTTTTGGGAGGATTAACCATATATATATATATATATAATTTTCTTTATTTTTATATAATTTTACCAGTTTATAAATATTTACTGCAATTATATTATTTATAAATTATTAAAAGTTAAATACCTATGTAGCGTATGCCTTACTAAAACATGTATATAAAATGCTTCGTCTTGCTCCCACGGCTTTTAAAACACTGTTCGTGAATGGATAATTCAGAGAGATGACATAAAACATGTCAAATAGCAAAAAATCCTTACCACAAAAATATTTCATTGTTTATCGTCGTCATGTAAAGTTGTGACCCACAAAACACAGTACCCATTTAAAACGTGCATGTCTAATAGGAGTATGTGTTGTTTGATTTCATCCCGGCGGTACATTTGTGTTTCAAATTTTTATTTATAGCATGTTTGGATTATTGTTCCCCGTCATTTTATAAGATATTGTATTGTACTGTATCATTTTATGAATATAATATTTGAATAGATTATATTATTTGTCATTATTAAATAACTTTTTGTTGTTTGGTTTGATTGTATAATATTTTACTGTAACTGATAAATTTACTAAAATAACCTCAATTATTTAAATATTAAATTTATAAAAAATTATGCATAAAATAATTTTTAAAAAATAAAACAAAAGAAGGCAAAATACCTTAAGAAAGCAGAAGAAGACAAAACAAAAGAGCACAACTAATTAAAATTGAGTTAAAACCAAATTAGGAGAAAAAGTAAAATAGAAGACAGCAAAATACCTTTAACGTTGGCGGCAAAAGTAAAGGGTAAAAATAGAATTTTGGAGTGATAAGTTAGGGCATAATTGGAAAGAAAAATAGGAAATGATTCTACCACACCAAATTGTTTGTTTCAAAAAATGGGACTTTTCATTATTTCGGAACAATTAATTTAACAATACAATACAACCAATTTTAATGAAATAATCAAAATAAATATTATTTTAAAATAATAATACAATACGATATAACTAAGAACACCCATCCAAACAACATGTTAGTTAGCAGCCAAAATCCAAGCTACATTACATTTCATAAAACTATGTCTTCGGCCTTTTTTAAGAAGTTCACTAGATAAACTTGAATCCTAACCTACATTTGCTATCAATCTTTCTTCATCTTCACCATATTGAAACTCACATGTTGCACGATACATACTGTGACTTGATCTTTATATTCTTTCCACCGACTTTTTTACCCTTTTGTGAAATTGTAATTTTAAAATTTAATATTTATTTAACATTTTGTAATGTTTTACACATATGTCCGCGCTCCGTGTATCGGTCGAACTGAATAATAATACTCTTCATCTGCCAAAGTGTTTGATGACATAACTTTTAAATTACATGTGTCAATTTACATGGCAATGGTGAAAATCAACAAGAATTCTATTTGCCAATAATAATACTCTTCATTGGACGATTTAGTCATAATTTGAGATTTATGAGTTTCTATATCAACTCCAAATTAATAATACTATCAATAATAACTGGATTTACTATCAAATATTCATAGATATTTGTTTGACTCAAAATGTTTACACGCATTTATGAATTCAAAACAATTACTAAAAATAAAGGGCCAATTATAGCAAGTCGTAACACATCTGAAATTCAACAAGGGAAAAGATAATGGGAACATATGTACAGACAACAGAAGATATTAATGATCTTTATTCATGATAATGAGTTAATCCGCCTCTCCATGGAGAGGTTCAGATCTTTACAATCATGTTTTCGTAGATTTACCATTATTCTGTATTTTTGGCATTGAGTTCCCACTCTACGTTGTACTATGTATTTCTTAGAGTCCCCATGGGGAGATAGCGGAACACCTATTTCTGATGCCTGCCTCTGTATTTATAGACATTTGTAGTACAAGTTGACTTTTTTGGAGATCGGGCCCGTGTCAGGATTATTGCGGGCGTACTCGAAAAGTGTCGACCCCGGCCAAAACTTCTTGGCGGATGCAGATAGTACTCTTGGTCGGGGCGGTCTCGTCGCTTTTTGCGTTTATATCGTTCGAGAGGAAAGGTTAATTTAATTGATTATTATAAGATCAAATTATAGCCCATACAGTTAGTCCCTCCGCTTATCATGGTCGCATCGAGGCAGACCCTGGTAAGCGAATATGACCGATCGAAGAGCGCCCCTTTCCGGGCGAGAGGATGATAGTTGCTTATGGCGCCTTATAACTATTTTCTTTTTTCATGGAGGAGGTACGATCGCGTGTGCGAATGTTCGTGCCGAATGGTAATGGTCGGTACGCCGTAATCATATGTTAGGATACGTTTCGTCCGTGCGGGCTCTGAGACGCGAAGTCTGGTTGCCTCGGTCGATAAGGCTTCTGCATGTTTGAGATATTCAAGATGGTAGCCGCGATTTCAGCGCATACTCGTAGGCTTCAATCATGGTGGTGACGGTTTTGGTGAAACTGAACCGTTTTCTGACGGTTGGGATGCGCATTTAATAGCGCCTGTCGGTTTCCCGAGGTTTGATTCAATTGCCTATAAGAAGGTTTGAGATGTCTGACATTCAACACTCTTTGGTTTACTGGTAGCTCTCATCTTTGGTGAATTTTTAAAGAATTCTATTCTTTTTGCGAAACGTTGTCGTTCGTTCTCAGTTGGCTTCATCATTCCCTCCTAGTCTTTCAAGTGACCTGAGTCAATGGCTGGCTCTTCTTCTCGCGACAGTCTTCCGACGTTGGTACCGGTTGGTCCGCCCGGTGATTGAAGGACTGTCTCCTGTACTTACGGGTGGTGGTCAGAATAAAACTGAGAGAATACCCTCAGTAGATGAGATACTCCCAGTGGCGGGAAACTTGGCGGTGGACTTCACCACAGATGGAGGAGATAACCCAGTAGATGAGGCCCCGTTGATGGGGGAAGTGGGTATGGCCCCGCTACGCGAGCAAGGGCTCATCCCTTCTCATGCCGACGTTGTGCTGGCTCAGTCGGAGGAACAGGTCCACACCGATCATGTCGGGTATTGCGTATTCTATTCTTATCCCCTCAGGCTGGGGTTCAGGGTAACCCCTCCCCAACCTGGTAGTCGATTTCTGCAGGTATTATAATGTGTGTCTGGGGCAACTTACCCATCTTTGTACAAGCTTTTGGCTATGCTACTGAAGTTCTCGAAGCTGGCTGGCCGGACTGTCATGTTGCCGCACGTACTTGCTCTGTACGCCCCTCAGCGAGTTCGGGGGAGTATGATCCGAATGGTCCCGCGCGGGTCGCAGGGCTTGGTGACTGTTCTGGACGACAAGGTCGAGCCTCGTCAATTCGAACAATTTTTCTACATCAGGACCGGTCATTTGGTGGCGCCCTCCCCAAGGTTTCCGGAGAATTGGAATCATAGTCGTAAGTTCCAGTTTATTTCTTTGGCGGGGTCGAATTTGCTCTCCTTCTTCATTTTTTGAATGGTCATTGTTTTGTTGTTGTTTTCGTAGCCGACAGTTCACCCCCGCCTTTATTCACTGGTCTGCACAGATGGATTGAGGTTATCCTTCCGCACACCAAGGGAATCCATTCGTGGTAGTCTTTCCCGAGGAAATACGGCCAAGGGCCGGCTGTAGGTAAGGGGTTTGCTTTCTTCGGGCGTGTCTAATTTTGGTCGTTGCCGTGACTTGGGACTGACCCAATTCCATATTTGGAGAGAGGGTATACCACGGCAGGGCTCCTCAGTTGGTATTTAGGCGGCCTGGTGCAATTACCAGGTTCTTTGCTGCGCGGCGGCCGAGCAGGTGCCTAGGGCTGCCTCAGTCGAATCTTCCACATCACCATCTCCCGTGTGCCTTTTACTTGATGGCGGCGGTTCTGTCAGGAGCAGTTCGCCCACGGGAGGCGTCTCCCTCTCGTGATGAGGAGGAGAGGCCTTTAATTAAGCGCAAAGTCTTTCACCCTTCGGCCCCTTCAGCAGCTCAGCTCGCTGCTAATGATGTGATAAACGTGGATTCCTTACCCCCTTCCGGGGTGAGGGAGGACGTTGACGCGGCGCGCGTTCCAGGAGGCGGGCCAGATGAATTTTAGGCTAGAGAGGAGTAAGAGGGAAGTGTCGCCCCTATCGCTCAATCCTCTACTCATAGGTGAGAGGTGGGAGAACCCTCTCGGGTGATTGTGGACATTGGCGACTCGAGTACTCCTTCGATGGAGGTGGCGGCGGCAGGAGAGGGGTCCCGGTCCGATTCTGATTTAGACTCTGAGGACGTCCACATGTTTTGTGATGGGGTCACGAACGCGACAGTCCACCTGGACGGGAGGCTGCGTGTAATTGAGATTCCCGCAAATGAGAATCTGTTGCTGAGGGAGTCTGCTCTGTTGCCGCTGCTGGGCCAGTTGTGTTCTTCAGTTGAAAATGAGTCACTAAGAGGGATGACGGATGTGGTTTTAATGAACGAGGTGGCGTCATTGGGAATGAGGGTATGTGCTCTAGGCTGATTATTTATTTACGAGCTTCTTGTTTCCTATCTTCTCATGGGCTTCTATATCTGACTCCTTTGCTCCTTTCGCTTTGGTTTGCAGGTGTTTTGTTGTAGGTGAAGAGCCTTCGTCGGGCCAATGTTCGGTCTGGGGTACTTCTACGGGTTCTCAAGAGATGTCGCCGGTATCGAAGCCGGTGCAGGGAGATTAACTAGCGCATAAGGGTTGATCCCCATAACCAGGAGCTGGTTGGAGAGTTGGCGCGGAAAAAGCTGCAGAGGAGCTAGCCGCTCGGTCGTGTTGAGGCCTTGGAAGATCGGATGCATCAGATGAGTGACGAGCTTGAGGCTGGACGGAGGGCGTCATTGGAGAGTGAACACTTATGTCTGACCAGGGTGACGGAGGTCACTTCGGAGTGGAGCGGGAAGGTCGCCGCGCTAGAGGGGGAAGTAGCCGACCTAAAGTGCAAGCTGGCCGAGGCTTCTGCCCGGGCGAAAGAGCTCGAAGGGGTCATCCGTGCCAATAATTCCCAATTGTCGTTGGTGAGGGCTGCCGCCGCTTTCAGGGAGAGCGGCCTTGAAGAGCGGATCTGGGTTCTGGAGCAGAACGCTTAGGATGCCGCGGGGCAAATTGCACTCCTGGAGGAGGAGAACCGGCTAATTCAGGAACAATCTGCATTTATGGGTAGCTCTCGCGAAGCTTGGGTTTATGCCGAGGCTCAGCGGGATATATATAAACATCTGTTCGAGGCTGATATTATCACCGAAGTAGTCTTCGAGGGGGCACACCAGAGGGCATGAGAAGCCCGCGAGGAATGCGGCTTTGATGCTGCGATGCCCGGTATCGATGATGTCCCCGGTGGGCGTTTGGCTGGAGCTTGGAACGACATGGGCGCCGCGGATGCTGGCGAAGGTGGAACTAGTGGTGGAGCGGCGCGGGCAGGCGGCGGTGGGACTGGCGTGGATGGTGGTATTGGTAATCCCCAATGATTGATGACTAGTTGATAATTCTGTTGTCGGTTGTTGCCGTGTGTGGCTATTTTTGGTTACTTCCTTTTTATTTTATTTATTATTGTGGTTTGTTTCAGACAATATTTGTCCTGAGGCGGACGGGTGTGGCCCGCACCCGTCTCTTTTAATTGGGGGGAGGGAGATTCCCCCTTTTTCCGTTGTTTCCTTATTGCTCGCTCCACTTATGTTTTCCTCAGTACGGTCATTGATTGTTCCAGGTCGAGGGCTCATTGCCCGAATATTACTTTAACTGTTGTTGAATTAATATGGCGAAGGCTCGTGGCCTGAGTCCCAGTTCGATCGTAGTTGAACTTTTGAGTCGAGGGATCATATCCCGAGTATTACTTCAACTGTCGTTGAATTAATGTGGCGAAGGCTCGTGGCCTGAGTCCCAGTTCAACCGTAGTCGAACTTATGTTGATTCTTTTGAGTCGAGGGCTCACAGGCCGAATATTACTTCAACTATCGTTGAATTAATGTGGCGAAGGCTCGTGGCCTGAGTCCTAGTTCGACCGTAGTTGAACTTATGTTGATTCTTTTGAGTCGAGGGCTCAAATCCCGAATGTCGTTGAATTAATGTGGCGAAGGCTCGTGGCCTGAGTCCCAGTTCGACCGTAGTTAAACTTATGTTGATTCTTTTGGGTCGAGGGCTCACAACCCGAGTATTATTTCAACCGTCGTTGAATTAATATGGTGAAAGCTCGTGGCCTGAGTCCTAGTTCGACCGTAGTTGAACTTATGTTGATTATTTTGGGTCGAGGGATCATAGCCCGAGTATTACTTCAACCGTCGTTGAATTTATGTGGCGAAGGCTCGTGGCCTGAGTCCCAATTCGACCATAGTTGAACTTATGTTGATTCTTTTGGGTCGATCGCTCATAGCCCGAGTATTACTTCAACTGTCGTTGAATTAATGTGGCAAAGGCTCGTGGCCTGAGTCCCAGTTCAACCATAGTTGAACTTATGTTGATTCTTTTAGGTCGAGGGCTCATAGCCCGAGTATTAATTCAACTGTCGTTGAATTAATATGGCGAAGGCTCGTGGCCTGAGTCTCAGTTCGACCGTAGTTGAACTTATGTTGATTCTTTTGGGTCGATGGATCATAACCCGAGTATTACTTCAACTGTCGTTGAATTAATATGGTGAAGGCTCGTGGCCTGAGTCCCAGTTCAACTGTAGTTGAACTTATGTTGATTCGTTTCGGTTGGTCGAGGGCTCATAGCCCGAGTATTACTTCAACTGTTGTTGAATTAATGCGGCGAAGGCTCATGGCCTGAGTCCTAGTTCGTCCGTAGTTGAACTTATGTTGATTCTTTTGGGTCGAGGGCTCATAGCCCGAGTATTACTTCAACTGTCGTTGAATTAATATGGCGAAGGCTCGTGGCCTGAGTCCCAGTTTGACCGTAGTTGAACTTATGTTGATTCTTTTGGGTCGAGGGCTCATAGCGCAAGTATTACTTCAACTGTCGTTGAATTAATGTGGCGAAGGCTCGTGGTCTGAGTCCCTGTTCGACCGTAGTTGAACTTATGTTGATTCTTTTGGGTCGAGGGCTCATAGCCCAAGTATTACTTCAACTGTCGTTGAATTAATGTGGCGAAGGCTTGTGGCCTGAGTGCCTGTTCAACCGTAGTTAAACTTATGTTGATTCTTTTGGGTCGAGGGCTCATAGCCCGAGTATTACTTCAACTGTCATTGAATTAATGTGGCGAAGGCTCGTGGCCTAAGTCCCAGTTCAATCGTAGTTGAACTTATGTTGATTCTTTTGGGTCGAGGGCTCGTAGCCCGAGTATTACTTCAACTGTCGTTGAATTAATGTGGCGAAGGCTCGTGGCGTGAGTCTCAGTTTGACCGTAGTTGAACTTATGTTGATTCTTTTGGGTCGAAGGCTCATAGCCCGAGTATTACTTCAACTGTCATTGAATTAATGGCGAAGGCTCGTGGTATGAGTCCCAGTTCGACCGTAGTTGAACTTATGTTGATTCTTTTGGGTCAAAGGCTCATAGGCCGAGTATTTCTTTAACTGTCGTTGAATTAATGTGGCGAGGCTCGTGGCCTTAGTCCCAAGTCGACCGTAGTTGAACTTATGTTGATTCTTTTGAGTCGAGGGCTCATAGCCCGAGTAATACTTCAACTGTCGTTGAATTAATGTGGCGAAGGCTCGTGGCCTGAGTCCCAGTTCGACCGTAGTTGAACTTATGTTGATTCTTTTGAGTCGAGGGCTCATAGCCCGAATATTACTTCAACTGTCGTTGAATTAATGTGGCGAAGGCTCGTGGCATGAGTCCCAGTTCAACCGTAGTTGATCTTATGTTGATTCTTTTGAGTCGAGGGCTCATAGCCCGAATATTACTTCAACTGTCGTTGAATTAACGTGGCGAATGCTCGTGGCGTGAGTCCCAGTTCAACCGTAGTTGAACTTGTCACACCTCTTTTTTACGCACCCGCAAGGATGCAAAGAGTTTTTTCCAATTAAAGGACAATCGAGATGGGATTTATTTTAATTATTTCAGAGTCGCCACTTGGGAGATTTATGGTGTCCCAAGTCACCGGTTAAATCCCGAATCGAGGAAAGAATGACTCTATTTAACAGTCCGCGAACCAGAAATCCGGATAAGGAATTCTATTAACCCGGGAGAAGGTATTAGGCATTCCCGAATTCCGTGGTTCTAGCATGGTCGCTCAACTGTCGTGTTTGGCTTATCTATCTGCTTTTTACAATTATGTACTTAGGGCAAGTTAATATCCCTTTACCGCTTTTATTGTTGGTTGTGATTTACGAAAGAGAAAGTTGCTTAAGAATATGCTTTCGGATCACGTCACATGAAATGTACCCGGATCCTCAACATATTCTTATTCAACATTTCGGGGTTTGGATTTGGGTCACATGAAATGCACACCCGTATTAAAAGAAAAAATAAAACTAGAATATGTACCCGGATCGACTACTTATTTACACTGTTGAGAAAGGCGTAATATTTGTTAAGAAACGACGCATCTCGAAATCTAAGTATTTACATGTACACTTATGACGGCTATGTGATTAGTGTAACTATTGGGCGAGGCGTACCTTCGATTCAAGTCTAAAGCGAACTGCATCCCACCGTATCTTATTTAAGAGTTGATTCCGAATTACTTAGAACTTGCTACGAATCACATCACATGAAATGCGCCTGTGGTTCTTAACATGCTTTGTTTATTCTTGCCCGAAATTGGGGTCGGGTCACATGAAATGCACCCCCGACTCTTTTTAAGCCAATTACGTCATTCCGTTGAGTAACAACTCCCTAGCTAATCTTGCTTGTAACATAGGGTCTATCATTTGACAGGTTTGGAGATTACACACATGAGTAGGGAAGATTGAATAGAGATACGAAAACTAATTCAGGTTTAACATGCTTATCTAACGACAATGTATCTTTGGCCTAGCTACGCTTTTCCATAACCAAGACTTAACAATACAAGCTTAATTGGAGACTAACAGAATGTAATTGAACATAAGACGACTACATGTTTCAATAGACTTTATGCATAAGCTTCAAACTTCATTCTTGTCGAACCAAGGAACTACAATAAAAGAGGTGTGTACCTGGAATGCGGAAGAACAAGGAAGAGTGAGCGACGGCAAAGCAGCAACAGCAACAAGAAACAGTAACAGGAGCAGCAATAATCAAAGACCAACAACAACCAACAGTAAACCAATAGCAACAACAACCAGTGAACCAAATAGACCAATAGACCAAGCAGTCACTTAGACCAACAACCAGTAGCAACCAAATAAACCAACCAGCAACACACTAGCACTGAACTGGCAGCAATACTCGACCAATAGGAGAACCAACACTGTGTTGGACCAAACAGCAACACAGACAGAACAACAACACTGACTAACAGCAGCAAATGAATACCAACAACAACAACAGCTAATGGCAGCACTCCACTAAACCAACAGCAAACAATTACCAACAGCAACCACCAACACTGGGACTACCACAGCCCTCAAACCGAACCAGCAACAACAAATGAATATCACAGTAGCACCAACACTGGAAGCACTCAACTAAACCAAAAGCACACACTCCCAGTGACAACAATCGAATGAACCAGCAGCAAATATCAAAACTATCACAACACTCAACACTGAACCAGCTAGAGCAAATGGCTCAGCACCACCAACACAAGACAACAAGCAACCAAAGACCACAACAACTCAGCTATTGAAATCAAAGCAATGAAACAGTAGCCAAGAGATTCGATGAAACAGTGACTCCAAACCAAGGAAAACAGTAGCCTTCCTCTGTATCTTCCTATATGTGTATCCTTGTATCTATTTCTCTTCAGGTGCTCTAGTTAATCTCAGGTATCCTCTCAAGTGTCTATATGTATCTATGAATATTTGCTCTCCCCGATCTGTTTTTGCTCTCCCAGATGCTCTCAAGTCTGTTTCTATAATGTGTGTCTGTGTATGCCTATCAATGTATCTATCTCCATCCCTATACATGTATGAATATGCCCTATTTATAGCCAATAGTCCCTCCAGAACACCTGCCCCTAAGGTTACTATCACCCTGCCCACTCCCAACTCTGCCAGACCCATCAAATTCCCTGCATTCCCCACTACCTATTGTCCAAAATATGGACTTAAGCATTAAACAATGCTGGTGGCAGTGTTCAGTGGGATGCCCTGCTGTGACAGTGGATTCCACTGACTAGCCTCATGTGCAGGGCACCCAATACTCTAAGTGTGAACCCTGATTCCCTAATTGGCTTAATTTGAATCACAACTTTAGTTTCAAACCAATCAAACAGTAACAAGCTCTATACCAGTGAATTGCATCAGGCAGATTCAAGGGATTAATATTACGAACTATTTGACGACTTTAACCACATTGGACTCATGATTCATTTTAACTACTAAAACAGAGGAATTGGCCAAATAAAAGGCCTCAAATGAGAAGAGCAGACCAACGGATATGGGAAGTTAAAAGCATGCTAGATGAGAATTGAAACAATGAATAAAACACACACATATTCACACAATCGAATTAAAACGAACGAAGAAGGAATGAATACCTCATAAGAACACTGCCGACCCAAACTTTGAACCAAAATGTGGAATTATTGAAGCCAAACGGGCTTTAATCGAGATGTTCTCGATTGAGAACACCTAGACTAAAGTCCCTTGGACTTCAATTGTGGCTAAAACGGCTCGAATTGGGTTTCTTAAAAATTAGGGTTCTTGGGCTCGGATTTGGGGCTTTTGCATTTTTGGTTAGATTCGAAGCAAACCAATGTCGTTGGGAGTGTGGGGGAGGTGTGAGGAGACCGTGGTGTGAATTTGGGGTGATTTGGCATAGGTTCGAGTTTGACTCGAATCTTCAAATGAAGATTCGAGGAGCTCCGGCATGATTCGAGGTTAATGGAGGCTGGGATCGTGATGGGGGAGGTGAGGGGAAGGGTTTGGCATTGGTTTGGTGGCGATTGGCCTACCGGAACCGCCGTGAGGCGATTTCCGGCAGGCGGAGGAGGGCGGCGTTACACCGGGTGTTTGAGAGCTCTGAGGGAGATGAAGGGAGAGGGGGGGTTCTGGCTTGGGGGGCGGGGTATGAAATGAGGAATATATACCAGAGATGAGATTGAATCCTGATCGTTGGATCATTTACGATCAACGATCAGGATCCCCTCACTTAAACCAAACGACGTCGTTTGGTTAAAGCATAGTCCGAGTGTATATTGGGATTAAATGATTAATCTGGGCCGTTGGATAATAAAATCCAACGGTCCAGATCAAGTGTTATACAGGCTGTAGCTGGACGGGTATTTGGGTTGGGTTAGAAGAAATCCGTTTGGGCCTGGCTTTTAGACTGCATTTGGCCCAGATCGGATATTATATGTGTATGTGTATATATATATATATATATGTATATATATACATATATATATATATATACACACATATGTATATACTAACCTATAACACCGCTATTGTTTACTACAATTAACGTGCCCAATTACATATTGCCTAAAACGTAAATCACATGACTTCGATATCAAACACTAAAAATGCAAAATTTAGCATATATTTTTTTTGTATTTTTAATTTAAATAAATAAACGTGCACACAAAAAGATATGATAACACAAAATCACAAAAGTCATACCCAACATGAAACTATTTTTATTTTTGAATTTTCTGGGAGTACTTCTCAAGTAAGGCAAAAATCACGTGCTCACAGCTGCCCCTCTTTGCGCGTAAACACGCAGAGTTTTCGTGCAAAGATAAATGAGCGGATATAAGCGATTTTTGCCCATTCGAACACTCCGTATGAAACATTTTGGAAAAGTTTTGACCGAACCTTGCTTCAAAGGTCTCCTACATATCCCTGGGCTAAAAGGGAATCAGGTCAATGTAGTTCGGGAAGTTCTGGTAGCTGGGACTACCACGCCTGTTGCGATCTCGCTGTTACTGCTGTTGCCGCTGTTACTGCTGTTACCACTGCTTAGCTGATTTCCTTGTTACACCGCGCTAAGCAACAAAAACAAGAAGCTAGACTAAGTTACAGTACTACAAGTTCTTATCTATCCTTTTTAACTTGATCTTGTCGCGCTCCTCGCCATCTTGTCTGACTTGGCGTTCCTTCTGATGCTTCGTCTCTTCTGACGAACTCGGATTCATGCCGAAGATTTCTGTTACCTTCTACCGCTTTCCTCTACCAAATTAAATCGCCACTCCATTCTCCAGGCGGGCTCCCCGACTTCAACTACCACTTCAAAATTAAATCGCCACTCCATTCTCCAGAGAGCTCCCCTGACTTCAATTGCAACTTCAAAATTAAATCGCCACTCCATTCTCCGTGCGGGCTCCCCTGACTTCAACTACAACTTCGACATTAAATCGCCACTCCATTCTCCAGGCGGGCTCCCTGACTTCAACTATAACTTCAAAATTAAATCGCCACTCCATTCTCCAGGCGGGCTCCCTGACTTCAACTATAACTTCAAAATTAAATCGCCACTCCATTCTCCAGGCGGGCTCCCTGACTTCAACTATAACTTCAAAATTAAATCGCCACTCCATTCTCCAGGCGGGCTCCCTGACTTCAACTACTACTTCAAAATTAAATCGCCACTCCATTCTCCAGGCGGGCTTCCTGACTTCAATTGCAACTTCAAAATTAACTCGCCACTCCATTCTCCAGGCGGGCTTCCTGACTTCAACTACAACTTCGACATTAAATCGCCACTCCATTCTCCAGGCGGGCTCCCTGACTTCAACTATAACTTCAAAATTAAATCGCCACTCCATTCTCCAGGCGGGCTCCCTGACTTCAACTATAACTTCAAAATTAAATCGCCACTCCATTCTCCAGGCGGGCTCCCTGACTTCAACTACAACTTCAAGACTAAATCGCCACTCCATTCTCCAGGCGGGCTCCCTGACTTCAATTACAACTTCAAAATTAAATCGCCACTCCATTCTCCGGGCGGGCTCCCTGACTTCAATTGCAACTTCAAAACTAAAATCGCCACTCCATTCTCCAGGCGGGCTCCCTGATTTCAACAATAGCATCAAAACTAAAATCGCCACTCCATTCTTCAGGCGGGCTCCCTGATTTCAACTATAACTTCAAAACTAAAATCGCCACTCCATTCTCCAGGCGGGCTCCCTGATTTCAACTACTATTTCAAAATAAAATCGCCACTCCATTCTCCAGGCGGGCTTCCTGACTTCAACTACAACTTTTAAATAAATTCGCCACTCCATTCTCCAGGCGGGCTTCCTGACTTCAACTACAACTTCAAAATTAAATCGCCACTCCATTCTCCAGGCGGGCTCCCTGACTTCAACTACTACTTCACAATAAAATCGCCACTCCATTCTTCAGGCGGGCTCCCTGACTTCAACTACTACTTCATAATAAAATCGCCACTCCATTCTCCAGGCGGGCTCCCTGACTTCAACTACTACTTCAAAATAAAATCGCCACTCCATTCTCCAGGCGGGCTCCCTGACTTCAACTACTACTTCAAAATAAAATCGCCACTCCATTCTCCAGGCGGGCTTCCTGACTTCAACTACAACTTCGACATTAAATCGCCACTCCATTCTCCAGGCGGGCTCCCTGACTTCAACTATAACTTCAAAATTAAATCGCCACTCCATTCTCCAGGCGGGCTCCCTGACTTCAACTATAACTTCCAAAATTAAATCGCCACTCCATTCTCCAGGCGGGCTCCCTGACTTCAACTACCACTTCCAAAATTAAATCGCCACTCCATTCTCCAGGCGGGCTCCCTGACTTCAACTACAACTTCCAAAATTAAATCGCCACTCCATTCTCCAGGCGGGCTCCCTGACTTCAACCACAACTTCCAAAATTAAATCGCCACTCCATTCTCCAGGCGGGCTCCCTGACTTCAACTACTACTCACTGATTTCATCCTATCTTGATTACCTTCCTTTGCCTCTTGTACCATTTTCTTCTTCCTGCATTGCCTCTCGGGCCACCTTCTCTTCTGAATTGTCTTGTCTTGGAATTGCCTTCCCCTGGGTCGTATTACTTTGTCTTCTGGCTGCTGGGGATATTTTGGAACCGTTTACTCGCCTGCTGGGGATGATGCTGCTGAGGAAGTATTCTTTGTTTCCTTCACCCCTCATTCTCTCCCTTCTTCCCATACCTTTTCCGGGACTCACGCTTTTGCCTCCTCGAGCAAATTATGGAATGTAATACCGCTGGAGGAATCTCGAAGCCATTGTTTTATTTTCCGATAACTGCTGGAGATGATACCCGGCTCAAAAATCACCCCATCTTGTGTTGCTTTCTACACTTACCCTCTGAGTCTTGCTTTCCAGAAAATTTTCGCAACAGGAGAAAATTTTCTGCCCCAGTGTGATAAACTTCTGGATGGTATGCTTTTTGCCGTCGGACCCTCTTTTCCTGCTTTAAATCAAAGAAAAATTGTTAGTTTCAAAACGCCGCGAGTGGTCGTGCCACTCTTGTTGAGGCCATTCTCTTTCAGCTGCTTGGCCTCTCTCGAACTTTGAGGACGGCGTTGACGCTTGCTTGGGAAGATGCTTTTTCCACGAACGACCTCTCATCTTTCCCTTTATTCCACTCTTTGGTTTGGTCCGACTCTTTTTAGCCGGTGATCTGTTGCGTGAAATCATTCTTTCGGACATGCCACATGTGTCCATCATACTCCATAATTCTTGCGAACCTTCCACTCAGCCTGTCATCCCAATCTTACTATCGTAACGACTTCTGTCTTATTGCCTCGTTCCATGCCTATTCACTTTCAATATACTGCTTTGGGAGACTTGGTAGTAAGCTTTGAAAAATCAATTTTCGAAAAATGAAAGAAAAGAAAAGAATACCGACCGCAAATGACAAAAGAAGAGAAAAACTTTTCTGAACTCAAAAATAGGAAAACTTATCTGAATGTGTGCCTGATCCAATGTTATGCCGCGCCTTTGAGATTAAACTACCCAGTCTATTCATGTCAATCACTTTCTGATACCGCGTCCTGCTAGAGGTAAACGGGTGTCCCAACCTTGTCTCATGCGGACATCTTGTAACCATCTCGTCCTGTCACCTCACAGTGCCCTTCAAAGGGTTTTCACTAATGAGATTCTCTCATTTCTCTCTATCTCCCGTCGCCTTAAGGTGCCCGTAAAGGTTTTCACCGTAAAACTCTCTCATTTTACTTCTCTCAACTTCCTTCGCCTTAAGGTGCCCGCGAGGGTTTTCACCGTTAAGACTCTCTCATTTATGCTTTCTTTCCCTGCGGCAGGGTATCACCCCTGAGATTCCCTCTAGAGTGTTATCCCCTTTTGGCTTGCATCCTGGATTCAATCGAGGGTCGGGATGTCACTCCCGGCTTTCATTCACATGACTTGGCACTTTTCAAATACTGATCGAGAGGTCTTTCTGGTTCTTGATATGGTTTCTGCGCGTGAGGCTGAAGAAAGGGGTTTAGCCTCAACGGTTAGCTTATTACAACTTTCGGAATCCACACTATCTTTCAAACGAAACAATGACTTCTGCCCCAGTTTTGTTGCTTGGGGGATTTTTTGATTTTTATTTTATTATGACCGAGCCGTGTGGCGCCTACGTATCCTTCTTGAGGAATCAGGTTCGAACGTAGTTCACTTTTTCTTGTATTACTTCTTTGTTTCTTTTCTATTCTGTTACACATCTTCCTTGATGATTCCAAAAGAGGGTGTATGAAAGAACAATTAAGGCTCCAATGGGGAAACAAAGGTTAAAGTGTTTGGGTAGTAGAAAAATTGCCTCTGTCATTTCATTCTTCGAAAAAATGCCGAATACACACAAACGAAACCAAGCGTTGACAAATGCATTAAAGAATTACACATAATATCTCTTAACTGCATCGGAATTGATAGCCATATCGGTGCATCTTCCCTCGACATCAGTCAGACATAGAGCGCCGTTGGATAATACTCTAGTCACCACAAAATGGTCCCTTCCAGTTTGGAGCGAACTTGCCTTTCGCTTCGGCCTGATGTGGTAGAACTCTCTTCAGCACATGCTGTCCCAGTTCAAATTTCTCGGGACGTACCTTCTTGTTATATGCTCTCGCCATTCTCTTTTGATACAATTGGCCGTGACATACTGCTGTCAATCTCTTTTCATCGATCAAGCTCAATCGCTCTAATCGGGTTTTGACCCACTCGTCGTCATCAATCTCAGCTTCAGCGACAATTCGGAGGGATGGAATCTCAACTTCTGCGGGTATTACCGCTTCAGTCCCGTACACCAACAAGTAAGGAGTTGCACCTACCGAAGTCCGGACGGTAGTGCGATAACCCAACAATGCAAATGGTAACTTTTCATGCCACTGCCTAGACCCTTCTATCATCTTCCTCAATATCTTCTTTATGTTCTTGTTTGCTGCCTCGACCGCACCGTTTGCTTTTGGGCGATACGGTGTGGAATTTCGGTGTGTAATCTTGAACCGTTGACATACCTCTTTCATCAATCCACTGTTAAGATTTGCACCGTTATCTGTAATGATTATCTTTGGAATTCCAAACCTGCAGATGATGTGGGAGTGTACGAAGTCCACCACCGCCTTCTTGGTCACCGATTTGAATGTTTTGGCCTCTACCCACTTGGTAAAATAATCGATCGTCACCAGGATGAACCTATGACCATTGGAAGCCGCAGGTTCTATAGGTCCAATAACATCCATACCCCATGCGACAAACGGCCACGGTGCTGACATTGTATGCAACTCGGTTGGCGGAGAATGAATCAAATCTCCGTGTATCTGACACCGATGGCATCTTCGCACGAAACTTATACAATCCCGCTCCATAGTGAGCCAATAATATCCTGCTCGAAGAATCTTCTTTGCCAATACGTATCCGCTCATGTGTGGTCCGCAAACTCCCGAGTGTATATCCGTCATCACTGTTGTTGCTTGACTTGCATCTATACATCTCAACAATCCCAAATCCGGGGTTCTTTTATACAGCACCCCTCCACTAAGGAAAAATCCGTTCGCCAACCGCCGAATAGCTCGCTTTTGGTCTCCAGTTGCTTGCTCTGGGTATACTCCTAACCTGAGGTATTCCTTGACATCATGAAACCACGGCTCACCATCCACCTCTTCCTCTATCACATTACAATAAGCATGTTGATCCCGGACATGGATATGTAACGGATCGACACGAACCTTGTCCGGGTGATGTAGCATTGACGCTAAAGTAGCCAACGCGTCGGCAACCTCATTATGCATCCTCGGGATGTGCCTGAATTCCACCGATCGAAAGCGTTTGGTCAAATCATGCAAACACTGACGATATGGGATAAGCTTTAAATCTCTGGTTTCCCATTCTCCCTGAATCTGATGTACTAGAAGGTCCGAGTCCCCCAAGACCAAGACGTCCCGTACATCCATGTCCACCGCTAATCGCAACCCCAAGATACATGCCTCGTACTCAGCCATATTATTGGTACAGTGAAAAGCGCAGTTGAGCAGTAACAGGATAATGATGTCCTGTTTCAGATATGAGCACAGCTCCTACTCCGACTCCTTTTGCGTTTGCCGCTCCATCGAAGAAAAGCTTCCATCCTGGATCCTTGGTTAGTTCCAACCCCTCAATCTGCAATACTTCCTCATCTGGAAAATACGTCCTCAAAGGTTCGTATTCGTCATCAACGGGATTTTCGGCTAAGTGATCGGCCAGGGCTTGAGCTTTCATAGCCGTCCTTGTCACGTATATGATGTCGAACTCCGTAAGTAATATTTGCCATTTTGCTAACCTCCCTGTAGGCATGGGTTTCTGGAAAATATACTTCAACGGATCCAACCGCGAAATGAGGTACGTGGTGTAAGAAGACAAGTAGTGTTTCAGCTTTTGGGCTACCCAAGTCAGGGCGCAACATGTCTTTTCTAGATGAGTGTACTTGACCTCGTGGACCGTAAACTTCTTACTGAGGTAGTAAATGGCCCGTTCCTTCCTGCCAGTAAGATCATGCTGCCCCAGTACGCAGCCAAACGAATTCTCCAAGACCGTCAGATAAAGAATCAGGGGTCTACCTGGCTCAGGCGGAACTAGTACGGGTGGATTTGACGGATACCCTTTGATCCGGTCAAACGCTTCTTGACATTCTGCCGTCCATTCTATCGCAGCGTCTTTCTTCAATAGGCGGAATATGGGTTCACAGGTTGCCGTAAGCTGGGCAATAAACCTACTGATGTAATTCAACCTTCCCAACAGACTCATTACCTCTGTTTTATTCTTCGGCGGGGGTAACTCCTGAATGGACTTGATTTTGGAGGGGTCCAACTCAATGCCCCGTCGGCTGACGATGAATCCTAACAGCTTTCCCGATGGAACTCCGAATGCGCATTTGGCCGGATTAAGCTTGATGTCGTACCTTCGAAGTCTTTGAAAGAACTTCCTGAGGTCGGCAACATGGTCTTCTTGGCGCCTAGACTTTATGATCACATCATCCACGTACACCTCAATTTCCTTGTGTATCATGTCATGGAATACCGTAGTCATCGCCCTCATGTATGTTGCTCCTGCATTCTTCAAACCAAACGGCATCACTCGGTAGCAATAAGTCCCCCACGGTGTGATAAAAGCCGTCTTTTCTGCGTCCTCTTCATCCATCAAAATCTGATGATATCCCGCATAACAGTCCACAAAGGATCCAATTTCGCGTCCGGCGCAATTATCAATCAGGATATGGATGTTGGGAAGTGGGAAATTGTCCTTAGGACTTGCCTTGTTGAGATTGCGATAATCCACGCATACCCTGATCTTTCCGTCTTTCTTTGGCACCGGTACTACGTTAGCCAACCATTCAGGGTATCGAGTGACACGAATGACTTTCGCCTGCAACTGCTTGGTTACTTCCTCTTTGATCTTTACACTCATCTCTGTCTTGAATTTCCGCAGCTTTTGCTTGACGGGAGGATATGCCGGATCAGTGGATAATCTATGAACCACTAGATCAGTGCTGAGTCCTGGCATGTCGTCGTACGACCATGCGAAAATATCTTTAAACTCCACGAGTGTTTTGATCAATTCTTCTCTCAGATTGGGTTTAATATGGACACTTATCCGGGTTTCTTTGACGTCATCCGCATTCCCTAGATTAACGGCCTCAGTATCATTTAAATTCGGTTTGGGCTTTTCCTCGAAGTGACTTAATTCTTCACCGATTTCTTCTACGGCTTCATCATCGCCGTACTCCGACTCACTCTCGTCACTTCTTATTTCATGTGTTATTATTTCCAAACCCGATTGACTTTCTAGACTGGGTTGATTAATCTTTAAGCACGCCATATCATTAAGATCAGTTGAAAGAAGGCTGTTCGAAATTTCGAAAGAAAAACAATCCAAGACAAACTACCAAGACTCCTTCCGGACAGGGAGAGGAGTAGCCTTCCAGTTATTCAGTTTTGCCTTTGGTCCCACAAATTGTATCTCGGCATGACTGGATCCTTCACCATCTTCGAGCATACATACATCCGTGAATAGGTTTTCGAACTTCCTGAAGAACTCTTCGTCCGGCCTGACCGTAGGACCGGGAATCTTTGGCGCCGGATGTCCTCTTGCTCCGGACCCGACAAAAGATCGGGAGAGGCGTGGAACAGGGCCTCGGGAGCACCCATGTCTTCTCCTTTTCTTCTTTGCTCGCCGGATGTCCTCTCGAGGTTGGCCGGAATCCCAAACCGAAGGTTCCCAAGTTCTCGACCACCGATACCGTTGTATAATTCCTTGCAGAGATGCACCTAGCCCTTTACCGGTACGAAACCATGTCGCAACATTTCATGCGCCACCATGACATCCGCAATAATTGTTCTGTCGCCCGGAATACATTCCCCTTCCGAACTCGGTGGGCGGACACCACATCGCAGTCCCCGATACACCCACGGCCCAACATCTTCTTCTCGTTTCAACAAAGGGAATGATGGTGCTGGATCGTGGATCGTTCTCTCCATGGACGACGATCTCCCGCCGGTCCCATTCAAACTTGACGAGCCGGTGTAAGCTGGATGGAACTGTTCTTGCGGCATGAATCCATGGTCGCCCTATTAGGAGGTTATATGACACCACCATGTCCAGCACCCTGGAATTCCATGGTGAACTCCACTGGCCCAATTGTCAAGATTAGCACTATGTCACCAACCGATGCTTTGCCTCCTCCGTCAAACCCTCGAACACATACCCTGTTCTCGCGTACCCCGCCGATGTCTACTTTTAATTTGCCCAGTGTAGAGAGAGGACAAATGTTAGCACTGGACCCATTATCGACCAAGACTTTGGTAACCACCGCCTCTTCACACTTCACCGTAAGATATAAAGCCCTGTTGTGCTCAGTGCCTTCCTCATGCAACTCGTCATCGGTGAAGGTGATCCGATTTGCTTCGAAGATCCGATTGGTGATCTTCTCCAAATGGCTTACTGAGATTTTATCCGGCACATGTGCCTCATTCAGGACTTTCATCAATGCTTGCCGATGTTCTTCCGAATGTATCAGCAAGGATAGCAATGATATTTGCGCCGGAGTCTTCTTCAACTGCTCTAAGACGGAGTAGTCGTGCAGCTTCATCTTTTTCAAGAATTCTTCTGCCTCTTCATCAGTGACCGGCTTTTTCAATACTGCCGGAGTGGTCTTCCTTAATTCCGCAGGGGCAAAACATCTCCCCGAGCGGGTCAACCCTTGGGCTTCACAAACTTCCTCTTTCACCTCCTTTCCTCTGTAGGTCGTTGTAATCCGAGCATAATTCCACGGGACAGCCCGGCTATCAGTTACTGGCAACTGTGTTGCCGGCTGGATGATGAAAGGATCCATTCGAACGCCTGCTACTGTCAAGATGGGCTTGATTGCTGCCCCTGGTACAACTATCTTGGCCGGCTTCACCGGTACTTCGTTCACACTTCCCTTTCCTGCTTCCGACTCTCCTGGTATGTCCTTCTTGCAACTGGGCGACTCATCAAAGCTTGGCCCTTTTCTCATTCCTACCCCGCTAGACTTAATCATCATTACAGTCTGAGAGGCTTCCTCCTTTCCTTCCTCCGCTCGTACCAACTCGATCATGTTGGTCTCATGATGAGTTGGAAGCGGGTTTTGGTTGATGTTGGGCTCTGTTGGAGTCTGGACCTCAATCCTGCGAGTGTCAATGAGCTCCTGGATGGCCGTCTTCAGCCTCCAACACTTTTCTGTATCATGTCCCGGACATCCCGAGCAGTAGGCACAATTTACTGAATGGTCCAGGTTCTTCGGAAGAGGGTTTGGCAGCTTAGCTTCAACCGGGTTCAGCAACCCTACCTGCTTTAACCGGTGGAACAGACTAGTGTAAGACTCTCCTAAGGGAGTGAAAGTCTTTGGCCTCGGCGCCCTGTCGCCCCTGAATGCCTGGTTCGGACGGAAACTCGCGCCCGAGGGGTTTCTGTAAGCTCTCGGGGGTGGATGATTGTTCTGGGGGTTTGGCGCACGCCACGGTGCATGAGCGGGAGGTGCAGAATAGGACTGTGCATGGTGGACAGTAAAATGGGGATCAGGTGCGGGATAGTAATGTTGTGGGTGGCTATATGGGTTGTGAGAGTAATTTTGGTGGTGAGGTTGGGGTGGGCTATATTGGGGTGCGGGGCCTCTATTTCTGAACCATGCCCCGGACTCGACGGCCGCAACTTCCTCTCTCCTCTTCTTCCCCAGTACTCCTCCAGTACCGCTTTGGATAGCCTGAGTGGTGGCTTTCAGTGCTGAGTAACTCATGATCTTGTTGGCCTTCAAACCCTCCTCGATCATACCCCCCATTTTTATCACCTCAGTGAATGATTTGCCTACGGACGTTACCAGATGTCCGAAGTAGGTGGGCTCTAATGTCTGCAACAAGTAGTCCACCATCTCGCTTTCTCTCATCGGCGGATCTACCCCGGCCGCCTGTTCCCTCCATCGGAAACCAAATTCCCCGAAGCTTTCAGCAGGCTTCTTCTCTAATTTTAGCAATGATAGGCGGTCGGGGATTATCTCAAGATTGTATCGGAACTGGCCGATAAAAGCTTGAGCCAAATCATCCCACGTAAACCATCTACCGGGATCCTGTCTAGTGTACCACTCCAACGCCGATCCTCCCAGACTCTGGCCGACGTAGGCTATCAGAAGCTCGTCCCGTCCTCCGGCCCCTCTCATTTTACTGCAAAACCCTCGCAGGTGGGCCATCGGGTCACCATGCCCCTCGTATAGGTCGAATTTGGGCATTTTAAACCCTGCTGGCAACTGGACGTCCGGAAATGGACACAGATCCTTATAGGCGACGCTGACCTGGTTGCCTAAACCGTGCATGTTCCTGAAGGACTGCTCCAGGCTTTTAACTTTTCTGGCGACTTCCTCGTGTTCCGAACTTTGGAAGTGTTTTTCCGGTTCTGCCGGATTATCCCAGTGAGGTGTATGTGATTGTGGTTCAGGAGCCCTGAAAGTAGGCTCTGGAGGATAGTAAGAGTTGTCATGGATCTGAACATATGGCTCGCTGGCCGGCCTTTGCAGAGGAGCAGGTGGAGGTGCCACAAAAACAGGGGTGGCTGGAGGAGGATTTGGTTTGGTTGGTGGAATGTGGGTGGCATATGGGTTTTCCCCCTGAAAGTATGGATAGATCGGGGCGCTTGTCGAAGGATCGATGGGCGGATGTTCCGAAGCTGAGGCGAGAGTAGGGCGGTTTGGTGAAGACTGTTCCCTGGCCCAGGCCAGGTGCATCTCTGTTATCTGTTGTTTTAACCGGTCTACCTCTTCTTTCATGATTTGTAGCTCTGATTTTTCTTCCTCGAGACTCTTGCCAGAACTAGACATGCTTACTGTAACTGGTCCTTTGGATCTAGTACGGTAGTGATGGCTGGCCAGTATATTCTGTCAAACCAACTGCTAAACTTTCTGGAATACGCAACAAACTTGTTAGTTCACCGAGTTTGACGGATATGTTATAGCACGTTGGATGCAATGCACCTAACCAAATAACCCTTTCTACGTGTACTCTTTAACATGCGTCATTCCGGCCCTTTTTCTTTTTCTTTCTTTTTTTTCTTTTCCCTTTTTTTTCTTTTCGACTATCTTTGCAAGCCTTATTGTTATTTAACCTTTGGATTCTTTTTCTTTCTTTTTAGTGGTGGTCGAATCTTATGTGGATTGCCTACGTATCACGACCCCGCGTGAATCAGACCGAGCGTAGTTCTGGTAACAAGATTGTGGCAAAATTCAGTAACTTTTATATCAAATAAAACCGTGTAGTTACAAAACACGTCTTACAAAATCATCAAAACAAAAGAAAAATGCTTGACTTGGGAAAATAAAGATAAAAATGCCAACTAGCTTGACTCAACATTTCAAAATACATTTTCAATCAAAAATCTAATGCCCTAAAACTCCTGGGGGCCCGCGAGGCATCATTCGGCCTTGCCGCGGGCCTTGGTGTGAGGTCCTTGTGTAGTTCCCTCAACTCTTCCATGATCCGGTGAACATAACCCATAATTGAAGCGAAAAGGTCGGCGCGAGGCATTCGTTCACATGCTAGGCACTTCATGGTGACATAGTGCCCGATTTCTCCAATTCTATCCTTGATCATGTCCCTTTCTCCGAGTAGCCGCTCTATTTGCTGGTTTTTCGCTCCCAATCTTCGAGCATTGTTGGTGACTTGATCTAAGAGCCTATCCACTTGTCCTTGCAGTCGGGCCATCAAATTGTGGCAGCGGTCGAGGTCTGCTCTGGCATCTTGGGCTTGCTTGAAAACCCGCTCCCTAAGGACAACATTTGCTTCCCTCAAGCTAGTGATGATATCGGTGTAATCTTCTTCTACTTGCTTTAGGTGAAGTGCATGTTGATGTGCCTCCTTTTTCCAGCTAGCACGGATCCTCGTTATTTGGGCTTTTGACTCGTCCAATTCTCTTTGGATGTCGGTGACTTGGCTTCTCAAACCCCTTATCAATTTTTCGTCGGCCCGACTCCTCGACCGTCTGTCAGCATCTCTTTTCATTTGTTGGATTTGAGCTCTCAAGAAGTCATTTTCTTGTGCCAACTTCTTTTGTCTCCTTCGTCGGTGGCGGCTTGCATGTTCTTTTCGAACTGAAGGTCCCGGACCTGCTGTTCTATCCTGCCAATCTTCGTCCTGTACCCCTCCTCCTTTGCTAACCAATCCCATTGTTCCCGTGAATCTTCCGTGAACTGTTGGACATGGGCTCTTTTAGAACATCTTCGACGAATCTGAAATCTTTTCCCGAACCACACGTTGTACTTTGGATCCACCTCTCCCTTGGCTAATTCCCGGACCATGGTTTTAGGCTCAAGGAACCGACATTCGTGCCATAGCCTTCTAACCTTCTCTTCAGGGAAGACAACTCCCGGGCTCAACTCAATGGCGTACTTCCTTAGGTCTTGATCGGTAGGGATAACCCGAAACCTTCCTAGTTGACGTAACACACGGTGAGGGACATATGGTTGGACACTGCGGATCCCCATCAGAAGGATATAACACTCCTCGGCTGCCATATATATTACTTCAGTATCGGGTAACCACCCGAATGCCCATTCAATCTGATCGGCTTCTATTGAGCTCAGCCGTGCAAGCCATGCCTCGACGCCTTCAGGGAATATAGCACCCATCATCCGTTCTTCGAAACCCCTGATACAGTTTTTTCCGGTCAACCCATGGTTCATGTATTGTGTTCGGTGATGGAGGTGTTCTTGCATCCATAGTTGAAGTAACAGATTGCAACCTTGGAAGAAATTGCCCCCTTCTCGGCATACAGTCAAGGCTCGATAGATTTCGGACAAAACCAAAGGGACCACAGTGCTGGTAGCCTTTTTGATTGCAACATCGGCTATTCCTACCAGACTTATCTCTATCTTCTTATCTTCACGCGGACAAATCACAACCCCCAAGAATGTCGTTAGGAATGCTAGAATTCGTCTGGCCTCCCACTTGGTTCTATTCCCGGCGTGAGTCAGTCCAAGGTTTGATTCTTCAAAACCCCGAGGAGTGCCGTACCGTTGATATAAGAATTGGAGGTCGCAATACCCTTTCAGCAGATCATCATTTTTCACCTTCCGACTAATGCTCAGTAAATCCATAAACCCATGTGGAGATACCGGTCTTGGTGAGAGTAGGTATTGCCCTCTTAATTTCCCATTAAGTCCTGCATAGCCCGCAATTTCCTCTAATGTGGGCGTCAATTCAAAGTCAACAAAACGGAACACATTGCGGGTCGGATCCCAGAAAGATACCAGTGCCTTGATGATGTCTTCCCTTGGCTCAATATTCAACAGATCAACCAAACCTCCCAAAATTCTCCCTACGACCTTTTTGCTATTGTCTTCCAAATCGTTCCACCATATACGGAGCTGCTGAGGGACCTCACTAAAGATTGAAAATGATTTATTCTGATTCGTGCTCATCCCGCACATTTATTAAGGTGATTTAAATAAGAAAACAACTTTGTTTTGCTAAAAAATAAAAAAAAATCCAGTTTTCAATCACGGCCTTTCAACGCCTCGGGGACGAAGGCTTTTAAGGCCGTGGGGTAAATTGATCGAAATCAAAATTGACCCAAAGGTGGCCGTTTATACGAAATTAGCCTTCCGGCGTCCCTTTCGGGAACATTCGGCTATTTTTAAAAACAACGTCACCGACTTATTTAGTACAAAAGTTAATTTTTCAAAAGGTGAAGTTGGACCCGATGGAGGTTGCCTACGTATCTCACATCCGATGAGAATCAAACCCCCGTAGTTCGGTTTTGACGAAGCAAACGACATCATTTATTTATTCATTTTGCTAAAGGAAAACAAATAAGCTATTTCTATCTTAAGAGTAAAACACACACACATTTTTTTTTTTTTTTTTTTTTTTTTTTTTTTTTTTTTTTTTTTTTTTTTTTTTTTTTTTTTTTTTTTTTTTTTTTTTTCGTAAGACAAACAGGATGCAGCAGGATAGTCTGTTCATTTCAGGTCACCTGTCCTAGACGGACCCAACCCCTGTGTTGAGTCCCCTAAGCCAAATGAGACATGATGCAAATAAACGTTTCCTACTAGGGATCCGGCATGAAGCTTTGTTATTCTAGGTTTAAAAACCCGGGTTTATCTGTTCTAGACTTGGCTTACCCGAGCGGACAGCTCGAGCCGAGGAGGAGGCAGCAATCCGGGAATACAGAAGCTTCACCGGTTTTGCAACTTATCCAAACCTCGTTCTAAAATGGGAATTAGACACTATACGGAAAAGAAGTCACACGAAGTGCACCCTTCTTCATGATTTAGAAGACTCAGAGAGGAGATTGGTTCCGGCACAATTTATATGTACAGTTCACACAATATCAAAGCAGTAAAAACAACATTTTGCACATTGATGCCAACATGTAAAAAAATCAGATAATAAAATATGCCAAACACAACAGTTATTCCGAGCTCGAGTTCTAAAGAAGTCCCCAGCAGAGTCGCCAGAGCTGTCACACCTCTTTTTTACGCACCCGCAAGGATGCAAAGAGTTTTTTCCAATTAAAGGACAATCGAGATGGGATTTATTTAATTATTTCAGAGTCGCCACTTGGGAGATTTATGGTGTCCCAAGTCACCGGTTAAATCCCGAATCGAGGAAAAGAATGACTCTATTTAACAGTCCGCGAACCGGAAATCCGGATAAGGAATTCTATTAACCCGGGAGAAGGTATTAGGCATTCCCGAATTCCGTGGTTCTAGCACGGTCGCTCAACTGTCGTGTTTGGCTTATCTATCTGCTTTTTACAATTATGTACTTAGGGCAAGTTAATATCCCTTTACCGCTTTTATTGTTGGTTGTGATTTACGAAAGAGAAAGTTGCTTAAGAATATGCTTTCGGATCACGTCACATGAAATGTACCCGGATCCTCAACATATTCTTATTCAACATTTCGGGGTTTGGATTTGGGTCACATGAAATGCACACCCGTATTAAAAGAAAAATAAAACTAGAATATGTACCCGGATCGACTACTTATTTACACTGTTGAGAAAGGCGTAATATTTGTTAAGAAACGACGCATCTCGAAATCTAAGTATTTACATGTACACTTATGACGGCTATGTGATTAGTGTAACTATTGGGCGAGGCGTACCTTCGATTCAAGTCTAAAGCGAACTGCATCCCACCGTATCTTATTTAAGAGTTGATTCCGAATTACTTAGAACTTGCTACGAATCACATCACATGAAATGCGCCTGTGGTTCTTAACATGCTTTGTTTATTCTTGCCCGAAATTGGGGTCGGGTCACATGAAATGCACCCCCGACTCTTTTTAAGCCAATTACGTCATTCCGTTGAGTAACAACTCCCTAGCTAATCTTGCTTGTAACATAGGGTCTATCATTTGACAGGTTTGGAGATTACACACATGAGTAGGGAAGATTGAATAGAGATACGAAAACTAATTCAGGTTTAACATGCTTATCTAACGACAATGTATCTTTGGCCTAGCTACGCTTTTCCATAACCAAGACTTAACAATACAAGCTTAATTGGAGACTAACAGAATGTAATTGAACATAAGACGACTACATGTTTCAATAGACTTTATGCATAAGCTTCAAACTTCATTCTTGTCGAACCAAGGAACTACAATAAAAGAGGTGTGTACCTGGAATGCGGAAGAACAAGGAAGAGTGAGCGACGGCAAAGCAGCAACAGCAACAAGAAACAGTAACAGGAGCAGCAATAATCAAAGACCAACAACAACCAACAGTAAACCAATAGCAACAACAACCAGTGAACCAAATAGACCAATAGACCAGCAGTCACTTAGACCAACAACCAGTAGCAACCAAATAAACCAACCAGCAACACACTAGCACTGAACTGGCAGCAATACTCGACCAATAGGAGAACCAACACTGTGTTGGACCAAACAGCAACACAGACAGAACAACAACACTGACTAACAGCAGCAAATGAATACCAACAGCAACAACAGCTAATGGCAGCACTCCACTAAACCAACAGCAAACAATTACCAACAGCAACCACCAACACTGGGACTACCACAACCCTCAAACTGAACCAGCAACAACAAATGAATATCACAGTAGCACCAACACTGGAAGCACTCAACTAAACCAAAAGCACACACTCCCAGTGACAGCAATCGAATGAACCAGCAGCAAATATCAAAACTATCACGACACTCAACACTGAACCAGCTAGAGCAAATGGCTCAGCACCACCAACACAAGACAACAAGCAACCAAAGACCACAACAACTCAGCTATTGAAATCAAAGCAATGAAACAGTAGCCAAGAGATTCGATGAAACAATGACTCCAAACCAAGGAAAACAGTAGCCTTCCTCTGTATCTTCCTATATGTGTATCCTTGTATCTATTTCTCTTCAGGTGCTCTAGTTAATCTCAGGTATCCTCTCAAGTGTCTATATGTATCTATGAATATTTGCTCTCCCCGATACTGTTTTTGCTCTCCCAGATGCTCTCAAGTCCGTTTCTATAATGTGTGTCTGTGTATGCCTATCAATGTATCTATATCCCCCCTATACATGTATGAATATGCCCTATTTATAGCCAATAGTCCCTCCAGAACACCTGCCCCTAAGGTTACTATCACCCTGCCCACTCCCAACTCTGCCAGACCCATCAAATTCCCTGCATTCCCCACTACCTACTGTCCAAAATATGGACTTAAGCATTAAACAATGCTGGTGGCAGTGTTCAGTGGGATGCCCTGCTGTGACAGTGGATTCCACTGACTAGCCTCATGTGCAGGGCACCCAATACTCTAAGTGTGAACCCTGATTCCCTAATTGGCTTAATTTGAATCACAACTTTAGTTTCAAACCAATCAAACAGTAACAAGCTCTATACCAGTGAATTGCATCAGGCAGATTCAAGGGATTAATATTACGAACTATTTGACGACTTTAACCACATTGGACTCATGATTCATTTTAACTACTAAAACAGAGGAATTGGCCAAATAAAAGGCCTCAAATGAGAAGAGCAGACCAACGGATATGGGAAGTTAAAAGCATGCTAGATGAGAATTGAAACAATGAATAAAACACACACATATTCACACAATCGAATTAAAACGAACGAAGAAGGAATGAATACCTCATAAGAACACTGCCGACCCAAACTTTGAACCAAAATGTGGAATTATTGAAGCCAAACGGGCTTTAATCGAGATGTTCTCGATTGAGAACACCTAGACTAAAGTCCCTTGGACTTCAATTGTGGCTAAAACGGCTCGAATTGGGTTTCTTAAAAATTAGGGTTCTTGGGCTCGGATTTGGGGCTTTTGCATTTTTGGTTAGATTCGAAGCAAACCAATGTCGTTGGGAGTGTGGGGGAGGTGTGAGGAGACTGTGGTGTGAATTTGGGGTGATTTGGCATAGGTTCGAGTTTGACTCGAATCTTCAAATGAAGATTCGAGGAGCTCCGGCATGATTCGAGGTTAATGGAGGCTGGGATCGTGATGGGGGAGGTGAGGGGAAGGATTTGGCATTGGTTTGGTGGCGATTGGCCTACCGGAACCGCCGTGAGGCGATTTCCGGCAGGCGGAGAGGAGGGCGGCGTTACACCGGGTGTTTGAGAGCTCTGAGGGAGATGAAGGGAGAGGGGGGTTCTGGCTTGGGGGGGCGGGGTATGAAATGAGGAATATATACCAGAGATGAGATTGAATCCTGATCGTTGGATCATTTACGATCAACGATCAGGATCCCCTCACTTAAACCAAACGACGTCGTTTGGTTAAAGCATAGTCCGAGTGTATATTGGGATTAAATGATTAATCTGGGCCGTTGGATAATAAAATCCAACGGTCCAGATCAAGTGTTATACAGGCTGAGGCTGGACGGGTATTTGGGTTGGG
Source organism: Nicotiana noctiflora (assembly GCA_032618575.1). Classification (NCBI taxonomy): domain Eukaryota; kingdom Viridiplantae; phylum Streptophyta; class Magnoliopsida; order Solanales; family Solanaceae; genus Nicotiana; species Nicotiana noctiflora. The sequence continues at coordinate 30,660 of JASVEL010004174.1, read as the reverse complement.
TTAGAAGAAATCCGTTTGGGCCTGGCTTTTAGACTGAATTTGGCCCAGATCGGATATTATATGTGTATGTGTATATATATATATATATATGTATATATATACATATATATATATATATATACACACATATGTATATACTAACCTATAACACCGCTATTGTTTACTACAATTAACGTGCCCAATTACATATTGCCTAAAACGTAAATCACATGACTTCGATATCAAACACTAAAAATGCAAAATTTAGCATATATTTTTTTTGTATTTTTAATTTAAATAAATAAACGTGCACACAAAAAGATATGATAACACAAAATCACAAAAGTCATACCCAACATGAAACTATTTTTATTTTTGAATTTTCTGGGAGTACTTCTCAAGTAAGGCAAAAATCACGTGCTCACAGAACTTATGTTGATTCTTTTGGGTCGAGGGCTCATTGCCTGAGTATTGACGAGATGAATCAGGCTTTCTCTCATCGGGTTTGCAGTCCTTCGTTCCTCGTTTTCCCTTTGCTTTTGACTTCAGGAAAGGCTACGCGATCTTGCTATAAAATCTCCACAGACAGCGCCAAATTGTTTGACTCAAAATGTTTACACATATTTATGAATTCAAAATAATTACTAAAAATAAAGGGCCAATCATAGCAAGTCGTAACACATCTGAAATTCGACAAGGGAAAATATAATGGGAACATATTTATAGACAACAAAAGATATTAGTGATCTTTATTCGTGATTATGGGTTAATTTGCCTCTCCATGGAGAGGTTCAGATCTTTACAATCATGTTTTTGTAGATCTACCATTATTCTGTATTTTTGGTATTGGGTTCTCACTCTACGTTGTACTCTATATTTCTTAGAGCCCCCATGGGGAGAGAGTGGAACCCCTATTTCTGACGCCTGCCTCTGTATTTATAGATATTTGTTGTACTAGTTGACTTTCTTGGAGATCGGGCCTGTGTTAAGAGATTATTTCAGGCTTACCCGGAAAGCGTCGACCCCAGCCAAAACTTCTAGGTGGATGCGGGTAGTACACTTGGTCGGGGCGGTCTCACCGTTTGTTGCGTTTGTATCGTTCGAGAGTAAATGTTAATCTAATTGATTATTATAAGATCAAATTATAGCCCGTACAATATTTATAGCCACTAGATCCATGTGAAGCCATATGTTGCATAACAAATTCACCTTTAGAACCTTCTGATATACTCTCTCTGTTCATTTTTACTTGTCTATTATATTAAAATATATTTTAATTTTAACTTTGACCACTGTACTATATCAAGAGAAAGACAATCGTTTTTCCTCTGTTACCCTTATTATTAATTACTCATTTCCCAAATTATTTTTTAAGAATTTTGGAAATGCTATCATTATCACGGCAAAATTGTAAAAGATATATTTCATTTATTGTTTCTTCAAGGGCGTGAAAAGTACTAAGTGGACAACTAAAATTTAATGGTGGGAGTAAGGACTAAGCCTACATCAGAGTCCGGAACCAAAATGTGGTTCTTATGGACTCAAATGACAAAAATATGTGGAAAAAAAACATAGTGACCAAAATATGTATAACGCCCTTTTAAAAGGCGCTATACCTTAACATCCGTTTTCCCCGTTAAGGTATAGCATCCTTTAAAAGGGCATTATATATATAATGCTTTTTATTAAGGCGCCATAATTGAATATGAAAAGACAGGAGGGTATAACGCCTTAATAAAAGGTGTTATACATATTTTGTAGGTCCACCAATAATTCTTCCGTGCTTAACTGGCATAATAACAATTCAAATATGTAAAACGCCTTTTAAAAGGACGCTTTACCTCAAAAAATTTGACCCCTGGATTCGGCATTGCCTTATTAAAGGCGTTAAGGATTTTGCAAAAATTCTTTCAGAAATATTTTAACTCCTGTTAAATTTTTCCTCTTGTTAACTTCTCAAGCATTTTGTTATAATGTTTGAAGAGCGAAAGTAAGGGTTTCATTATGGGAAGGAGGTGGGAGGGGAGATGAGGTTGTGTTGGCGAATAACTCAGTGAGCTATAGTTTATCTCCACAGAGTCATGTTAAGTTGCCACTTACAATAGAGTACTATAGACTGATATCCTTGTTGCGTTATAAAATGAGTGTGAGTAAACATTTTGTTGAACCTTAAAGTAATAGGAAGATATCCATTCTGTCACTCCACAAGAGGTTGCTTGTTACTATGATATTATCATCGAGGATGATGAAACTCTGAAATATTTTTTGGGGACTCCGGATGAATACCAGGAATTAATATAGATAAAAATATTGAAAATGTACGTGAAGGTTGAAGACGTTTTCAGTAATGAGGTTGCGCAAAACAGGGATAACCGTCAATCATCGGGTCATTATCTTGGAGCAGTTTTAGTCGAACAGGTTCCGGCTGAAAGAGTTTGGCCGGATCTAAACTTATCTCCACGGGCGAATAAAGAACGAGGAAATAATTTCTCTCATACTGTACATAATCCACAAGGCGAGTGGTAAAGTTCAATTTTCCTTTGTGTTACGATTTTTATTTTTGTTGTATTGATTTTGTATTAACACTCATATATTCTACAAGGGGTACCGTCTAGAACCCACGCCCAATTGAAATATACGTAGTTTTGGTGTGTTGGATCATGGTGGTCCGTCCGGGAGTCATCACCAATATAATAATATCCATCATGGATTGTCAACATATTACGACTTGTAAGTGAAGTGATATAGCTATATGTAAAGTATTTATCAATTTGAGTAGCTTATTATTTTGTTGTTTGTGCAGTGAAAACGAGAAACTTGATGGTCCTGTCCTCACTCAGTTGCCCGTAGACGAGGTATTTACTCGGGATTTGGCAGTTGCGCAGAGTAAAGAAGATATTAGTGATTATGACAACAATGCCGATGAGTCTGGAGGTGACACACCCTTCCCTGATGAGGGTGATGATGAGGAGGAAGGGAATGCCGAACCTGATTTGATGAGGGAGCATGCTCCACCTTCCGTTAGACCAAGAGTGTACAGGTCCCATGTGCCATTTTATCCAAGGCGTATTCCCTTCCTTGATCATTTTCCAAGTATGCCGGATGTGGATGCCCTCACAAGGGATTTTGATAAAATTCGGACAGCAATGTGGGATGGTTCTAGACCAATGGTGCTAGCAAAGGGCATGCACTTTCCTGATAAAGTGCGCGTAAGCAGGGTGGTGAAAATATACACCGTAAATGAGTGTCGTGAGATAACGATATGGGATTCAAGTCCAGAAGTATACAAGGCTGTTTGCCGAGATGCTTTATGGGTTGTCATTGAATGCTGCGTACGAGAAAGAAGAAAACAGGGTTGTGGAAAGTGAGTAAATATATTGGCACCCATAATTGTGAAATGGACACATTCAATGGGAATCACTTCAACTTGGATGTTGACTTGATTTCACTTCAACCGATACCACACATTGAAACATCCATAAGGTATAAGATAAAAGAGTGTATTACATCCGTCCACTAGGAATATGGGTTTACTATTATGAAAAGAAAGGCATATCTCAGGCGCAGACGTGTATTTGAAATTGTTTATGGTGACTGGAATAAGTCATTTGCATCTCTACCCACGTATATGACTGCATTGCAACGCTTTAACCCTGGGACTGTTGTTGAATGGAAGCTTGATCGGGGTGCAGGAATATATATTCAGGTACATGTTATGGGCATTTAAACCAGCAATTGATGATTTTGTGCATTACCGTACGGTAATGTCCACAGACGATACTGATGTCTATAGAAAGTATGAATATGAAATTAAGCTATTAATCGCCATTGTAGTAGATGCCAATGGACAAATATTTCCCCTAGCTTTTTCCATCTGTGCCAATGAAAGCCAAGAGATGTGGGCACTACTTTTGAACCACTTGAAGGAGCACGTTCAAACAACGTTCAGGTTTTTGTCTAATATCTGATTGGCATATGGGTATATTAAGTTCTGTAGAGCATTTTCCTGAATGGCAGGAACCATATGCATACTACCATTACTGTGTGAGGCACCTAAAGGCCAATTTCCAGAATAAATATTTCAACAAGGACTTGCATGATTTAATGTGGATGACTAATCACCAGGAGTGCAAATTCAGGAGGCACATGGAATTGATCCGGCTGGAAGACAAAAGATCCTATCATTGGTTGATGCGACATGAGCTTCACTAGTGGACATTGCATGCGGATAGTGGCAGCCGATGGGAAATCCTGACTACAAATGTGTTAGAGTCTTTTAAAGGGTTATTGAAGTGTGCACGTAGATTGCCTGTCACTGCTATGGTACGGATGTCATTCAAACAGATGGCAGAGAGGTTTATTGAAATGTATAGAGGTGCATTAGAATTGATGGAGAGGGGTTTTGAATTTATGCCAATGCAAATGAAAAGATTTGAGAAATATAGGAGGCGAGCACATTGACATTTATTTTTACAGTATTTCAACGAGTGAAATATTTTTGAAGTTCGCATCGCTATAATCAAAACCGGGGGAATAATATACACACCATAAATGAATCGAGCAGGTTGTGTTCTTTTGAAAAATGGTCCATCTACCACATGCTGTGCACACATGCCATCAAGTGATTTGAGCATACAGGTTTAGGGCCAACCAACTATGTTGATAAGCAATACAATGTTGCTGCATACTTAAACATATATAATGGGCAGTTGTAGCGAGTGGGTGCTGAGCATTACCGTCGGAACCATTTCAAATGGTGTGTAAGAAGGACTATTTGCATAAGCTACAAGTACAAAAAAGAACACGTATACAGAACCAAATGGATGTTGGTAATACCATTTATGTGTCGTAAATGTGGCATATTCTCGCAAACAGGACATGACCATCGTAAATGTCCTTTAGCTGGTTTGGGTGGCGGTGGTAACCATCTCATGGTGGAAGTTTATCTAATGTACCCAACTATCAAGGATACACATAGTATTTTGTATTCGTAACGTGGTTGTAATAAGTGTTTGTACTTGTTTATGTTGCAAGATGTATCAAGTAAAATTATGTTTCCATTATTGTTAAATCTTACTGATATTTAACATTTATCCGTTGAGTAAATTAATAGATTTCTTCCTCTCGTTCATGTAATAAAAAATAGTATTGGATTAAAAATGGAAATGTTTTACATTGACTTTAGAATTTCACTCAAAAATTATTACAAAACTACTTTGTCAGAGGAGGAAGATGTTTGATAAATATGGGAATATATATAGCGCGGTTGAATACTACGTTATGTATGTTGTCTTGTCGATCTCAAAAGCTGCCCGCCTGCGAAAAAGCTATTTTGTATCCGAAAGAATCCTTAACACGCGAAGCATAGAGCAATTAAATACTACGTTATGTGTGAGCATAACGCGGTTAAATACTATATTATGTGTGTTTTCTTGTTGATCTGAAAAAGCTGCCTGCCTACGGAAAATCTATTTTGTATTAAAGAATCTTTGACACTCGAAGCATAACTCGGTTAAATACTATGTTATGTGTGAGCACAACGCGGTTAAATACTATGTTATGTGTGTTGCTTTACCTATATAGAGGGAGAAATGAAGGTGGTACATTCGTAGGTAATGGCGGTAGAGGTGGCTGCAACTGCATGAACCGCTCCCAGGCCCAAACCTAACATATAAAGTTGATGTAAAATTTAAGATATATTTTTACTAATATGTTACAATGAATAGAGTATTCGAATACGTTGTCTCCTGTAGCAGCAACAAAAGTCCACATACGTCATGATGAGTGCCCATGCTCGCCCGTCACATCTGCCTGTACAAGTAGGCGAGAACAACAATACCGAAACTATATTGTGATAAATTATCTAGCCGCTGAAGATGATGAAGAAATCTCGAGCTGACTAGGTTACCCGAAGTGTTTTGGAATAAGATCCCTCCAAACATAAGGAGTACCACCAACCTCGTATACTGATGAATATGAAGATCATCTGTATCCTCAGTGATGGTGGGGTGTAATAACTCCAAATGCTATCGAATAGTCGTCAAACTCAGGTGACTGGCCCCTGTCTGTGTTGTCTCATCCTGTGGCCGGAAACAGTGAGCTGCTGCAGCATGCCCATGTACGGTCCATGTGTCATATTTCTCATGCCCTATGGTAGAGCGACAGGGTGTCCATCAACGAACAACCAAAATAAGACCTCCATCTCTTGTAGTGTGATGGTGGCCTTGCCAATAGGCAGGTGGAATGTGTGCGTCTCCGGTTACCATCGCTCTATCAGGGCCGTGACCAAAGATCAATCGAGCTGCACCACCCAATCTCTAAAACCCTATAGAAGCTCGTCTCCCTGCAGGCGTCTGACTATAAGGGAATGGAGAACTTTGTCCTTCAGAAAATCCCACATGTCGTCCACTTCCTGGCGCGGAAAGTCTGGGCCAGAAACTCTCCCTACCATTTGTGGGCAGACCTATGATCGCCCTGTAACAACAATAGTTCATCACGGAATGGTCTGGGATGCATAGGCGGCACGTCAATGTCGTTTACTATAAATTAAAAAAAATTAATTACATATTTGTTTGAAAATTAAATAATTAAATTTCATAATTATATAATATTTAATTATTAAGTATTTACATATAGATTTCTGGCTCGATATTTGAGGTCCAGTAGTACCAAACTATCGTGAATTCTTGTAGGTGTTAGTTTATTATTTTACATGTTAGTTTCATAATTTTATATGTTTTTTTTGTAAATTAAATAATTAATTTTTATAATTATATAATATTTAATTGGATAGAGTATTCACATATGGGTTCCATGCTCGATATTTGAGGTCCAGTAGCAACAAGCTATCCCGAGATCTCGTACGTGTCAATTTTATTATTTTACATGTTTGTTTTATAATTTTATATGTTTGTTTTGTAAATTAAATAATTAATTTTTATAATTATACAATATTTATTTGGACAAAGTATTCACATATAAGTTCCGGGCTCGATATTTAAGGCCTAGTAGTACCAAGCTATCTTTAATTCTTGTATGTGTTAGTTTTATTATTTTACATGTTAGTTTTATAATTTTAAACGTTTTCTTGTAAATTAAATAATTAAGTTTTGTGAATTGGACAGAGTATTGTTTGAACTATCTGTATAAGAGATACTTAAACTATAGGATACTTTGCTAAAAGACTCTATATTTTACTAACTAAAAGGGTACTATATTACTAGTCTTTATGCAAATAAATAATCTAAGCTAGATATAAACAACAAATACATTTTAATCCCAAAATATTCACGAAAATACATACAAAACAATAAAAATAAATTATTAATATTTTTATTAACAAATAATAATGATTTCCCAATATTTACATATTTTTTTTAGAACACTAATATCTTAGTTCGGATATAAATAATATATTAGTTTAATCGAAAAAAATACAAAATAACATAGAACACGTTGAAACAACTATTATGCATTATCTATACGAGTTACCACATAAAGTAAATCGGAATACCTCGATTTATATTTTTTGAAAAGTTAAAGAATTAAAAATTTGAGTCCAAAACAAGTAACCCACAACAATAGAAGGCTTGGCTAGGATATAGGACCAATACTCTTTACTTTTTATGGGACGGGTACGATCCACTCGAGTTTTTAGTGAGTTAATGTGGGAGGGGGGGGGGGACCGCTGAAGTTTTTTAAATATACAGCGCTTTTATAAATCTGCACTATAGATAACCTGTCTTATCAGCTTCCAGATATAACGCATTTTACAAAGACAGTTTTATATATAATACTTTTTTAAAGAGCACTGTACCTTAACGTCCAAAATCGAAGTTAAAGTATAGCGCCCTTTAAAAGGGCATTATATATATAGATATGTCACTAAGTTTTTTCCCCACACATTTTCGTTATTTGAGTCCGAAAGAATCATATTTTGGTTCGGACTCGCCTACATCGAGTCTAACTTTTGGATAAACTCTTGTACGAAAATAGAAGTCATCCCATAGAAAACTTTCTGTCACTATTTCTGGAAAAATAATAGTAGTACTATTTCTTACTTCTCATAGTGAAGATATATTCGAGAAAAAGGAATAGAAAAAGGCAGTATATGCGTAGATGATTGATGAAGTGAAGAAATGTCTCTGCCACGATAATGTCATACTGATATTTAAGTACTGTAAATTTTTACTTCCACAACCCTAGCTAGTCCCTACAATAAAGGAAAGTGTTCAGAATTTTCAAATCACTAAAACAACTAGCTACTTCATCAGCATTCATTCAGAGAACCAATGCGTTTTCGATATCTCATTGGATCGTACTCATTTATGTATTTTCAAACATTATACCAAAACTTTCCATTTTTATGATGTACTGTTCCTCTTCATGGGGTATTTTATCTTTGGCACTCTTTAATTTCCTTTTACATCTCTTTTTTCTATTTTTAGTTAACCTTGTAAGTTACTAAAACTAGCAAAGAATGAAGTTTTTTGGTATTCCACTTAATTAATTATTAGTACTACTATTATTATTAAAATCATTTTAATCTTTTTCTTTCTTTTCATAGTGGGGCCGTATGAAGAAGACCTCAGGAAAATGAAAGAAAAAGTATAACACATGAATAATAAGGAAAGAAATAGAAGTATGTGGCGTTATCCCTTTATTGCTTTTGATGATACAATAACAACTACCTAGTATAGTTAGTAGGATTTGGGGAGGGTAATATGTACGCATGCCTTACCCCTATCCGATAGGATAGAGAGATTGTTTCTAATCAACCCTCGACGAAAGATCGAGAAAAAGAAAAAAAACAAAAAAAAACAAAAAAAACGTTAATGATTCTAGAATAAACCATAAAAATTGAGTTGCTTTTTGATGATATACTAATATATATATAGTACCATCAATTGGGGTTGAGAATCAACCAAAACTTTGCACCACTCTCTCTCTCTCATTTGTCTTCCTTTTTAGCTTTTCTCCTATCTTTCGTCTCACCTGCATTTTGCTAAATTTGTAAGTCCCCATTGCTACCCAACGTGTGCTAGTTAGACCTTCTATTTGATGTTTTTTTGTCTTCCTTAAAACTTGCAGATAATATCTTTTCTTGATTATTTATATTTGTAATTGTTAATAATGTTCCATTCTTCAGAATTTTCTTTATATCAAGGTGATTAATTGCTTTTTCAATCCTTTCTTCTTTCATTTGTGTACTCAGAAGGGAGAGATGGTGAGAGGAAAAACACAGATGAGGCGTATAGAGAACGCAACAAGCAGGCAAGTCACTTTCTCTAAACGCAGAAATGGTTTGCTAAAGAAAGCATTTGAGCTTTCAGTACTATGTGATGCTGAGGTTGGTTTAGTTATATTCTCTCCAAGAGGAAAGCTCTATGAATTTGCCAGCTCTAGGTACCACCATCACTTTCTTACTTTTCCTTATCAGAATTCAGATCTAATCTTGTACGGACCTGGAAAATCCTGAACAAAAACTGATGATTTAAATGATCCATGTAGATCCAAGTAGTTTCATTACAAATTTAGCAAGTTGACTGACATTCTGTCTTGTCTACCTAATTCAAGACATGGTTGTAGTAACAGTTTCTCCAAGCTAAGATTTCATGATCAAGAACCTTGGTATACTGTCCTTAACCCTAGTTAAAACATTCATCTTCAATGAAATTTATTACCAAGATAGTGATACTCATTTATCAATGTAATTTTGTTCCTATAACCTAAAAAGGAAATACTCATGTTAGTCTCTTATGACCATAGATTTTCTTGAGTAATCAGAAGACAACTACAGTAGTTGAAGTTGAAACTATATATGCTCCTCAGTTCATGTGTGGTTTAAAGTTTAAAGGGGCCCCTTTAGTTCAAGATATTAGGTAAGTTATCCTGGTATTTAAGTTTTGGGATTAAATTTATCCTGTGTTTTATTGAGGATATTAACGGTATTATTTTATATAACAAAATCTTGGTACATCTTATCCTGTATACATAAGGTGGAATATGTATGTTACCCATCTTTTAATCCTAGTTTTACTTAGATTATAATTAATCCTTGATTATCCTGAAGTAAATTTTGACACTCATTAACCATTGCACTAAGAGCTTGTCTTGTGTTAAAGGATGTCAATCCCTTGTACATATTTAATTTGTTTTAAAAATATTTATGTATACAATGTTATTTTTTAGCGAAGGAGTGTCGGTTGACATATATTTCTCGTTTGGGATTAAAACTAATTACTATCTCAAAGTTATTGCTATTGGTACTCTATTTTATGCTCCCTGTCTTGTTTGGTAAAGACTTCTTGGGCTGTTTCCTTTATTACACACCTTAAGAATCTTTTGGGCAGAACGATATTGTACGGAGATCAATCCACAACGTTGCAGATCCCAAATCACTATGTGCCCTTTGAATATGATACTATTATTCTGTCAGTAAAATCTTTCATGCTACTTTCTTTTCTTTGTGGTTAGTGTTTGGGTCGAGAATATCCATGTTATTACCCACTAATTACTGCATCCCTAAACAATGTCAAGGAGACATAATTAACTTCGACAACCTAATAAATATATATACCCCAAAGGCATGCTTCCATGACAGCAAACACAGAAACAAAATGAGAAGCCACTCATAGTTTTATTTTTATTTTTATACTATGGTAACTTCCGGATCAACTTGCGTGTACCTTTACTATATTTTACGGAATTACCTGCTATTTTCCACTTGCATACGTACTGTGTATTTCCTCTTGCATAGATACTACTCCGTCCACCAAAGTTCGGGTATATGAAAAATAATCGTCAAATGCTTTTGTTTTGTGAATATATAACCTTAATTATACATAAAGAAATAAAATTTCCTTCCCTATCATGTTCTTTTTTTTTTCAGTCCAAGAGGGTAGCACTCCCTCTATCTCTATTCCATTTTATATGAATATGTTACTATTTGAGAAACAACAACATACTTAGTATTATCCCATACCGTGAGTTTTTGGGAGGGTAGTATGTAAGCAGACTTATACCTTTATCTTATGAGGATAGAGAGGTTATTTCCAATAGACCGTCGGCTCAAGAAAGCATAAGCATCATATTAATAAAAATATAGACAAGAAGGGATAGTACCAAAAAGCCATATAAAAGCAGAATAAAAATAACAAGATAGTAAGGTAATTAACAATGAATGAAAACAACAGTTAGTCATAAAAACCTACTATTAACCGAAAGCGAGATTGTGTGCCAATATTATTGTCATGAACACTCTAGACTACCTATCCTACTATCCTAATCCTCGACCTCCATACCTTCCTATCAAGGGTCATGTCCTCGGTTAGCTAAAGCTGCGCCATAATCACCTCTCCTCACCTCTTTATTGGCCTACTTCTACCTCTCTGTAGGCCCTCCAATGTCCCTCTCACACCTCACTATCTCACTAGGGCGTCTGTACTCCTCCTCACATAATCAAACCACCTAATCCGCGCTTCCCACATATTGTCTTCAATAGGAGCTACAACCACCTTGCCACAAATAACCTCATTTTTTATCCTATCTAACCTGGTGTGCCCGCACATCCTCATCTCTGTTAATCTGACCACTACTCTGTAGAATTTAGCCTTGAGAAATTAAATAGTATTTTTTTAGATTCTGATTTTCTCAAACTCTTCTTAAATATTTTGAGTAATTAACTATATATGTTGACTCAAGAATTAGCAACAAGTAGATGCAGTCGTTCTTTCGTATTGGCTTAAAGGGAAGCTCGGTGTATTAAGTTCCCATTATGTGCGGGGTCCGAGTAAGGTGCGAATCACAAGGGGCTATTGCACGAAGCCTTAACTAACATTTATGCAGGAGACTATTTTTACGCCTTGAACTCATGACCTCCTGGTCACCCTTCATTCATATTGGCTTACGGTAAAATATTGGCCACCTTCCAAGTTTGACCAAATATTAACTATCTCAGGAGTACTCCGAAAGGTGTTTATGTACTTATTACAACAATTGTTTGTCAAACTTTATTTAGCTCCTTTAATTTGTTGGTTCCCTGTTCAAAAGAAAAGAAAGAAAGAGTAACAGGGAGAAATTGGCAGCATGCAGGAGATAATAGAGCGCTATAAGAGACATTCTAAAGACAAAGTGCAACCTGAAAACCAAACAGTGGGACACGATATGCAGGTTTGTGCCTTTTTTACGACTCCTTGGCAATTGGTGTTTTGCCAAAATAATTAAATCAAGGCTCATATTAGCTTATACAAAAATGCAGCATTTGAAGCATGAGACAGCAAGTCTGATGAAGAAGTTAGAACTTCTTGAAACATCTAAAAGGTTCAACTAAACCCTATCTTAGAAGCTATTTCATTTTAAAAATTTTCTTTTTCCTCTCCCAGTAATTAATTAACACTTATGGCCCTTCTAAAACAAATGAAATTTGCAACAGAAAACTCTTGGGAGAAGGTTTAGGATCCTGCACCCTAGCAGAATTACAGCAAATAGAAAAACAGTTGGAGCGGAGTGTTAGCGCCATCCGGTCACGAAAGGTTGAATTCTTCATACAACCCCAAGCAATAATCTATTCAGTATTACTGAAATGTGTGACTGTTTCATCTAAAAGTTTAAGTTGTTAGACAGATCAACTCATGTTTATTTACTTAATTTTTGGTTCAAAATTTACTTCCTAAGTCCTATGAAATTTAAGGAACTTGACATTTATTTTTTCTTTTTTTTTTTCAGATGCAAGTCTTTAGGGAACAAATGCAAAGATTGAAAGAAAAGGTGGGGCTGCAATCATTGACTCTGGGCATGATTTTATTGCTTCTTATGCTTTAAGTAACTTACTAATTGTTTGTTTCATACCTTCTGTCTAATATCCAGGAGAAAGCCCTTGCAGTTGAAAATGCAATACTGAGGGAGAAGGTATATATCTTTTGGTCACAAATATTTAAATACATATCCATTGCCACAATATGAAAGGGCGGCCTTGGCGTAACATACAAAGTTGTTGTCACGTGACCAGGATGTCACGGGTTTTCGAGCTTTGGAAATAACCTCTTACAGAAATGCAGGGTAAGCCTGCGTACAATAGACCTTTGTGGTCCGGCCCTTCACCGGAGCTCGCGTATAGCGGGAGCTTAGTGCAGCAGGCTGCCCTTTTATATCCATTGCCACGGAGCGTAGTGATATTTCTCGCATATTGATTTAAAATTCTAAATCTGCATGCATGATGCTCGATCAACCTAATTGTGTTTTTCTTTTATCTGATTGGCTCTATACGTATAAAACTTAAGTGAAAAGTCATACTATATAATTTGCTTTTACGTTTGTTTTAGTTTGGAGGTCTTCAGCAGAGACAAACATCAAGCGGGGAGAAGGAAGGAGAAGTTATTTGTATAGAGGGAAGTAGCGATAAATCGGATGTGGAGACAGAATTGTTTATTGGACCACCTGATGAATGTAGAATAAGGCGTCCCTTACAGAATTGATCATATATATATAGGTGAATTATTTTTGGAGTACTATCCCTTATCTGCAGCTTAAAATGTATAAACTTTGATCATTTATCGAATATTATTACCTGCTAAGAGATTCTTGTACTCTCGCTAGCAACCCGATCCCACTAGTTGAATTTCATTAGATCGTTGCTGTCTTACCCTTGAAGTTGGATCACCCTCGAGCCAGAAAGTTCCTCAATTGATGTTTGAACAAAGCCACAAGATAATAAGTACTAGAAATAACAGTGTATTGCCTTTCGATACGTGTTACAATATGTATTACAAATAATCAACCCCCCTTTATATAGTAGGGGAATCCTACTTTAGATACAATTCCACAAAAGGTAAGAAATTTCATGATTTTCTAATTATTCGGCCACTCGTTGATACATACCGAGATTCCTGTCGTGATATCCGGCCGATTACGAATATTTTGGCATTCCACTATTCGGTCCGATAATATTTCCTTGAGCTTGGTCAGAGTTGGGGTCGATTCCGGAGCTACGTGTTTGATGGTCTTGAAGACGCATGCTCTAACTATGTACCTTGGTTCGATATAATCCGGGGTCGATCTTTGACCCATCACGTTTCAGCCCCGGTCTGTCATGCAATAGATGAGCTCGATTTTGACCGTATACAGATAGTCTCCTTGTTTTTTGGAGAATAAATGACGAACAAAGATATGAGCTGTCAATCTTTGTCTCGATTCTTCGCGCTAGAAACGACAAAACTGGCGAAATGTCTCGTGAGTCACGTCTTTAGAGGCATTTAATGTTCGTCAGTTGTTGTTCGACCATTATGGGTTTTGAACCGTTCTTTGCAAGGTATAAATACTCAAACTTTCATTCATTCAATGTTTACGTTTAAACCTCTTCTATGCTTGCTAGTTTAAGAAAAACCTTTGTATTCTCTAACTCTCGCACCACATTTCTTGAGGCTTTTGGAAGAATCTTTATTCCAAAACATTAAGCGCGATCTTTTAACTTCCTCTTCTTCATCTCTTATTCAAAAGAAAAATGGCAAAAACTTCTAAGACAGTTCCGCAAAAAGAGACTGCCTCTTCATCATGACCTACCAGCGATAGACCAGCGGTGAAACCACACCTTGAAGAGTTTGTTCCTGGTGGGTGCTTGACCGGTATTAATTTTAAGGTCGAGAAAACTTCTTCGGTAACCGATCGAGGCGAGCCAATCTCGAGATATATATGCTCTATCACCAATGAGCTCCTTTCCAAGGTAAGAGGATTGCAACTGGGCTGATAAATACGTAATATGGTGCCCTCGCCCGAGGAAGCAATTACTACCCAAGTGGAGGGTTTTTTAAGTGGAAAAGGCCCAATAATATCCTTAAACTATTGGATATAGCTCAATTTTGTACTCCGTTAGTAAATTGGGCAAGTAATATCCCCCACATTAGGAAATTGGGCCAATAATGCCTTTGATCTAACAGCTAAACGCCTAAGCCTTCTCAGCAACATTATTTAGCTGACATGACATCCAGATAAGCTATTCTTTCTTCTTATACCGATATTCACCCATTCCCAAAATCCTAATTGTCATTGTTTCCCCATTGTACAAATCTCCATTTTCCCTTCAAAATTTCTGCTTAATGTCTGATTTATCTGTGGATGCGCATGAAATTCAATATGCAAGAAGCTGTCATTGCGGATTGATTGCGCTATATTTGACAGCTTGGTCAGACGCCAATGCTGGGAGAAGGTTTTACAAATTTCCAAGATCCAATGCTGGTTTTGAATTTATTTTATTTTTGGTCGATTTATCTGATTCGTTCTTCTTTTGTCGAGTTAGGTCGTTCTTGATTTTTATTGTTTATGTACAAAAACTGTTGCCATAACTGCTATAAATTTTGATATGATGTAGGTAGTTCTTGCGGGTATTTTGAATGGATTGCCGAAGAGCTCACTCGTCGAGTGGTGATGGTGATCAAAAATTTTAAAACTAAACTTGATGCCGCTAAGGTTGAGATGAACACTTTGAGGAATAATGTTTGCCTTATGGAACAAGCTACCACGGTTCAAAAGGGACCTATGAAGATGAAATGTGAGGAATTGGAGGATGCCATTTAAGCCAAATGAGACAACTCTAAGAACTTGTTCGATGAAATGGGAGATGTTATCATAGTTGAAAGGCATATTTTGAAGATGAACAAAATGGAGCACTTTTAACTTGTGGAAGCTAAAAAAGCTTGTAATTAAGAGGTCAAAGTGAAGAAGATGAGAACTATCATTTTGGTTTTACGGGCTTTGTTATGTGCTTTGGTTGTCGTAGGGATGATGAAGTGAATGTATGTTGTTTTAGTATGTTGTTATAGTATTTTGGTTTAGTTATAGGGATGTTGAAGTGTATGTATGTTGGTTTAGTATGTTGTAGTATTTTGGTTAAATCATTCTTTCTATTTCATCTTCTTTATGGATGTTCCTATGTTACATATGAAGTGAATGATATGAAAGCACATGTTTGTTTATTTAATTTGTTGGTCTTATGGTATTTCGTCTGTACCTTCATGGTGTAAACGGTTATGGAACATGTTATGAAACTGTTATGGTGTACCTTCATGGTGTAAATTATTATGCAATCTAAATGATAGTGTAAACTATTATGGATACAATTGCTGTTGGATACAATTACTGTTGGATAAACGAAACACCACTGCTATGCAAACTAGACTGTTGTGCACAATACAAAATGAGCAAACTAAAATGTTATGCAAACACCACTGCATATTAACGTGCAAACTAAACTGCTGTAATGCGCAAACTAAACTGATTTACAAACTAAACATGTTTACTGCTGCTACAAAACAACTACTAAACCAAACACCACTGCTGTGCAAAACATCAAACAAAACATATAATGTTATATGTCATTCTACCATCAAAACATGTTTTCTGTTGCTACAATACAACTGCTAAAACTTCTGCCAGAACTACTGTAATATTAGTTTTACAATACAAACAAAAACATCAAAATAAAACATACAATGTGATATGTCATTCTGTCATCAAAACATGTTTACCGCTGCTACAATACAACTATCAAAATTGCTGCTAGATTTGCAACTACATGCAATAACCAAAATTCCTAGTTTTGTGAGTTCTCATTGTCTTTCCTGCAGTTCAACTTCCTAACTTTATTTGTCTTGCCACTTCTAATTGATTTCTAGTCACAAATTCTTTACCTTTCCAAGTGAGCTTAGTAGGTGAGTAAGGAAGATCAGTGGGATAACTGACACCAGTATGATTTGCTCTGAAAGGGGTCACTCTTGTCCCTACCATGGTAAATTGTTGCTGCCTCATCAGTAGTTATGTTTTTTCTTTAGAAATAATCTTAATCATTAAAGAAGAGTCACTTTCATGCTTACTACCATCACCAAAGGGTTCTGTTTGGTGTCTTGGTACTCTAGGTGTAGGCATGAACACAAATTCACTTTCATGTTCACCTTCTTGTGTTGGTTGAGCGGCTGAACAACTAATATCCTAAACATTTTCTTCAGCACCAACCTATTAAAAAGAAAAACTTTCTGTTAAATAACTGCAATTATATGAGAAGAAAGATAAGTTAAGAAGCAAGTACCTTACATGTTCTTGAATTGTGGTCCAGTTTACAACAAATGTTGCATGTCATTCTAGTTCCTCTTCTTGATGCAACCCAATCTCCTTGTCTCTTGTTAGCCTCATCCTTCTCCATATTTCTTTTGAATTTTGGCCTTCTAACAGCTTGGGCAAATGGAGGAGGTTCCATAGCATGTTCTAGTAATACTTTCGAGAACTTTTGACCTCTAACATGCATCAAGTTGGCCCTATATGTCATCAGGTAAGCTTCCTTGCTGTGCCACCAACTAATTTTAGTCATTGGATCCTCTCTCTTGTATTTTAGTGCCCTGATGGCATGAGGGCATGGGATGCCAGGCAACCGCTAGGATTTACAAGTGCATTTCTTCTCCACTAAGTTCACTTTATGTCTATCATTACCCTCAGAAACCTCATAGCCAGTTTCACCATTGAAATGAACAGTACATAAGTTGGCTACCTTCAAATAAGCAGCATACAACTTCATGCAGTTAGGACTAAACTCACCTCCCCATGTTCTAGCTTCTTCTTCCTTCTCTCTCAACCTGTTCAGGACCTTGATTCTAATATCCTCAAGCATCTTTAGGATATGCTTGCCTCTTGCTTCTAAGATCCAAGAGTTGAAGGGCTATATAAAATTATTATCCACCATCATTTTGCACAATGTATCAAAGTATGACCTACACCAATCCTGTGGTGGATACCTAAGCAATTTCTTAGCAGCATCAACAGACAATTCACCAAGATTCTTTAGTTGATCTTTAAAGTCCTCCTCTTAAGTGCTCCAAGCAGACCACCACAAGTATTTCTTCATCACTCCTAAAATTCTAATCCTCTTAATCCAGTTGGATTCAATATGCCTCACATAAATCCTATGATTTGAGAGAGGGAGGACAGTTCTTATTGCTTTCAACATACCCAGTACATGTAAATTTAAATAGAATTAACTATATGATACTCCTTCGATTTCATATTAGATGAGGTACTAAATTTTTAGTCTGTTCCAAAACAAATGACACATTTCTAAATTTGGAAATAATTCAACTTAAACCTCTTCATTTTACCCATTTACCCTTTATGAGAAGCTTTTATAGCCATACAAATGGCATGGCTCCACAAATCCTTTACCCCTTAAGCTTTTAAGACCACAAGTTTCAAAAGTCTTATCTTTTTTCTTAAACTCTGTGCCGATTCAAACTACCTCAACTAATATGAAGCGGAGGGAGTAACATAAAAGTAACTGAAATAGTGAGTTAAACAAAATTATTAGTTGCAACTTTTGCATATCAGACATAAAGGTAATACTGGTTCTATCTTTCAGATTCATGAGTGTTTTAGCAGCTCCAGAAACCATGTCCATGTCAATGTGTTTTCCTTGTCAATTATAGCCTAGGCCAAGGGATAAATGATTCATGCAATCTTATGCAACATCAACCAATAGTTGCCCCTTGCAATGACCCTTTAAAAAAGTCCCCTCTAGTCTAATGAATGGTCTTAACCCTTGTTTGAACCCCAACTTCATTGCATTAAAATATATGTACATTCTAAGAAATCTTCTTTTACTTCAGCCATGGAATTTTTTGATAAATCGATAACCACATCATTACCAGGATTGCTCTCCCTATCTGATTTGCATATGCTTCTAATCTGTTATAGTCATCAAAAAAGATTCCTTGCAATTGTAGAAGTGCCATCCTCTTAGCCCTTTTCAATGTAGAGTTATGTACATTCAATGATAATTGATTTTTCAAATCTAGTTTCATATCCTTTATCTTGTACTTGGGGTTATACTGCACCTTACTCTTGATTTTGGCTCTAGGATTCTCAAAAGCATTTTCACAGTTGTGCTTTGTCTTCAATGTTTTGATCTTAATGCCAAGACCCTTCTTATCTTCAGATATGAGGCATACAAAAGGGAAATCTACTAAACTTCTACCTTACTCTTATTTTATCACTTTTTCTAAGCTTCAAAGGTTTGGAAATTGCAATAACATAGAAGTCATATTTTTTTGGCCTCATACATGCCGTAAATGTCATAGACTTGTCAAGCTCTTTGTAGTAAGTAAGATTATCATAAAATTCTTTACCCTTTTGCATCCTAGGTAGTTCTAATTCTTCAAAATCATACTTACTAGCATCAGAACCATAATATGAACTTTTATCACTATCAGATTCACAATCAGTACCTAATTCACAATGATATTGCCATAAAATTGGCTCTTCGTAGTGCCCCATATTGAAATATCTATAACATAGACATAGAAGAAAATATAGAGGGATGACATGAATAATTTAACAACTTTGATAATAAAATATTGAACATACAATAAATTACTGCATACAATATAATGGAAAGAATAAAGCACACACTTTAAGATAAACACATGTTTTGTCAATTTCAAGCCATAGTGAAAGCAAAAAAATATTATCTTTAAAAAGAAATGCACATGGTTCTATCGATTTCAACAACCCAACCTTACCACACTATGATAAAAATATGTGAAAAGGACACTTTGAGCCAAAAACGATATAGACCTAGGCCACAAATTGACACCACATAAGAAAACAACAAAGAAAACAAAAAAAGTACCAGAGCCACATGCAAATGCTATACACTATGCTGCAGGATCAGAAATACCAGAACAAGACAAAAACCTATAAAATTATTATAAAAATTTATTAATTCCCTTGTCCGAGGCAGAGACCCAATAAATAGAAGGAGGAATTACCTAAATATCTTCAGACGATCTTCAATTTGTGTTGTTAAAACTTGCTAGATCATATCATCCCCTCAAGTCTCAAATCACCTATGTTAATAGAAGAACTAGGTTTGGAAATAGGGTTTGGATGTTATCATTCTTGACTCTTTGCGTTTTTAGGTCCTTTCATTTAGATATTAGAGCAGGTTATGTGGATCCGCTTATGTGGATGCTATGTCAACTAAATAATGCCGATGAGAAGGTTTATGTGTTTAGCCATTAGGTTGAAGGCATTATTGGCCCAATTTGCTAATGTGGGGGATATTACTGGCCCAATTTACTAAAGCAGGACAAAATTGAGTGTTATCCAATGATTTAAGGATATTATTGGACCTTTTTTGATTTTTTTAAGTGTTTACACTTATCCCTTCATGTTGGGTACCTTAGACCCGGTCATCAATGTCTTCTACAAGAGGTACGAGGTCACCCTTGGTCAAATTCATGTCTCTTTTTGTAGGATAGTGATTCTTCTTCATTTTTTGTAAACAAAATTGAGGGGTGTCCCTTCACCCTCAACCATCTCATGCACCTGTACAGTCCCCGACTTTATCGAGGGGGATTGATTAAGCTTTCCCTCTAGGACAGTAGGGCCCCATTCTCGAGTATAGACGATGATCAAAACCAAGGCTGGATGGGCCGATTCGTTTGAGTGAAGAGCTCGGATTTAATCCCGGTTGAGAACGTGCCATTTCCCAAGATATGGAATATGAAACGTGAGTATAAGTTTGCCTTGAAGATTTTGTTTATTGTTTTTCTCTTTTCCTCCATTATTATCAACATTTTGAAGTGTATACATTGTACGAATGCCGAATGCAGTTCCTCGACTCAAGGAGTGGGTCGAGGACCTCTGTTCTAGAAGCCCTTTTTTGAGCACGCGTGGTGGAGCTATCGAAGGGCCAGTGGGAGGCTCGTTCCCATGTTAAGTTATCTTTTCCGATTCAATAATATTTTAATTTTTCTCTCGTGTCATTTAGTTCTCATTGGTTAAGTTTTCTTTTATAGGTCTCCCCAAGGGTGTTACTATGAGGCCCCCCTTCAATGACGAGGATGTGCCTCTCGAGTCCCCTGCTCCGAGGCAGGGTGATAAGAAGAAAAAGAAGAGGGCCCCGAGTTCTCAAAACTAGCAAAAGAAAAAAACAAAGAGGAGGCCAGCGCCCAAACCCAAGGAAAGCACCTATGCTCTACCCTCGGACTCAGCCCACTCGCTAAGGGATGAGTCCGAAGAAGAAGAAGAAGAGAAATCCATCCTCGTGGCCCTCGTGCAGTCAAGTGTTATGATATAAGAGGCCTTCGAACCGGCGGGTGATGAAACTAAACCATCTCGACGTGGGGAAGTCGATGAGAGGGCATTAGCCGAAGCTCCCGAACCAGAAGGGGGGAGACAACTTCTCTTCGAGATAGGGAGGCCGATATTGAAATCGTGGCCGATTTTTCCCGGACAACGGATTGTTTTCTCAAGGGTATACCCGTATTTATAAGATGTTATGCAAACTAGACTGTTATGCACAATACAAAATGAGCAAACTAAAATGTTATGCAAACACCACGGCATATTAACGTGCAAACTAAACTGCTATAATGCACAAACTAAACTGATGTACAAACTAAACATGTTTACTACTGCTACAAAACAATTACTAAACCAAACACCACTGCTGTGCAAAACATCAAACAAACACATACAATGTTATATGTCATTCTGCCATCAAAACATGTTTATTGTTGCTACAATACAACTGCTAAAACTGCTGCCAGAACTACTGTAATATTAGTTTTACAATACAAAAAAAAATATCAAAATAAAACATACAATGTTAAATGTCATTTTGCCATCAAAGCATGTTTACCGCTGCTACAATACAACTACCAAAACTGCTGCTAGATTTGCAACTACATGCAATAACCAAAATTCCTAGTTTTGTGAGTTCTCATTGACTTTCCTGCAGTTCAACTTCCTAACTTTATTTGTCTTGCCACTTACAATTGATTTCTAGGCACAAATTCTTTACCTTTCCAAGTGAGCTTAGTAGGTGAGTAAGGAAGATCAGTGGGATAACTGACACCAGTATGATCTCTTCTGAAAGGGATCACTCTTGTCCCTACCATGGTAAATTGTTGCTGCCTCATTAGTAGTTATGTTTGTTCTTCAGAAATAATCTTAGGCATTAAAGAAGAGTCACTTTCATGCTCACTACCATCACCAAAGGGTTCTATTTGGTGTCTTGGTACTCTAGGTGTAGGCATGGACACAAATTCACTTTCATGTTCACTTTCTTGTGTTGGTTGAGCGGCTGAACAACTAATATCCTAATCATTTTCTTCAGCACTAACCTATTAAAAAGAAAACCTTTCTGTTAAATAACTGCAATTATATGAGAAAAAAGATAAGTTAAGAAGCAAGTACCTTACACGTTCTTGAATTGTGGTCCAATTTACAACAAATGTTGCATGTCATTCTAGTTCCTCTTCTTTATGCAACCCAATCTCCTTGTCTCTTGTTAGCCTCATCCTTCTCCCTATTTCTTTTGACTTTTGGCCTTCTAACAGTTTGGGCAAATGGAGGAGGTTCCATAGCATGTTCTAGTAATACTTTCCAGAACTTTTCACCTCTAACAAGCATCAACTTGGCCCTATATGTCATCAGGTAAGCTTCCTTGCTGTGCCACCAACTAATTTTAATCATTGGATCCTCTCTCTTGTATTTTATTGCCCTGATGGCATGAGGGCATGGGATGCCAGTCAACCGCTAAGATCTACAAGTGAATTTCTTCTCCACTTAGTTCACTCTATGTCGATCATCACCCTTAGAAACCTCATAGCCAGTTTCACCATTGAAATGAGCAGTACATAAGTTGGCTACCTTCAAATAAGCAGCATACAACTTCATGCAGTTAGGACTAAACTCACCTCCCCATGTTCTAGCTTCTTCTTTCTTCTCTCTCAACCTATTCATGACCTTGATTCTAATATCCTCAAGCATCTTCAGGATATGCTTGCCTCTTGCTTCTAAGATCCAAGATTTGAATGGCTCTGTAAAATTATTATCCACCATATGATTTGTGCACAATGTATCAAAGTATGACCTACACCAATCTTGTGGTGGATACCTAACCAATTTCTTAGCAGCTTCAATAGACAATTCACCAAGATTCTTTAGTTGATCTTTAAAGTCCTCCTCTTAAGTGCTCCAAGCAGACCACCACAAGTATTTCTTCATCTTTCCTGAAATTCTAATCCTCTTAATCCAGTTGGCTTCAATATGCCTCACATGGAGGACAGTTCTTATCGCTTTCAACAGACCTAGTACATGTAAATTTAAATAGAATTAACTCTATGATACTCCTTCGGTTTCATATTAGATGAGGTACTAACGTTTTAGTCTGTTCCAAAATAAATGACACATTTATAAATTTAGAAATAATTCAACTTAAACCTCTTCGTTTTACCCATTTACCCTTTAAGAGAAGCTTTTATAGCCATGCAAATGGCATGGCTCCACAAATCCTTTACCCCTTAAGCTTTTAAGACCACAAGTTTTAAAAGTCTTATTCTTTTTTATTAAACTCTATGCCGATTCAAACTACCTCATCTGATATGAAACGAAGGAAGTAACATAAAAACAACTGGAATAATCAGTTAAACAAAATTATTAGTTGTAACTTTTGCACATCAGACATAAATGTAATACTGGTTCTATCTTTCAGATTCATGAGTGTTTTAGCAGCTCCAGAAACCATGTCCATGTCAAGGTGTTTTGCTTGTCAACTATAGCCTAGGCCAAGGGATAAATGATTCATGCAATCTTATGCAACATCAACCAATAGTTGCCCCTTGCAATGACCCTTTAAAAAAGTCCCCTCTAGTCCAATGAATAGTCTTAACCCTTGTTTGAACCCCAACTTCATTGCATTAAAGCATATGTACATTCTAAGAAATCTTCTTTTACCTCAGCCATGGAATTTTTTGATAAATCGATAACCACATCATTACCAGGATTGCTCTACCTAATTTGATTTGCCTATGCTTCTAATCTGTTATAGTCATCTAAAAAGATTACTTGCAATTATAGAAGTGCCATCCTCTTAGCCCTTTTCAATGCAGAGTTATGTACATTCAATGATAATTGATTTTTCAAATCTAGTTTCATATCCTTTATCTTGTACTTGGGGTTATACTGCACCTTACTCTTGAAATTTTGGCTCTAGGATTCTCAAAAGCATCTTCACAGTTGTGCTTTATCTTCAATGTTTTGATCTTAAAGCCAAGTCCCTTCTTATCTTTAGATACGAGTCATGCAAAAGGGAAATCTACTAAACTTCTATACCTTACTCTTATTTTATCACTTTTCTAAGCTTAAAAGGTTTGGAAATTGCAATAACATAGAAGTTCATGTTTTTTTGGCCTCACACATGTCCTTAAATGTCATAGACTTGTCAAGCTCTTTGTAGTAAGTAAGATTATCATAAAATTCTTTACCCTTTTGCATCCTAAGTAATTCTAATTCTTCAAAATCATACTCACTAGCATCTGAACCATAATCTGAACTTTTATCACTATCAGATTCACAACCAGTACCTAATTCACAATGATATTGACATAAAATTGGCTCTTCCTAGTGCCCCATATTGAAATATCTATAGTACAGACACAGAAGAAAACATAGTGGGACCATATGGATAATTTAACAACTTTAATAATAAAATATTGAACATACATTAAATTACTGCATACAATAGTGGAAAGAATAAAGCACACTTTAAGAGAAATACATGTTTTGTCAATTTCAAACCACAGTGGAAAGCAAAAAATGTTGTCTTTAAAAAGAAATGCACATGGTTCTATCGATTTCAACAACCCAAGCTTACCAACAACCCAAGCTTACCACACTATGATAAAAATATGTGAAAAGGACACTTTGAGTCGAAGACAATGTAGACCTAGGCCACAAATTGACACAACATAAGAAAACAACAAAGATAACAAAAAAAAGTACCAGAGCCACATGCAAACACTATACACTATGCTGCAGGATCAGAAATACCACAACAAGACAAAAACTTATAAAAATATAATAAAAATTTATTAATCCCCTTGTCCGAGGCAGAGACCCAATAAATGGAAGGAGGAATTACCTAAATATCTTCAGACGATCTTCAATTTGTGTTGTTAAAACTTGCTCGATCGTATCATCCCCTCAAGTATCAAATCACCTCTGTTAATAGAAGAACTAGGTTTGAAATAGGGTTTGGAGGTTAGCATTCTTGACTCTTTGCGTTTTTATGTCCTTTTATTTGGATATCATAGCATGTTATGTGGATCCGCTTATGTGGATGCCATGTTAGCTAAATAATGCCGATGAGAAGGTTTATGTGTTTAGCCATTAGGTTGAAGGCATTATTTTCCCAATGCTAATGTGGGGTCTGTCCCAATTTACTAAAGGAGGACAAAATTGAGCGTTATCCAATGATTTAAGGATATTATTGGACCTTTGTTGATTTTTTAAGTGTTTACACTTATCCCTTCATGTTGGGTCCCTTAGACCTGGTCATCAATGCCTTCTACAAGAGGTACGAGGTGACCCTTGGTCAAATTCATCTCTTTTTTTGGAGGATAATGATTCTTCTCCATTTTTTGTAAATAAAATTGAGGGGTGTCCATTCACCCTCGATCATCTCATGCGCCTGTACAGTCCCCAACTTTATCGAGGGGGATTGATTAAGCTTGCCCTCTAGGATAGTAGTGCCCCATTCTCGAGTATAGATGATGATCAAGACCGCAGCTGGATAGGTCGATTCATTTGATTGAAGACCTCGGATTTAATCCCGGTTGAGAACATGCCATTTCCCAATAAATGGAATATGAAACGTCAGTATAAGTTTGCCTTGAAGATTTTGTTTATTGTTTTTCTCTTTTCCTCCATTATTATCAACATTTTGAAGTGTAGACATTATCCGAATGCCGAATGCAGTTCCTCGACTCAAGGAGTGGGTCGAGGACCTCTATTGTAGAAGCCCTATTTTGAGCATGCGTGGTGGAGCTATCGAAGGGCCAGTGGGAGGCCCGTTCCCATGTTAAGTTGTCTTTTCCGATTCAATAATATTTGAATTTTTTCTCTCGTTTCATTTAGTTCTCATTGGTTATGTTTTCTTTTGTAGGTCTCCTCAAGGGTGTTTCTATGAGGCCACCCTTCAATGACGAGGATGTGCCTCTCGAGTCCCCTGCTCCGAGGCTGGGTGATGAGAAGAACAAGAAGAGGGCCCTGAGTTCTCAAAACTAGGAAAAGAAAAAAACAAAGAGGAGGCCAGCACCCAAACCCAAGGAAAGCACCGACGCTCTACCCTCGGACTCAGTCCACCCGCTAAGGGATGAGTCCGAAGAAGAAGAAGAGAAATCCAAGCTGGTGGCTCGCGTGTAGTCAAGTGTTATGATATAAGAGGCCTCCGAACTGGCGGGTGCTGAAACTAAACCGTCTCGACTTAGAGAGGTCGATGATAGGGCTTTAGCCGAAGCTCCCTAACCAGAAGGGGGAGTCCACTTCTCCTCGAGATAGGGAGGCCGATAATGAAATCGTGGCCGATTTTTCCTAGACAGTGGATAGTTCTTCCAAGGCTATACCCGTAGTAATAGACCTTTCTAGTTTGTCATTATTATTTTTGGAGTCTATGAATAACAAAAGAAACTAATACTAAAAGGTCAACATTAACATAAACTAAAAACAACTAAGGAATAAATAAAGGAAGAAAGGAAGAAAAAAATAAAATAGAATAACCACAGTGACTAATCCGCACATATATAACTACTCACAACTACGCTCGGCAAGAGAACATGATAAGAAATAACAAAACAATCCTGACAAGGGCACACAATATCTATACAACATAATAAGACCGGCAAAGGCACATGTCAAGTATCAATGTATCAACAAAATGTACTCCTTAAATCCACCCCCAACTAACAATATTGTAGTATCCTCATTGCACAATATTAAATAAAATATAAGTAGTTTGAGGGTCTCGCTGAGGTCTGCACCAGACTAGCAGACTGTGGGAGGAAACTATTGTGAAGAACTCATAGTCTCATCATCATCGGTATCTTCAGCATCATCATCGGCATCATCTGACATGAAAGAATACTCTTCGCTATCATCGTCGTCCTCAACTGGTATTTTCCTAGTCAGCTACCCCCATTTGAAGATAGAGTTGATGCCTCTCCATATATTGATCATGAGCTTGCCCTTCTTCTTATTCTTCACTTTCACTTTTTGGAATCTGACTGAAGATCTGCATGTGACTTGGCCAAGTTGCCATAGGCTGTCTCGAGTATGCCAACAGATGCTGCTATTTTCTACCGAGACTCTGCTTGCTTCTTTTGTGCATCAAAGTAGGTCTTCATGTCTTCCCTGGTGAAGTATGTGGAAATAGGCTAGGAGGATGAGAGCCCACTAGGGAGCTATGACACTAAGTCACGAAAGGATGCAAGTTGGGAGTTTAGCATCTAAAATTGTCCCTCAGGTGCATCTGGCTGTGAGGACGACTCTGATCTGGCAACAATAGTGGTGACTTTTCTCTCCGTACTCTTTACTACATTACCCTTATCCGTTACTCTTAACATATGAAAGGGTTTGTCATCTGGAAACCAATGATCTGTGCTATGAGCCTCAACTTTTTCCCACCTGCACAACTTTGTGATCAGTGACGGGAACATCAACCCTGCATTGTCATCTAACAAATACTCTCTCAGTTCCCTCAGGATATATGGACCAACACTCATAGGAATGTCGTCTAGTATGCATGCAATGATCAAGGCTCTGGTGTAGGATACATCTGAAACATTTCCACAGGGTGATGTAGAGCCAAATTTTGGCTTCTACTGTAAAGTTGATCGACTTCAAACCCTTTCTATTGTTGGTCCATTTTGCACTCATGCTTGCAGGATAAAGCTTAGAAACAAGCAACTCTTTGTTGTCGCAATGATTTTTTTCTCGCACTGGCTCAAGTGGATGGTTAGGAATCCCGAGTATGCCATTAATCTTCTCAATCCCAATCCTCACTATTTTGCCTCTAATGGTGGGTTGTTGGTCGGTAAAGTTTGTGCGCTTAAGATTCGCATAATGGTGGGTTGAATATTAGCATAAAATTATGGGAGCCGCTCGACCAATTTATCCTCGGTGATCCCTTTTTCAAGCACGATCTTCTTTGTGATAAGATCATCATAATACTGGAAATGACAATCAGCAGAGATGAAGTGTGAATTATCAAATGGTTCCTCAGCCTCCTCCTCAATTTCATGATGACGCGGAGCATTTTCATTCATGTTTGGGTCCATTTTAGCTCAAAGTACCTTCAAAAAAATCTAAAAAATGTTAGTTAGGCAGTAGAATCATGTTAAGCAATTTAAAATAATGCAATTAGGCCAAAGAATCAATTTGAATAAGGTCGGGAAGCTCTAGTTTCTAGGCTATTGGAGTTGCAGAAACTGCCCAGTTTTCGCCCCTGAGGAAGAACCACCATAGATGTGGTACCGCTTCTACGATTTGCCTAGTATTCTAAAAATCTCACCTGCAAAACAGTCAACGTAGGTGCGAGGCTGCATCAACGGAACTTTTTCCACTTCTGTAGTGTTCATCCAAGGGTTCAAACATCTAGAAAATTTCGACTCTTTTAACTTCTAACATGATTTTTAATACCTAATTTGTACTCAAGACTTCTAAATTAGTTCACTACATAAAGATATGACTCTAATGAGATTGATTTTATATTCTTAGCATACAATTTTCTTTTGGACAATTTATCAAACACATGACAAGTAGAGATGATGATATACTTTTTCAATTTAATATGGTACTCCGACTTCCCAACCATTTTGTTTTAGCAGTAGCAGCACACACACCCGAACACTCTCAACTATTTTCCTACACAACCTAAACATAACAGTGGTTAAAAAGAAAATAGAAAGAAAAAATTAAAGATCGGACTATAGAATAAATGAAACGAAGAAGAAGAAGAAAAAGAAACGAGAAGTAGAAAAGAGGAGTAGATGAGAGATACATGTGTTTTTTTATGTGAGAGCAGTTGAAATCAAGAGCAATGGAGGATTTGAGTATGTGAGAGATGGGGGAGTTTGTGTTTTAGGGGAAAAAGTTCAGAGAATACTTGATGAAATGAGGACTTAATTAATTAAACTTACATGATTTTTCGCACATGCGGTCGATGTAGCGCTTCTATGGAGCCGCTTCTGTGACAAAACAAACGCACCTACGGGACCTCCACATCTGGTCCTATAAAATCGCATACGCAGAAGCGCACCTGCGTGAATTTTCTGCAGGTGCGGTTACACCAGGGTTCAGTAGGATAATTTCGGGCAGCTACTACTTTTGGTTGTCCAACATCCCAAACTCATTAATTCGACTACAAAAAATATGATACTTTGCAGATTAGTCAAAAATAATATCCTAAGCTATTTTAAAAAAGAAAATTTTAAAAATGACTAAAGGTTTTTTGAAAACAATGGGTTGCCACGTGTGAGCACGTGATTTTTGCACCAGGCAAATAATTCCAAAATTAAAATAAATATATTTTTGAGTGCAATTACTTGCTTTGTTTGAAATTAGCTATACTTTGTGTGTTTGAATAAGTAGAAATTAGAAAAATAAAAAAAAATTAGGCTAGGTGATTAATTTATTTAATTTGATTAGTTTTGAGAAGAAAAAAATAGTTTTAAGTAGTTAAAATTAAGGAAAAATAGTAAAACATTGCCAAAAAATACTAAATAATTAGAGTAAGTAGGAAATTAAGTTTTATAATTTTCCATAAAAGAAAAAGGAAAACAAATATATAAAGGAAAATACATAAAAAATAATTAAAACGTCAAAAATACAAAAATAGAGGGTATAATAAGACTGGGCCAAATTTGATTCAAATGGCCGGCCCGGTCCCTTAGCCCAAAGGTCAGGCCTGATCCATGAAAGAGATAGCAATCTCAGCCGTTCATCAGGATAGATCCAACGACTGAGAAAATGGGCGGAGTTATTTAATTAATTGAGATAGGAGACTCAATCTTAGCCGTTCATCTAGGTTCAATCCAACGGCCCAAATAATTAGCTAGTTGGTTTTAAATTAATTAAGATAAGAGTGATCTCAACCGTCCGTTCAGATGATCTGATGGTCGAGACCTTCGGTCTCTTTAGTAACCGAACGACGGCGTTTTAGTAACGCTTGTTCCTGGCCGTTGATCTTCATCCATTGGACGGCCAGGATCACCTTAGCTTCATCGCCTATATAAGGCATTGGTCTGAGACGGCCCGGCCATTTTTAGAAACCCCTAACCCTAGCCGCCCCTTCACTCCTCTCTTCTCTCCCATCTCTTCATCTTCAACCTCAAGAAAACCTAGACGGCCAATGTCGGCCACCACCCCCACGGTGGTCGCCGGCCTTTCTAACTTCCCCCTCATCTTTTCTCTTCTTCTTTTCTTTCTTCTTCTATCAAAAGCTCCAAAAACAGACACCTTTCTTCAGAACTCCGGTCACCGGAACCACACCGGTGACCATCCAAACAACGAGAACTACCCTCAAACCAATGCCAATCGCTTCCCCTTTTTCTGATCTATTCCATGCCACCCATGACCCTCGAATCTCCTTGGAACTTGTCGAATATCCAAAAGAAGGTCGCCGGAAACCTAACTCCGGCGACTCAAAACCAAACCCTTCTTCAAGACTTTGTCTTTTACACTCCCAAACACCCCCCTGCAACTCAAACTTCAAAAAAGGTTTCGCCTTTAGGCCTAAAAGAAAAACCAGAAAAGAAAAACGAAAAAAATAGAACAAAGAAAAAGAAACAAAGGAAAAGGTCT
>JASVEL010004173.1:0-100469 GCA_032618575.1 Nicotiana noctiflora | reverse complement strand
CAAGGAATTTGAGCTAAACCGAGGGTTTAATGAGGATTAAAGTTTTAACACAAAATTGGCCATGCAATAAACTAGAAAATCATATAATTGTGATCCTTAGGTGACAGAGAACAACTTCCCTCGAAAAATCTCGAAATCCGGGCACGTGGGCCCGGGGTCGAAATTGAGGAAACTAGTGATAATGGCTAGGAAATTGTTTAAATAGCTAGAACTTGATCTTGTAAGCCTTTATTTACTAGTTCTTGCTTCGTTTGTTTAGTTTGGGATTGTCCGACTTCGAATTAAGGACTTGAGCTCTTTCTTGGAGATTGGGAGTGCACTTTGGAGTGAGGTGAGTCTCCTTTCTATCCTTGTAAGAGGGAAATTGTCCTCATAGGATTTAAATGAGTAATTGTTGCTAAATGCGGGGTCTACGTACGTGCGGGGTGATGAGAGTCCGTACGTAGCTGCTACATGAGTATTGTTCGGGTAGTTTAGGATCCATGCATGCCTATTTGGGGAATATGTCTTACTTTAAAGTTGCCAATATGAACGTTGTAAATTGTTAGAGACTTGAGAACATGAATGTGAACCTATAAAATTATTGAGCCTCAGTAGAGATTTTTTCTTTGTATGTAATTGAGCCTTGTGTGCTTTTTCTAATATTATCTTGATGATTTTGGACCGAACCGATCGCCTCGGTAATAATACATGCATCTATGGTTCGTGCCACTCGACCCTCAGCAGTGCACATTTACTTTATGTTGGAGCGGGTCGTCGACCTCGGCACGTTTGTGCATGATTTATGTGTTGCAGTTAATTATGGTAGTAGTACCAATTGCAAATTAAATAAAGAAACTAGAAATTTGATTAAGGCAAGATTATGAGTAAAAGATCCTTCTGTGGAACCTGTATATTTGATAATTTTTAATGTTGTATAATTCCCTCTAATATTTCATATTATTTGGACCTTAGTAAGTATCAAGTCAACCTATCGTCTTTACTTTTTCGAGATTAGACTGGATACTTACTAAGTACACATGGTTTATGTACTCCTGCTGCACTTCTGTACTTAAATGTACAGGTTTTGAGATGGGTGGAACTGGTCAGTATTTGGGCGTGCAACAGTGAGTTAGCTCAGGGACTTCTACGATGGGCTGCCTTTTTTCTCATGCCAATCCGCAGCTGAAGAAGTCCTTTTCTTGTATTTATGATTTTCTGTCTATTCTGATGTAGACAGTAGGACAGTGTTTTGTATATTTTGTGTATACTGTATTGGTCGCCCGTAGCTAGTGATACCGGGTTCTTGCACACACACTGTATGGATGGTCATTTTGGGATATATTTTGCTATGTCAGTACTTTATAGTTCTACTGATTTTCCTTATTTACTGAAGTCTTTATTATGTTGGTTCCGGGTTAGACTAAAATGGGTATTTAAATCATAATTCTGCACTTGGCTGGCCTAACTATGGTGTTGCGCGCCATCATGACCTATTTATGAAAAATGGGTCGTGACAACATGGTATCAGAGCACTAGGTTCACGTAGGTCTGACAAGTTACAAACAAACCTAGTAGATTCTTGTAGATTTGTACCGAGACATTTGTATATATCTTTAAGGGGCTATAGGGTGTTTGGAAAGACTACTCTTTATTCATTTACATCATGCAGTGGTTAGTGTACTACATTTCCTCTCCTATTCTCTCACAGATGGTGAGGAACCGCACCGCCGACGTACCTGACCCAAGAGGAGCTGCTCCCCCCGTTGCTAGAGGCCAAGGTAGAAGTCGGGGGAGGGCACCGGCCCGTGGTGGGGGACGAGGGCATCCCAGAGCTATTCCAGTTGCACCACCAGTAGAACCTATAGAGGATCCCATCATCGAGGAGCAGGGTGAGGCGCCCACAGCTGCGCCTACTCCGGTGCATTTTATGACTGCACCGGGATTTCAGGAGGTCATGGGTTGTATGCTTCGATTCATGGACACTATGACTCATGTTGGTTTATTTATAGTAGATCCGGTTACCTCACAGGTAGGAGGGGGAGCACAGACCCATACCGCTCAAGCTCCAAGTCATGCAGTCGCCATTTATCATACTCCAGGTGCACTACCCGCAGAGAGGGTCCAGCCAGTTGTTGCAGTGGCACCCCAAGCCAGGCTAGCTTTGGACGGCGATTCGCAGAAGTTATTAGACAGATGGACCAGATTGCACCCTCCAGTCTTCGGGGGCGAGCGTCATGAGAACGCACAAGATTTCATTGACAGGTACAGGGATAGGCTGCACAACATGAGGATATTGGAGTCACATGAAGTCGACTTCACTACTTTCCAGTTGGAGGGTAGGGCCCGTAGATAATGACAGTCCTATTTTCTTAGCAGGCCAGTAGGCGCTCCTCCCCTTACTTGGGATCAGTTCACCCAGTTATTTCTTGATCGGTACATTCTACCCTCCGAGAGGGAAGAGCTATGTCATCAGTTTGAGTATCTGGAGCAGGGTCATATGCCAATGAATAATTATGAGGCGAGGTTCTCTGAGTTGTCTCTCCATGCACTCATGATACTTCCCACAGAGGCAGAGAGAGTACGGAGGTTTGTTGCTGGGTTCCATTCCACTATCTGGTCGGGTATGGCTCGCGAGGTAGAGATGGGCACAGGATATCAGCTAGTGCTTGAGATTTCCCGCAGGATCAAGGGTTATCGATTAAGGGGTAGAGAGAAGGTGAAGCAGGATAAAAGGGTCAGATTCTCAGGGGAGTTCAGAGGAACCCCAGCTAGGGGCAGAAGTCACTTTGGGAGGGGTCAACCCAGTAGGCCCCCAGCTCTAGCACCATTACCTACTCGTGGTGCTCCAGCGCACTCTTATTTCAGTGCCATTCAAGAGAGTTCGCATCACCCGCCAGCCGACCAAGGTTCATCTAATGGGTATTCAGGTCCTCTGGAGTCTTCCGATCTATATTTCAATGCTATGCAGGAGGGTTCTTACTGCCCGCCGGCTGCTCAAGCCTCTTCTAGTGGGCCCTTGGATATTCAGGGTCAGCCATCTGGGTAGCATGCCGCCGCACCATGTTCTTTTGAGTGTAGGGACACTGGCCACATAAGGAGATACTGCCCTAGGCTCAGGGACAAGGTAGTACAGCAGGGGCAGCATCCCGTGTCTCCAGCACCAGCGGTCCAGTCGCCTAGAGGTGGAGAGCAGACTGCTGGAGGTCGTTCTAGGGTTAGGGGATAGACAGGAAGAGGTCAGCTAGCTACTGCTCAGTCAGTTGGAGGCCATTCAGCTGGTGCTCTAGCTAGATTCTATGCTCTCCCTGCCAGACCAGATGCATTGGCCTCAGATACCGTGATTACAAGTATTATTCCCGGTAGTGGTAAAGATGTATCGATATTATTTGATCCAGGGTACACTTATTCATATGTGTCATCTCTGTTTGTTCGTTTCTTGGTCATTTCTCCTGAGCCCTTGGAAGTTCTAGTTCAGTTGTCCACTCCTGTGGGCGATTATGTGGTTGTAAACCAGGTCTACCGGTCTTGTGTGGTTGCTTTTTGTGGTTTTGAGACTAGAGGATATATCCTCTTGCTTGATATGATTGACTTTGAGGTTATCCTAGGCATGGATTGGCTATCTCCTCATCACGCTATTCTAGATTGCCATTCCAAGACTGTTTCTCTAGTAATGCTTGGGTTTCCGAGACTGGAGTTGAGGGACTCCACTGTAGATACACCTACCAGGGTTATTTCCTTCCTGAAGGCTCAACACATGGTTGAGAAGGGGTGTTTGGCCTACTTATCTTATGTTCGAGACACCACTACAGAGTCTCCGACGATTGATTCACTGCCAGTAGTCCGGGAGTTCGCTGATGTTTTTCCTTCTGATCTTCCTGGCATGCCTCCGGATCGTGATATTGATTTCTATATCGACTTGGCTCCAAGGACTCAACCTATATTTATCCCACCATACTATATGGCTCCTGGGGAGCTGAAGGAGCTCATAGAGGTGTTGCTAGCTAAGGGATTTGTTAGGCCCAGCGTATCACCTTGGGGTGCACCAGTGATGTTTGTAAAGAAGAAGGATGGGACTATGCGGATGTGCATTGATCACCGCCAGTTGAACAAAGTCACCATCAAGAACAAGTATTCATTGCCCTGTATTGATGATTTGTTCGACCAGTTGTAGGGTGCTAGGGTATTCTCTAAGATCGACCAGAGATCAGGGTATCATCAGCTGAAGACTCGGGATTTAGATGGTCCGAAGACTGCATTCAGGATGAGATATGGCCACTGTGAGTTCCCGGTAATGTCATTTGGCTTGACTAATGCTCTAGCGACGTTTATGGATTTGATGAACAGAGTGTTCAGGCCCTATATTGATTCTTTCATCATTGTTTTCATTGATGACATCTTGATATATTCACGTAGCCTGGGGAGCACGAGCAGCATTTGAGGGCAGTGCTTCAGACCTTGCGAGAGAAGAAGTTTTATGTTAAGTTCTCCAGGTGTGAGTTTTGGGTAGAGTCAGTGGCATTCTTGGGGCATATCGTGTCAGGAGAGAGTATTAAGGTGGAACCCAAGAAGATCGAGGCAGTTCAGAGTTGGCCACGTCCTACATTAGTGACCGAGATCAGGGGCTTCTTGGGGTTATCAGGCTATTATCGGAGATTTGTTTAGGGCTTCTCATCCATTGCATCACCTCTGACCAAATTGACCCAAAAGGGGGTCCCATTTTGTAGGTCCGATGATTGTGAGGAGAGCTTCCAGAATCTTAAGACGGCCTTGACCATGGCAACAGTTCTTGTATTGCCTTCCGGTTCAGGGACGTATAAGGTATATCGCGACGCTTCTCGTGTTGGCTTGGGATGTGTATTGATGCAGGAGGGGCGAGTTATTGCATATGCCTCTCATCAGCTGAAGGTTTATGAGAAGAATTACCCTATGCACGATCTAGAGTTGGCGGCGATTGTTCATGCTCTTAAGATATGGAGGCATTATTTATATGTGGTGTCATGTGAGGTGTATACAGACCATTGCAGCATTTGTTCAAGTAGAGGGACCTTATTGAGATAGTGCAGGTGGCTCGAGTTGCAGAAGGATTATGACATTACCATTATTTATCACCTAGGCAAGGCAAATGTGGTCGTGGATGCCCTAAGCAGAAAGGCGGAGAGCATGGGTAGCTTGGCATTCATTCCTGCTGAGATGAGACCACTAGCTTTGGACATTCAGTCTCTAGCTAACAGACTTGTGAGATTGGACATTTTAGAGCCCATCTGGGTCCTAGAATGTGCGGTTATGTAGTCTTTGTTGTTGGGGGAGATTAAGGCCCGACAACTCGATGATCCGCATTTGGCAGTTCTCAGAGAGACGATGCTTCAGGGAGGTGCCAAGGAGGTTTCTATTGGCGAGGATGGTATATTACGTCTCCAGGGTCGTGTATGTGTTCCTAATGTTGATGGCTTGAGATAGAGGATTATAGAGGAGGCCCACAGTTCGAGGTACTCCATTCATCCAGGTGCTACAAAGATGTACCGTGACTTGAGGCAACATTACTGGTGGCAGAGGATAGAGAAGGACATTACGAAGTATGCAGCTAGATGTTTAAATTGCCAGCAGGTCAAGCATCAGCACTAGAGGCAAGGTGGCCTACTTCAGCGAATGCCCATTCCGGAATGGAAATGAGAGCGCATCACTATAGATTTCGTGGTTGGGTTGCCACGGACTCAGCAGAAAGTTGATTCAGTGTGGGTTATGGTGGATAGATTGACCAAGTCCGCCCATTTCATTCCAGTGGCGACTACTAATACGGTAGAGAGGTATGCCCAGATTTACATCCGGGAGATAGTGAGATTACAGGGTGTGTCGGTCTTCATCATATCAGACAGAGGCCCTCAGTTCACTTCCTATTTCTGGAGAGCTGTTCAGCGAGAGTTGGGGACCCGCGTGGAGCTTAGCACGACATTTCATCCTCAGACCAACGGACAGTCGGAGCAGACATTTCAGATTTTAGAGGATATGCTTAGAGCATGTGTGATAGACTTTGGAGGGCAGTGGGATTAGTTCTTACCCTTGGTAGAGTTTGCATATAATAACAATTACCAGTCCAGCATAGAGATGGCCCCGTATGAGGCATTGTATGGTCGGCGTTGTCGTTCTCATATCAGATGGTTCGATCCTGGTGAGGCTAAGTTGCTTGGTACATATTTGGTCCAGGATGCCATGGATAAGGTTAAGTTGATTCAGTAAAGGCTCTGCATAGCTCAGTCTAGATAGAAGTGCTACGCGGATCAGAAGGTGCGTGATGTATCATTTGCGGTTGGTGAGAAAGTCCTCCAGATGGTTTCTCCCATGAAGGGCATTATCAAATTCGGGAAGAAGGGCAAGTTAAGCCCAAAGGTTATTGGCCCCTATGAGGTGTTGCGGCGAGTTGGAGAGGTTGCCTATGAGCTCGCATTACCTTCCAATTTATCAGGAATTTACCCAGTCTTCCATGTATCGATGATACAGAAATATCATGCCGACTATTCACATGTGTTGGATTTCAGTACCATTCGGCTAGATGAGTGTTTGGGCTACGAAGAGGAGCCAGTTTCCATTGTTGACAAGCATGACCACCAATTGATATCCAAGAGGGTTTCTGCAGTGAGAGTCCATTAGAGGGTCCAACTGGTCGAAGAGGTGACCTGGGAGTTCGAGGAGGACATGCGGAGCCGATATCCCACTTATTCAGCAGTCCAAGTACTTTTCTATGTCCGTTCGAGGACAAACATTTGTTTAAGAGATGGGGAATGTAACGGCCCGACTGGTCATTTTGAAGTTTCGAACCCCGTTCCCTCAAATAATACTTTTCGCATATGCTTTAGCTAAATTATGACTTGCGAGGGCGGGTCGTTTTGCAGTTTCGAACCCCAGTCCCTTAGATAATACTTTTCGCATTTACTTTATCTATATTATGACTTGCGGGGGCGGGTGGTTTGGAAGTTAGAAGGATTTCGGGCAAGAATAAGCCTATTCGCTTCATTTATGTTTCTTTAAAAAGGCAAAGTTTGACTCCAGTCAACATTTTAGGAAAACGGACTCGGAATCGCGATCCAGCAATTTCTGAGGGTCTGTGGGAAAATATGGGACGTGGGTGTATGCCCAGAATCGAATTCCGAGGTCCCTAGCCCAAGTAATGGAATACTTTGTAAAAATTGTTAAGTTTAAGTTTCGAAGATTTAATAAACCAAGAAATTATTGTTTTCATAAGTATCGGGGTCGAATTTTGATTCCGAAGCTTGGTACAAGTCCGAAATATCAGTTAAGACCTACCTGCAAAATTTGGTGTCAATCCGAGTAGTATAAGGGCATTTTGACCCGTTGGTAGGAAGTTAAGAACTTCAAGTTCATTAAATTGGATCAATTATTTTTGGGGTCCGATTCCTTGATTTAATAATATTTTGGGTGTTCCGAGGGTTCGACTAGGTCCGCCTCGTGATTTTAGACTTGTCGGTATGCTTGTGCGGGGCTAGGGATCCCCAAGCGTCAAATGGTCGAGATTCGAGTGAAGTTGAGAACTTAAGAATAATACCTTCAGCTGCTTCTGTCAAAAACGCTTCTGCGGCTCTTGGACCGTAGAAGCGATCGTTTGGTTGCTGAAGCGGAAGGGCCCAGATCTGAAGCTCCATATGTTGTCATAACCGGGCCTGTTGTTAATCAGCTGCAGGTGCGAGCTCGCATATGCGGTTGGAGCCTCGCAGATATCCAAAGAGAGGATCCCAGGTTCCGCATATGCGGCTCTTTTTCGCAAAAGCGAGTATCCATCCACAGGTGTAGTCCCAGTCGACCCAGCCCAACTCCGCAGAAGCGATCCGTCAGCCAAAGTTGTCCCTCATCTCTCTCAACTCTTAGGTGATTTTGGTGATTCAAAAGGGGAGGTTTCAGCATAACATTTCGAGGTAAGTAATCCCCATTCATTTTTAGTTCAAATATATAAATATTAGGTAAATTTAACACCAAGGGCTGGATAAAATCAAGGAATTTGAGCTGACTGAGGTTTTCATGAGGATTAAAGTTTTAACACAAAATTAGCTATGCAATGAACTAGAAAATCATATAATTGTGATTCTGAGGTGATAGAGAACAACTTCCCTAAAAAATCTCGAAATCGGGGCACGTGGGCCCGGGGTCAAGATTCAGGAAACTAGTGATAATGGCTAGGAAATTGTTTAAATAGCTAGAGCTTGATCTTGTAAGCCTTTATTTACTAGTTCTTGCTTCGTTTGATTAGTTTGGGATTGTCCGGCTTCGAATTAAGGACTTGAGCTCTTTCTTAGAGATTGGAAGTACACTTTGGAGCGAGGTGAGTCTCCTTTCTAACCTTGTAACAGGGAAATTATCCCCATAGGATTTAAATGAGTAATTGTTGCCAAATGTGAGGGCTACGTACGTATGGGGTGATGAAATTCCCAACGTAGCTACTACATGAATATTTTTCGGGTAGTTTAGGACCCACGCATGCCTATTTGGGGAATATGTCTTACTTTAAAGTTGCCAATATGAACGTTGTAAATTGTTAAAGACTTGAGAACATGAAGGTGAACCTATAAAATTATTGAGCATCGGTAGAAATTTTTTCCTTGTATGTAATTGAGCCTTATGTGCTTTTTCTGATATTGTCTTGATGATTTTGGACCGGGCCGATTGCCTCGGTGATAATAGATGCATCTATGGTTCGGGCCGCTTGACCCTCGGTAGTGCACATTTACTTTCTATTGGAGTGGGCCATCGACCTCGGCATGTTTGTGCATGATTTATGTGTTGCAGTTGATTATGGCAGTAGTACCAATTGTAAATTAAGAAAACACTGGAAATTTGATTAAGGCAAGATTATGAGTAAAAGATCCTTCTGTGGAACCTGTATATTTGATAATTTTTAATGTTGTATAATTCCCTCTAATATGTCATATTTTTTGGACCTTAGTAAGTATCAAGTCAACCTATCATCTTTACTTTTTCGAGATTAGACTGGATACTTACTGAGTACACATGGTTTATGTACTCATGCTGCACTTATGTACTTAAATGTACATGTTTTGAGACGGGTGGAACTGGTCAGTATTTGGGCACGCAGCAGTGAGTTAGCTCAGGGACTTCTACGGTGAGCTGCCTTCTTTCTCATGCTGATCCACAACTGAAGAAGTACTTTACTTGTATTTATGATTTTCTGTCTATTCTGATTCAGACAGTAGGACAGTGTTTTATATATTTCGTGTATACTCTATTGGTCGCCCGTAGCTAGTGACACCAGGTTCTGGCACACACACTGTATGGATGGTCATTTTGGGGTCTATTTTGCTATGTCGGTACTTTATAGTTCTGCTGATTTTCCTTATTTACTGGAAGTCTTTAGTATGTTGGTTCCGGGTTAGACTAAAATGGGTATTTAAATCATAATTCTGCACTTGGCTAGCCTAACTATGGTGTTGGGCGCCATCATGACCTATTTATGAAAAATGGGTCGTGACTGAAATGATAATAGTTATAAAATTCCTTAAGCTTGTGAGCGTTACTGTGTTAAACCAAAAATCAGAAAAAAATGTTACAAGAATTAAAGAAATCTGGAAAATAGTAGAGAATCAAAAATATTCCAAGTCCACAAGTTTCTTGTGTGTCCTTAAGGAATTTTAACCCCCTCACATGTTGCCAAGGTAATAGATTAAATCCTTCCAGGATAAAACGGAATAAACCTTCCTGCAACAGTGGCAATACAAACTGCAGGATACCAAAAAACTCAAAAAATGGAGCAAAATTACACTTACAAATTTGAGAAAGAGAGACTGTGAATTATGATGCAGTATATTCAGAAAGAAAGAAGTTCTAGAGTGTTTTTTGTGTGTAGAAAATGGAGCCATGCCTCAGAATTTATAGGCAATTATCAGAAGAGGTGTCTGGAAAAGGTTCCTTTTCAGAAGAACCGTTGCCTGCTGCGGTCCTATTGCGATCGCTGAAAAACTGCGATCAGAGAGGCTCTCTGAATCTGCCTGTTGTGGTTCTACCGCGGTTGCGGCAGAACTGCGGCCAGAGAGGCCTTCTGAAGCTTCAGCATGGTTCTGGCGTATTTTTAGCAGTGATTTGGTATTTAATTAATTATTAAATAATAAAATAAATTTTGTCCAAAAAATAATCTTATCGATCATTTGACAAATCCAAATCCAAAGCCAAAGCCGAAGCCGAGCGAGTGAGCGACAACGACGCGAGGGTTCATTCTCTTCAACTCCTTTTAAGAGCTTTAAGAAGTGATTATATATATAAGCACACAAATGTGGTTGTCCCTCACCAATGTGGGTCAAAGTGCAAGACAGAAGTTCACTTTTTCAAATTTTTATTTTCCCTCTATTTTATTTCCCTCCATTTCCAATTCACATTTCTTCTACTTTAAAGCTCAATGGATTAAAGTCCAACACTGAGCACCTCCCTCTCGTCACTTGTTGATATTTACTTTCACCATATGCCACATAGCAAAGATGATGATCGATTGTATAATTCAAATTGTGGTGTAAATAAGTTAGAATATTATAAACATTGCCAATATATCCAGCCATTAAAAAAATGACAAAAAAAGTCTTGTTATTATTTTAAAAGTTTTTTCTCATACATAAAATTCAATCAAATAAGAAGTTATGAGATCAGGAGAAAATGTTTAATTACTTCAGGTTCCTCTTTCTCTGTTGTATATATCCTACTGACTTATACAAATAAATAGAACCTGCCAAAATTATGGGAAGTGGAAATTTTCAAATTCTTAATGTGTTCAATTTTGTTGTTGCATTTACAAAGATAACGTGTGTTGGCCCAAGTAAATGAGAGTTTTGAATATTGACAAAGGAACTCAGACGTGGACCATGTCCATTCTAGCGAAGCACGTATATGGTCAACTCAAGCATGTGAGATTTACGTGAAAGAGATAAACCTAACTTACCAGTAGTGATATCTACTAATGTTGATCGAAAAGGTTTCATACTGAATAAGGAGAAAGACTCCTTACTTAAAGAGAACACGATTTAAGGAAAGGATATAGTTAGAGATTGAGATCAACCAGAACACTTCCACCAAGTAAGAGTAGCATAAAAATTCTAGTCAATCTC
This sequence comes from Nicotiana noctiflora, assembly GCA_032618575.1. Taxonomy (NCBI): domain Eukaryota; kingdom Viridiplantae; phylum Streptophyta; class Magnoliopsida; order Solanales; family Solanaceae; genus Nicotiana; species Nicotiana noctiflora. The sequence continues at coordinate 89,373 of JASVEL010004173.1, read as the reverse complement.
TATTTACTAACTCCATAAATATCAGTGTTGTTCTTATTTACATGTAATACACATAAGCAGAAGCTAAACGGGAATTGAGAGCAAAATAACAAGGCAATTTTGCAAGAAATTTGTGTGTGATTCAAGCGTGCAAACTTGAATCTACTTGAACCAGATAGAAGAACCAGTTCTAAGTGTATATTTATTTATTCTAGTTCAACTGTAGTATGTGTTTTCATATTGTACCTTTTAGTTTTATCTAGAAGCAATTGTATTAGGTACTCAGAGTTTTCAAGTTAGAGTTAACTTGAAGTTGTCGCAACAGTTGAGCTTGTGCGCTACAATGGAATTAGAGTTAATCCTAGGTTTACAAAAGAGTTTTTATAAATGCAGTTTCTGTCTCAGTGATTTTAGTGGAGAGTTTGGGAAAATCTTACTGGAAAGTAGGTCGTGGTTTTTACCTTTTGAGCCAGCTATTTTCCACATAAAACTTTTGTGTTTTTTAATTCGCGTACTTATTATTCCGCAATAGTAGTAGTTGGAACACATAGAAGAACCAACTCCTTCTATAATCAGGGTTAACAAAAAACTGGGCACCACACAAATCACCCCCTCTTGTCTGGTATTGAACAATAAAACATCAATTGATATCAGAGCGGGTTATCCTTGAAGAGGCTAACACCTTAAGAACACATCAAGATGAGTGCACCACCTGAAAACTAGGAAGGACAATCCACTACTAGGCCTCTACTTTTTAATGGCCAGTACCACTCCTGGTGGAAAAACAGAATGAGAGATCACATCATCGGAGAGGACTATGAATCCTGGGACATTGTTACTCATGGTCCCCTGGCTGTCATGAAGAAAAATGCTGAAGGAGTGGATGTGCTAAAGACTAGAGCTGACTGCACTGCTGAGGACTTGAAAAAGTGAGAAAAGAATGCTAAGTCCAAGAACTGGTTTGTGTGCGGACTTGGTCTAGATGAGTACAGGATAATTCAAAGATGTATTACTGCTAAGAAAATTCGGGACACATTGCAAGTGGCTCATGAAGGAACTCCTTAAGTTAAGAGATCAAAAGTAACACCGTTGTATTTTCAATATGAGAATTTCATCACGAAGTAAGGAGAAACCACCCAAAAGATGTACCCAAGATTCACAACACTAACAAATGAACTTCAGTCTCAAAGGATTATCCTTGAAAAAGACAAGGTTGAGAAAATTCTGACAAGGTTTTTGCCAATTACTTGGGAAAGCAAAATCAGGAATCAAAGAACATTGCTACTCTCAATTTGGACGAGTTAACTGGAAATCTCATTGCCTATGAACTGAGAAGGCAAACCATGAAGATGGATGCTCCCAAGAAGAAAAAATCATGGCTCTCAGAATCGCTGAAGGTGCAAATCTAGAGGAAGATGAATGGCTATGATCACGAGAGACTTCAAGAAGTATCTAATGAGAGGAAATGGTTATTCAAGAGGTGCAACTTACAACAAACCAAGGGTCCCTGAAAAATAGACAACCGAGGGCTGTTACAAATGTGGTAAGACTAACCACATGATCAAAAGTTGTCCTTAATGGGAAATTGAATGAACGACAGAAAGGGACAAATGGAGAAACAGGAAGAAGGAACAGGTTCATCCCAAGAAGAACAAAGGATAAAAAAACCCTATGGTTGTTGCTTGGGGAGAAAGCTCATATGAGGATTCAGAAGATGAAGATGGATATGAACAAGCACTTATGTCCATTTGAGAATGAGATGATGAACCAGAGGTAAGTGTGATTTATTTCAAAGACAAGATTAAATTTTTGTCTAAAGAAAGTCTATCTGAGCTACTGTTAGAGTTTATTGATGAATCTACAGTCATAAACAATGAAAAGGAATAAATGTCTAAGAAATGTGTAATCTTGAAAGCTAAGTGCAAGAATCTGGAACTCAGGGCTAGTGAAACTGATAATAAAAATACTGAGTTGAAGAACCATGTTTTTGAACTTGACGTCAATCTGGTAGAGCTTAAATCTAAAAATTTAAAACTGAAATAAGGAACACGTAAAAAGAAAGTTGATCACATACACCTCACCTTAGAAAAAAATCTAGGAAAACTGAAGGATGAGTTGTACAAAAAGGATGAGCAGATAAAAGTCCTCAAAGAAGATCTAGATAAGGTTAAGCATGAACCAGAAATAACTTGCAAATGAAATAAGTCCTCTGATGCAATATCATGGCTACAAGAATACCATAGTAGCAATAAGAGAGGACTTGGCTATGGGCCCCTGCACCTAAATGGGATACCAAAAGTAAGTACATCACACTTCTTGAGAACACAATCTACATATACTGTGGTAAGACTGGTCATTACAAAAGTGAATGTAATGCAAAAGAAAAGGCTAGTCAAAAGAACAAAAATTTTGTTCAAGGGAAAGGTAGGCTACCAGGATGGGCTAAAAAGAATTTAGTATACCCTTTTGCCTATAGAAAGGGACCCAAACTAGTTTGGTTTCTTAAGACTAACCCCTAATATACTTTTGCAGGTTCAAGTGAAGGGAATAGCCAAATATGGTACATGGATAGTAGCTGCTCAAAGCATATGACTGGAAGTAAGAACCAGTTCCTTTCACTTGAGGACCTAAAAGAAGGTAATGTCTCCTTTGGAAATGGTAAGAAAGGCGAGATCATTGGGTTGGAAAGGTAAGTAAGACAAACTCACATTCCATTGAGAATGTCTACTTAATAGATGGTTTGAAATATAGCCTAATCAGTGTATCCCAGTTGTGTGACAGAGGTAACTTGGTAGCATTAACATTTACTAAATGTTTTGTGATAAATCTTACCACTGATAAAAAAAATTTGCAGGAAAAAAAGTAAACAATATATACATTGTAGATTTGTCAACTCTTTCGGAAAATGAACTCACTTGCTTAAGTGTGTTGGATAATGATCCCTTCCTTTGGCACAAAAGACTTGGACATGCAAGTATAAGTCAACTCAACAAATTAGTCTCCCAGGACCTGGTCATAGGTTTGCCTAACATCAAGTTTAAGGAAGACAAATTTTGTGAGACTTGTGCAAGGGGAAAACATGTAATATCCTATTTTAAAAATAAAAAAATGGTAGGCATACCAGGTCGATGGAAATGGTTCATATGGGTCTCTATGGTCCAATGAGAAAACTAAGCAGAGGTGGTAAAAAAAAAGTGATGGTACTTGTTGATGATTACTCTAGGTTTACTTGGACATTGTTCTTAATATCTAAATATGAAACATTTGACATGTTTACTTATTTTGTTAGAAAAACTCAGAAGAAACTAGTTAATCAATTTGCATCAATTAGGTCTGATCATGGAACTGAATTAAAAAATGCTAAGTTTGCTGAATTTTGTGTGCATGGCACAGATCATAATTTTTCTGCCTCAAGGACTCCACAGCAAAATGGAGTAGTTAAAAGAAAGAATATGACACTTGAACATATGGCTAGGACTATGATTGTTTCTAGTAAATTGCCCCACAGCTTCTGGGAAGAAGCTGTAAATACTACATGTTACATCATTAGCAGGTGCATGGCTAAACCTCTTATAGAGAAGACTCTTTATGAATTACTTAAAGGGAGAAAACCAAATATATCCAATCTTAGGGCATTTGGATTCAAGTGCTTTGTGCACAATAATGGAAAGGACTCCCTAAGTTTGATCCCAGAAGTGATGAAGGAGTATCCTTGGGTTATTTTTCACATAGCAAAGCTTATAAAGTGTACAACAAATATACGATATCTGTAGAAAAAGTGTACATGTAGTTTTTAGGAAACTAACATTCTTTTTGAGAGACAAGAACATGAAGATGAAGCTATTGGGCTGGTAAACGATTTAAATAAAGTCACAGTTCAAGCTGAAGCTGCACCAGAAAAAGGAACATGTTCTTCCATCCAGGCAACCTGACTAGGGAAACTAAACAAAGAAGAACTGAATCTAATTCCCAAATAGAACATGTCATTGAGCTTGTTCCTCCGCAACAGAATATGGGAGAAACGTCAAACCGAAACCAGTTGGTTGTGAAACCTTACAAGCATCAAAGTTCTCATCCCATTGAGGACATAATTAATGATCCAACCTCTGGAATTAAAACTAGATCTCAATTAAAGAATATGTGCTTTTGATGTTTTATTATCTCTTATTGAACCTAAAAATATTGCTGAGACTTTGCAGGATGCAAACTAGGTAAATGCAATGCAAGATGAACTTAATCAGTTTGAAAGGAGTCAAGTTTGGCATCTGGTACCAAGACCCAAGGACAGATCAATAATTACCACTAAATGGGTCTTCAGAAACAAACTTGATGAAGATGGAACTGTTACAAGGAACAATGCAAGGTTGGTGGTTCAATGTTATAGCTAGGAGAAAAGCATGAACTATAATGAGACCTTTGCTCTTTTAACAAGGTTGGAAGCAATAGAATCCTCATAGCCTTTGCGACACACATGGAATTCACTCTTCACCAGATGGATATCAAGAGTGCTTTCCTAAATGGCTACTTAAAGGAAAAAGTATTTGTCAAACAACCCCAGGGTATGAAAGCAAGGAGTGTCTGTATCATGTATATAAACTGGACAAGGCACCCTATGGACTCAAGCAGGGTCCTAGAGTATGGTATGAACGAATATCTAAATTCATGCTTGAACATGGGTAAAAAAATGTAAAATTGATAGTACTCCATTTTTCAAGGAAAAAGATAAGGATCTACTAGTGGTAGAAATATATTTTGATGACATAATTTTTGGGGCAACCACTAAAAACTCAGTGAGGAATTTTCCAAATTAGTCGGGGTGAATTTGAGATGAGTATGATGGGTGAGCTTAACTTATTCTTAGTCTTAAATATTAAACAAAACTAAAATAGAACCATGATCCATCAATAGGAAAATGTAAAAGAGTTGATTAAAAAGTTTAAAATGGACGAATCGAAGGAAATAAATACTCTAATTGCAACTTCTACAAAACTAGACATAGATGAATATGGTTCATCTGTTGATCAGAAGTTGGTATAGGGGTATGATTGGTTCACTTTTGTATCTTACTGCTAGTAGACCTGGCACTTTCTCTAGTGTAGGGTTTTGTGCTCGATTTCAAACAAATCCTAAGGAATCTCACTTGATTGCTATCAAGAGGATATTGAGATACTTGAAAGGCACTACCGACCTTTGCCTTTGGTATCCAAAAGGTAGTAACTTTAATCTATTGGGATATACTCATGCTGACTATGCAGGTTTCCTTGTAGACAGGAAGACCACCTCAGGTATGGCACACTTTCTTGGTTCAAGTCCGGTGTCACGGGACACTAAAAAGCAAAATTTAGTGGCCTTATCTACTACTAAAGCTGAGTATGTTGCTGCCTCTTATTGTGCTCAATTGTTGTGGATCAAACAGCAGTTGATAGATTTTGGTATTGATTTGGTTGCATCTCTTTTTTTGTGATAACACTAGTGCTATTAGTATGACTAAGAACCTGGTTCATCATAAGAGAACTAAGCACATAGATGTTAGACATCATTTCTTAAGGAACAACTATGAGAAATGATTGATCACAATAGAATTTTGTGCAACTAATAAGCAGATTACTGACATTTTTGTAAAAGCACTAAGTAGAGAAAGCTTTGAAAGGAACATGTTAGAACTAGGGATAATTATGATCACCTAATGAAACCAATTCAGAATGCACAATGAAAAAAAATATTTTGGTTAGGAAATCTGGAACTTGTGTAAGTATCTATCTTACAACCCATGAATTATTACAATACACCATATAAGACCCCAAACCAGTAGGTAATATAAAAATTGGGGTCGTGGTCAAAGCTATCCTGAGCTTTTAAAAGCTAGCCTTATACTCTACTATCCACTGAAATGGAGCACCCTTCTGAGTCAATCTAGTCATAGCGGATACAATCGATGAAAACCCATCCACACAACGACGGCAGTAACCCGCCAAGCCAAGGAAACTACGAATCTCTATAGCTGAGGAGGGTCTAGGACAACTCTACACTGCCTCTATCTTCTTTGGATACACCACCGGGCCTAAGAATGCCACAGAGTCCAACCAGAACTCACATTTTGTGAACTTTGCATATAACTTCTTCTCTCTTAGGGTCTGAAGCACTGTCCTCAAGTGTTGCTCATGATCTTCCCGACTTTGGGAGTATACAAAAATATCATATATGGAAACAACCACGAACGAGTCGAGATATGGCCTGAACACACTGTGCATCAAATGCATGAAACTGCTGGGGTATTGGTCAGCCCAAATGACATAACAAGAAACTTGTAATTACCATACCGAGTCTTGAAAGCAGTCTTCGAGATATCTAACTCCCGAATCTTTAACTAATGGTAACCTGAGCGCAAATCAATCTTAAAAAATATTTGTGCGTCCTGAAGTTGGTCAAATGGATCATCAATACGAGGCAAAGGATAACAGTTCTTCACTGTAGCCTTATTCAACTTGCGATAATCGATACACATACACATAGAACCATCTTTATTTTTCTCAAACAAGGCAGGGGCACACTAAGTTGATATACTGGGCCGAATAAAACCCTTATCGAGCAAATTCCTATAATTGATCCTTCAATTTAACTGAATGTTTCACCTCATCTTTAGTCCATAACCTTATGACAGGATCCAAACTTCAAAATCTGCCATTTGTCATACGATCCGAATTCCACATCATCACACGACATTAGTCTTATTTCAACACACTTCAACTTTTATTAGCGCTTAAATACTTCAAAATTATTTTTCTTCTAGATGTTACATTCTCCCACACTTAGGGTCATTCGTCCTCAAATACACAATATAAATTATCTCTTTCTTCACACATCTTAATGTCTCAAATTCTTCTAACTTCCAAATTTTTCAGAAATTTTGGCTGAGCCTCCCGTGTAATTAGGCCTATCCACCTACCAGAGTAACACCAAAACAATTCCTAACAACACATCCACAACCTAATGGAATAACACAATGAATATATCACCAACACGACTCTCAGCATTTCAAGCATCGCATTATCATAATGATATCTAGACATGAAACACATTATCTGTATGCCCATAACCACGTCTCTTGCCATAAAAGTTGTTCATAAATTACAACATTGACAATTAGCCTTATGTTAACAAATTATTTCAAGCCACCACTTTACTCACAACGAGGCATGGAGACCTCATAATTATTCACCCGAATTAATGAGTCACATTTATCACCACCTGGGCGCCCGTCTCATAGGCTAAAACTCAACGTTTACGACACAAAAATGGCTGAATATGAACATAAAATATACAAGAATTGTTAACTAAGCCTAACAGGCATGACTCCTATTTAAAATATAGTACAAAATTTTAAATTTCATAAAAGGAGAATTTTAAACACATAAACATTTCACCACCAGGACCTTGTCCTTATATAACATCCACCGCAGCTTATAGCTTGGTTTAAAATATTTCACATTATATAACAATTTGAGTGTCTCATCCTCAACTCTGAATCACAAGTATTTGCACATTGTGCCAACTAAAAATTTTCATTTCCTTTCCTTCTTCTTTAAAAAAAATTCGTCAAAGAAAATTACAAATTATAATGAACCCTCATAACTATAGGGCCTATAATTCACAATTGCATTTAATTATCCTGAAATCACATCAAAACCCATTGTAGTAAGTAATAGAAAGTATATTTTAGCCTCATAGTTGTTCTTAGTGACCAACACATAATGATAGAAATAGCTACCTCCATATAATAGCCCAACGTGAGTATTCACATAAGTAGATCTCAAGATTACGAAGCTCACTCATGAGTGGAGCATATTAAGAGGACTCGCCTCAATTTTTCAGAACCAAAACAAATTAAGGAAAAAATATCATTTTTTATAACAATCAGAATTTGTATCTGTAATGACACTATCTGGTGTAGTGGCCTCAGCCCCACCATAGCAATTATATTAATGGGTCGTCCTTCACCTCTCAGGTGACATATACCCGCTCTCCCTCCATCTCTAACATGTAGTGTATGTAGATTAGTAACTATGATGGAGTGTGTGGATCGAGTGCTCTGATGAAATAGATTTCTCCCAAGTCTGGGACAACTTCTCATGATGTTTCTACTATCAACACATTCATAACAACTCATCCGCAGTTTGGGTACTCATATTGAGTCTATGCCAGATAACTAGAATAACCATTTAAGGAACCCATGCTAGTGGTGCATTAAAAGATGATTATCCCATGAGAGTGCCCTGATTAACTAGGGCACCATGAGTATTCTGAAATTGTTTCCATTTCCCTGCTGATACTGAAATGTAGAATTATTATGGACATAGAAGTGTCGAAAGTCCCAACATCATCCCACACAAATCTTAGGTCTTACTCATATATAAGTTTCAGAGAACTTTTGAATACCACATAAATACATCTCAGGCCAAATCAAATATGACACATGACCGACAGTTTGATTGTTGATAGTGAACTCCTTTCACTTGGCACAAAGCCATAAGATACATCTTGATAATCCACAATACTAACCTTTATCGCTCGTACGTCACCATCATAACACAAATCAAGCCATTCATTTGGCACATGTCATTCTTATGATAGTTAAACTCACTTCCTCTAGTATCCCAATTTGTAGTTGTACCCTTCGCTAAATAGACATCTCATACGAACCATATAGTCTTTATTGCCACTAACTATCTTTAGATCTATATCCGCATCGTGACTCTACCATTACTGCGATGATTAGGTAGTTAAGTAAACCTTCTTAAGACCGTACTTATCAACCGAATGTCAGAACCTAGTGCACTCCCATGTGCACAATTGAATGGATCTCTCAATACTTTTGCATTATCGATATGGATGACACGCGGTAACAATGGTTGAGTAAATTCTTGGCTCACTTATAATCCTTCGGTAGCATCATGAACCGTCGACGCATACTTGATATTGAGTGCGCAGTTTCAATACACGAGTGGATGCAAAAGAACATATGATATAGGCTCCAACTGAATAAATGACGCACGATAAGGAATGAAATGAAGTGGAATTTTCCTAAAGGTTACATAGCCTCTCGCAGATAAGCACAGACGTCTCTGTAGTGATCAGCGAGACTCTAATAAACTGGCATGTGTTCTGTGACTCCTAATAAACCTAGAGCTCTAATACCAACTTGTCGCAAACCCAGTTCTCCCTCCATGAACATGTAGTGATGGAACCTAGTCTCTACGACTAGGTAAGCCTAAAAATGCAGAAAAAAAAACTAACTTGCAGTAAATAAACTAACTTGCGGAAAAATACAACTGCAAATCCTACTGTCAAGAGAAAACTGTGTATAAGTCACTTGGCATAATACAACCCATATCACGTAATCTAGAAGAAACAACACTTACAACCCGGAAACTCACAGGAAACCACAGGCTAATAGAAAGTAATATACTACTCTAACTCCGGAATTTCTACACAACCAAAAGAAAGGAAAATCATATACTATAGCTGGAATAAGATAGAGACTCCTGGTCTGCGGACGTGGCAGATATACCTCAAAGTCTCAGAATATCACTCATGGATCACTGATAATGTGCCGGACCGGAAGTACCTGGATCTACACATGAAAAAAATACACAGAAGAGGCATGAGTACACCATAACGGTAGCCAGTAAGTGCCAAACCTAACCTCGGTTGGGTAGTGACGAGAAAGGTCAGGGCCCTACTAAGGTAAAACATAATGATCAATATGATAATGAGGAGACAATATGTGTATAATTACAACAGATATCCATCAAGAAAGAAAGTAAAATAGTAACAAAGAACAAACACAATCAATGAATATAGGTACAAACCACAACTGGATATTTATCATCGGGAATCTCCTGGTATCCCGAGGATCTCTTAGTATCCTCAATAAATCGTTCGGGGATCTCTTGGTATCCCAAGGATCTCCTAGTATCCTCAATAATATTCTAGGATCTCTTGGTATCCTCAGTAATAATTCGGGATCTCTTAGTATCCCGAAGATCTCCTAGTATCCTCCATATATAATCATTTATGTGCCAGTGATCTCTGGGTATCCCGCACTCCCAATCTTAGAACATAGCACGTGTAAGATCCCGGGATACCGTCCCGTAGTCCCAATTTTAAATCAAACAACAACAACTCAGAAATATCAAATAACTACTAACTAATAACAATTAATAGTAGATTCTAGCCCAATATGCTTCATAGAATACAAACAAGGCAGTTTAAGAAAATAGGCAGGTAAGTTAGATAAACATACTTTGCTTAAGCTAATTCATGTTAAATGGCATTTAGAATAGGCAATTAGCACAAGTACGCACTTGTCACTCGCGTACAAGGCATTCAATTACCAAATTCCATATCTTAAGGGACAAGGTCTCCCACACAAGGTTAGACAAGCCACTTACCTCGAAGAAGTGCAAGTCAACCTGAAACCACGCCCTTGCCACGAGTATTCGTTCCAAATGGCTCAACTCTGGGTTTTTCCCCCCGTTAGTCATACTACAATGTTCCAATACACTTAAACAACTTTAATATACAATACAAGATTCAATAGGACCAATATTAGCAACAAATTCCATAACTTATGCCATTTAGGCATATTATCAAACACCTTGTAGGTATAAATCTTTCCAGCTCATATCTATAGTATTGGTTCATCCAATTATCACTATAAACCAACAATTCATCCCACTATTTTTCTTTAATAATTATACTTCTAACATCACATGTGTGATCAACCATTCTCACCCAACCAACAAAATTCCATCGAATAATCAACTTTAAATTCCTACCATGGTCATGTATTTAAATTGGGAATTTATGTATTCCAATCACCATACCATAGGTTGTAATACATGATTCATACTCATAATTTCATAATAACTCCATTTATGTAAGTCTAAGGTGTAGGATTACCTCTAGTAGATCAAATCTTGAAAGACAACTTTGGGTTGTTCTTGAGGTTTTGAAGAAATCCTATGAAATCCAACCAAAATCATGTTGTAACTAGTAATTGAGAAGTGAAATTTCCATGAAAACACACTTAAAAACTTACCTTAGGAGTGCAATTGGGTGCCTTGGTCGAATTGGGGGTGTTGGGGAAGCCCTAGGCTTGAGTAATGACTCAAAGTCCATCATTTCCCATCCTTAGGTGTATTTAGAGGCCTGATACTAGCGCGCCCTCGCTAATCCCGTGCTAGTGAGTCAGAAGATAACACAATTAGCGCGGGTTATTAGCCTCTCGCGCTAAGGCCGCGCTACTGACATATGCCTAGTAAAATAGTCATAACTTTTTGTATACAACTCCAAATGACAAACGTACTGTTGCGTTGGAAATGAGACTCAAAGGGCTTTAATTTGACAGGGCGTGGGTCACAGAAATCCTTATATAACGGAAGATATGATTGTTTAAAGTATGGTCTTGTGCACACTCATTTACAATTTCGTCTATTATGAAATTTTCCAACTTCAAAAGTTCCCATTAGCCATCTAAAATCGCCCCGAGATCCCCGGGACCTAAACCAAAAGTGCAAACCCATCCTAAAATATCATATGAACTGGTTCCAATCATAAAAATACATCCAACAACAAAGAAATCACCAATTCCCAATGGGTTCAAGCCTAAGAACTTTGAAACTTCTAACTTCCACATCCGATGTCGAAACACATCAAAACTAGTCTGAATGACCTCAAATATTGCAGACAAGTCCACAATAACATAACAAAGCTACAGCAACTTCCGAAACTCCGCTCTGACCCTCAGATCAAAATATTACCTATCAACCGGAAATCGTCAAAATACTAACTTCGTCAATTCAAGCTTAATTCGACATCGGTCATCACAAAAATATTCTGGACATATTAATAAGTCCCAAATCATCTTCCGGAGCTAACCGAACCATCAAAATTCATATCCGATCCCTCTAACTCATAAGTCAAAGCTCAGTTGACTTTTCTAACTTAAGCCTTTTTAAAGAGACTAAATGTCTCATTTCTTATTAAAATTACTCCAATTAAATTCTAACACACCCAATACCATTCATAAAACATAAGGAAGCAGTTAATAGGGGAACAGAGTGTAAATTTTTAAAATGACCGGCCAGGTCGTTGTAGTGTATATTTGGATTGGAGCCCCGAGGGAACGGTGAGTTTTGGATATGACACAGGTGCATTTTTGGACTTCGAAAAAAAACAGTTAGTAGTTCTGATCTGTAGGCTTCGCATTTGCAAAGCCGGTCTCGCAAATGCAAGGATGAGATCTAGGCGGGCCTGGTCATAAATGCGAAGGCCCGTCGCAAATGCGACGTCAGGGGTCGCAAATGTGAAGCTTCCCTTTTACGCTGAGATCGCAAATGCGACGAATCTATCACAAATGCGATGTCGCAAATGCGACAGTTCTTTCGAAAATGGAAAGCTGGAAATTTCTCCTGTTTTGCAATTCCCACATTTGAAACCTCCATTTTTCTATACTTAGCCGATTTTAAGTCATTTTTCACATCTTTTTCAAACACAAACTCATTTGGACGATTTTCTAAGAACAAGTCTTCTTCCAAATCGATTGTAAGTTAGTTTTTACTCATTTGTTTCAATCATTAATATATTTTAACATGATTTCAACCTAAAATCAAACATTTTCATGGGGAAGTTGGAGGGTTTTGGGTAGAACCTAGGTTTTTCAAAAATTTGGGTTTTTGGACCTCAATTTGAAGTCCAATTTCAGAACAAATTATATATTTGAGTTCGTGGGGGAATGGGTAATCGGGTTTTTGTTTGAATCTCGGGTTTTGACCACATGGGCCCGAGGGCAATTTTTGACTTTTTGGATAAAACTTTGGAAAACTCATTTTCATACATTGGGGTTGATTCATTTAGCATTTATTGATGTAATTAAGTAACTTGTAGCTAGATACGAGCAGATTGGTGGTGGAACCAAGGCGTAAATCCATATTTGAGACTTGAGTTGTGTTCGAGGCATCGAGGTAAGTGTTTGGTCTAACCTTAGCTTGAGGGATTAGGAGTTGAGTCATATTTGCTATGTGATAATTGTTGAATACGACGTATAGGCCTGGTTGACGAGTATCTATACAATAGTTTCAAGCATGACCGTGAGTCTTATATTATGATTTTCATGACTTTGTTGCATTATTCATGCCTTGGTGAAGATTTCTAATTGTTGTATAAAGTTTGTGGAAAGAAATGTGACATATGATCACAGAGGAGGGTTGGCTCAAGTGATATAACGAATTGTGAAAATGTAAGTGACAATTGAATTTTTAGAGCATTGGCTCGAGTTGTGAAATGAGTTGTGCAGGTATAAGTGATAATTGAACCTCTAGAGTATTGACTAGAGTTGTGAAGTAAAAGAGAGAAAGAGAATAGATCATTATCTTGCCACCCTTGCCGGGCTATTGTTGATTTATTTGTTATCTCCCTTACTGTGATGTGGATATTATTGATGTTGTTCCCTTATTGGGATTTAATTGTTGACTTGTTTCTCCCTTGCTGGGATTCTTATTGAAAATTTCCTTTATTTCTTTGCCCTATTATTTGTAGTTGTTTGGGTGAGGAAGAGAGTTAAAGCACGAAGGGTGATGCCGTGCATTGTTTGTTTTGCGAGAAAAGAGTGTAAACACGAAGGGTGATGTCGTGCCGCACGATATAGGATTACATGCCTATTATATTGATTTCATGGTGATGATGAGAGTAAAAGGATGACGGGTGATACTGTGCAATTTATATTGATTCTTATGGTGAGGATGAGAGTAGAATCACAAAGGGTGGTGTCGTGCACTTGTCCTTGATTTACCTGATTCTTGTTGATATTGAGTTATGTTGTCCTCTACGTTTATTTACTGAATTTTTGTTGTTACTTGATTTTATTTCGATGTTATAGATTCCCTTACTCTATTTTCCTTGTAATTGTTGTTTGGGTGAGGAAGAGCATTAAAGCATGAGGGGTGATACCGTGCACATTGTTATTATATGATTGATTTGGTGCGAACGAGAGTAAAACTAGGAAGGGTGATGCTGTGCATATTGTTTGATTTCTAATTCTTGTTGATATTCTTGTTATGTTGTTTCTTTCCTTACTTGATGTTTCTATTTGGAACTGTTACCTCACCCACAGCATGTTCACCCCTCCCACATTGACTTGTTATTTTCTGTATTTCTTTTTTGTTGTATATATATATTTGAATTGCATACGTTTATTTGGTAGTCTCGTCCTAGCCTCGTCACTACTTCGCTGAGGTTAGGCTAGGCACTTACCAGCACATGGGGTCGATCGTGCTGATACTACACTCTACATTTTTTTTTGTAGACCCCAGTAGTGTAGATTTTGGACCGCGGTGGGATTGCTGATCCTATTTCATCAGGAGATCTGAGGTAGTCCTGCAGGCGTCCGCAAGCCATGGAGTCTTCTTCTATCTACTATTCATGATTCTTTCATCCATTTCTAGAGACAGTGTTGTACTTATTTCTTTCAGACCTTTATTTTTATTATTCTTAGTCCGTTTGTGAAACTGTGACACCAATTCTGCGTAGTCGAGACTCAAACAGTTGTATTAGATATTCATGTTCGGGTGGTTTATTGTTTTCCGTCCGCTTATATTAAATTTTGTCATTTAAATGTTATTTCTTCGCAATTGTAAATGAATACAAAATGGGTAAATTATTCACATAATTGGCTTGCCTAGCTCACACTAGTAGGTGCCATCATGACTTCCGAGGGTGAAAAATCTGGGTCGTGACATAGGGAGAGGAGTAATTAGTGCTGGGATAACTTATACCTTCTTAGAAATTATGCAGTTTTTATTTTTAATACAACATATCAAATAGTGGATAAAACATAATACCAGCATAATTAATTCTAGCATAACTAATTCCAGCATATTTTATCCCAACATAAATCGTCTTCAAACCAAATGACCCTTAGAGGAAAAATGTATTGTGTAAACGCACAAGGCTCTAACCTTGTCACAGACTTATACATAAGGCTTGTGCCTTATGCTCTCAAATTTGGGAGCCCCCATTTTTAGAAATAATATTTTTATAGGTATTTAAATTTTTTTTAGTACTTTTAGTATAAAAGTAGAGTTTTTCATGTAAAAGAAAAGAAAACTTTTAGATTTGTAAAAAAAGTAACTATTTGACTTGCATTTGAGATGAAAATAGAACAAGAACTTCGTAATAAACGTGTAATTTATAGAACTAAAAAAATTGACATGAATATTGATGATAAAATCACAATGTCTCTTGAAGAATAATATAGAGTTAGATTAATTCTTACACTTGGTAGAGCAAGCATTTTTCACTTTAAAATAGATTTGAATAGTTTGAAGTTTATGGAAATATTATTGGTTTTCTATTTAGTGGTAGAAAATTAAGATCATTAGGTGACGAGAATTTAATAAATCTATTATTTTAACCTTAAATCTTAAAACATAATAATCACTCTATATTAATGTTTTAGACTAATTTTATGGACTAGAAGTATTAAGTAAAGTTATACAAGTAGAAGATAGGTACTCTAATCTATATACGCAACTAAATAAAAATTTAATTTTTTTTTTGAATACTTATATTGCTTATATAATAATGTGTCTCTAACGGGTGTCTCAACAGAAATAAGTTTTTCAAAATCAATATTGACAGAATTTTATTTATGACCAATAACATCTCAAGAAAAATTAAACAGGTTCACTATATTATCAGGAATTATTAGAGAAAATTGATCATAAAAAAAATATTAAAAATTTTGTATCTCAATAGGTTAGAAGAATAGACTTCAAATAAAAATATTTATTATAACTTTCTTTTAAAATTTTAGTTCTCACATTAAACTTTGGGTTTAGACAACACATGTGCTTGTGTAATACTGATGAATACACCGCTTGTGTAAACAATCTATCCAATGTAGTGTTATTCATAATTTGGTAAATACCGAATTATTGTACCGAAATCAAAAATTTCGGTATTTGGTATTCAATATTTTGGAATGGTATTTGGTTTAAATTTTAAAAAATATTGGTAATAGTTATGATATTTTGTATTTTGA
This sequence comes from Nicotiana noctiflora, assembly GCA_032618575.1. Lineage (NCBI taxonomy): Eukaryota > Viridiplantae > Streptophyta > Magnoliopsida > Solanales > Solanaceae > Nicotiana > Nicotiana noctiflora. The sequence goes on along the minus strand of JASVEL010004173.1, from coordinate 73,292 downwards.
AATGAAACCGAAATACCGATACCGTACCGAAATATATACTATATTACACAACAAGCGGGCAAGTCACTTTCTCTAAATATTTTTAGTTTTGCTTTTGAGTACGTTAATTTAGAATATTACGTACAAATTATGACTCTATGCACTAGTTAACATTCAAACCGAATAAATCGAAGTAGCAAACCGAATAAACCGAAACCGAAAAGAGAAAAATGAACTATATCGATTTTAATTATGTACGGTATTAATATTACACTTTAAGAAACCTAATATCAGAAATACCGTATCAAAATATTTAAATATCATACCGTACCAATCGAACATCCTTAATCCAATGTCCTTGTTCCGAAAGAAGAATAAAAAGCTACTCTAAGTATCTATCGTAAAAATATTAACCTATTTAGGATCTAAAATTAGCGAAGTCTTTTACAAAAAGAGAGTAGAATATTCCCCCACATAGAATACAATCCCTTCTGTTACTGTTTATGGAAAGAAAAAAAAACTAATAGTATATTCCCTTAGGGGTCGTTTGGTAGCCGATTAGAGAGAAATTATTCATGTATTAAAACTAGGATAACTTTATCCATTATTTGGTTAAAAAAAGGGGAAAAAATTTCTACGTAGAAGCTAGCAGTGGCGGAGCCACCCTTGTCCTAGGGGTGTCGACACCCCTTCGCCGGAAAATAACACTGCGTAAATAACTATTTTTAAAAAAAAATTAAATATATACAAGGGGTTGACATTACTTGACACAAGACAAACTCTTAGTGCAATGGTCAAGGAGTGTCAAAATTTAAATAAGCTTGCAGGTTCTACATCCGATAAAAGTAATTTTTTTTATTTTGACACTCCTTTGTATAATTTCTGGCTCCGCCACTGGAAGCTAGCATAAGTTAGTACAAATGTTTGGTTGTTTTTCCTCTTTTCCACATAAAATGTAGCATTGCTAATACAATGTTTGGTTCATGTTTTTCTTTTTCGCATAACTAATACATGTATAAATTATAAGGAAATTCATATATTATTTATGTAGGGTAGAAGTTGGAATAACTTATACATGTATTATTAATACTTGTATTAAAACATAAAATGACAAGAATACCATTTATTCAAACTTATATTTTTTTGTTTAAAAACAATATTTAAACTATACTAACATTTTTAATAAAATAAAGTAAGCTATAATAAATAACATTCACATTACATTTATATTACTAATCCTTTTATAACTACCGGATAACTAATTATGCTCGCATAACTAATACATGCATAATTTATACCTACATAACTAATACATGCATAATTAATTCCTGCATAACTAATATTAATATCTGCATAACTAAGTATATGTATCATTAATACCTGCATAACTCTACCCGGTACCAATCGGCCCCTTACTCACTAAAGCGAGGATATTTTCGGCAAAAAAAAAGAAAAGAAAAAGATAGTTGATGATGAAATGACGAAGAAATGCCAGCCATTTGATGCTGAGACACAGTACGCTCTTCTCACCTCCACAAAAAACTACAATAAAGGAAAGGAAATAGAGCAGAGTTTTCACATCAAGACTATGACAGCTATAATACTGGAAAGTAGTATTAAAACTTCTTGCGTTTTCGATTTCTCATTGGGACGTACATACTACTCCCCTTTGACATTGACATATTGATGTAATTTAACGTTGTACGAACTTTCCATTGTTATCACTGTTTACTTCAATTCTCCTTCTTGAAATATATTGCTTGCTTGGATATATCCCTCCAAACATGGTTTAATATGTGCACACGTCTAATATCCTTTTACATCTCATTTTTTCTCTTTTGGGTTAAGTTTGTAGGTTTACAAAACTAGCATAAAGTAATGAAACATGATGTTTTGTTTTGGTCTTTCACTCAATTATTAATTTTTCTTTCTTTTCCTTTTCTCAATGGGCGGGGGGAGGGGGGACCTCAAGAAAAGGAGAGGAAGAAACTATAGTCAGTGGTCATTCGATACATGTGATAAGAATAATAATAATCTCGAGATAAAGTTTAAAATTATTTTTATCCCATATTTGATTTGAGGTATTAGCTAGTTTTAAGATAGATTTTATACTAAAATGATAGATTAGTTATCTGATATAAAAAGCGGGATAATTAATATGATGGAAATGAGATATCCCACCATTATACCGTAGAGACCATTCAATTTTTGTGCATTGATAATATCAATTTTGTACACTACTAGGTAAGCTAAAGAGTAATTATAAATGGAGTAACTGTTTATAATAAGTGAATCATCCAAAAAACTACTAAGATGAGAAAATTGGTTAAAATAGTTTAAATTATACTGATAATACAAAAAATAATTTACTCTATATATAGTGTATATTGGTGACATCCTAATTTAGAATAAGGAAAGTAAAGTATTTGGCGTTGTCACTTTCTTTCCATTTTGATAATATACCACAATTTGGGGCTGAGAAAAGAGCAAAATTTTCACCTATTACCCTTTCAGGTTGTTCTTCCACATACACACATCAGATTTGGGACTTCCCCTTTTAGGCTTCACTTCTATATTTCCTCATACCTGCAACCAAAAAGCTTCCTTATTTTTTGCCAATTTTGTAAGTCCTCATTGCTTTGATTTTCATATCTTTTGTACAAAATTCTTTCTTTCATCTACACTCTCTCTTTCTTCATCTATTTGAACAACTAACTGTCCTTGTCTTCTTCCTTATATATACTTGCACAAATATATATATTTATATATCTTTTCTTGTTTTGTATTATAATTTGGGATTAACATCTTCTTCTTTATATTAGGGTGATTTTTATATCTTGTACAGAAGAGAGATGGTGAGAGGAAAAACACAGATGAGGCGTATAGAGAACGCAACAAGCAGGCAAGTCACTTTCTCTAAACGCAGAAATGGTTTGCTAAAGAAAGCATTTGAGCTTTCAGTACTATGTGATGCTGAGGTTGGTTTGGTTATATTTTCTCCAAGAGGAAAGCTCTATGAATTTGCCAGCTCTAGGTACCACCATCTCTTTCTTACTTTGATCTATGGTTTTAATTAATTATTTATGTCAAGTTTTTCCCTTCATTTTCCATCAGAAGTCCAACATCTTGATTGAGTTTAAGTCCCAATTATTTTTTTTATAGTCATCAACTGTGATTTTCTTGGTTCTTTTCATCAGATCTCATCATTCAGCAACGCGTAGTCTAGTCTAACTTCGAAGAAGTAGTAATCTATTCTAACCTCGAAGAAGTAATGACGAAGTGTCGACTCTATACTAAAATATAGGTTTTGTTAGAGTTCTTTATATGACGTACAACTTAATTAAAATGACTCTATGAACATCTAATTCATGAAGAGAACCTTCCCCAAAGCATATATAATTGCGTCTACAAGCTAGGTATTGTCCATCTACCTAGCAACTTAACCCTAATTACGAGATTCTTGTTGAATGGCATTTTATGATCATCCTAAAATAAACTTATATTCAATTTTTCTTTGTAAGTTTTGTTCACGTCATGCGATAACCAAAATGTGAAATAATATCAACTTCTTAGGACAAATTTTTTAATTGAGTTAAACTTGTCATGATAAGAAGGCAACTCAAGGAATATGAGTACTCGACTTATATAAATCCTATTTGTAGTTACTTACTTTGGGTTTGTTATTTCAGTAGTTGAAGTTAAATTATGCATCGTCATCCTATACGTGGTGTAAATTTTAAATTATTTGTTAAAAGTACAATCGTCAGAGTCATTCTTTCCCATAAACTTGATAAAATAAGCATTAATCAGTTGACAAAAAATAATAAAACAAGCTGACAAAGTTAAAAGGAAACTGAGTTTCTTGATTTGTTTAGAGTTGTAAAGAGATTTAATGTGAACTTCAAAGCTAAGACTGGGAGCCAGTTGTCAAGTTAGTACTTGATTTCATGTTTACTGTCTTGCTTAGGATGGCCATACTCTTGGGCTGTTTCCTTTGTAACATACCTTGAGAATCTTTTGGGCAGATATGTTTGTACTATGTAAACAACAGCAATAACAATCCAGAGTAATTTCATACGCAGACCTTATCCTTATCCTGAGGTAAGGATGCTGTTTCTAAATAGACCCTCGGCATATTTCACTCCAAGAACTTCTCACCTCGCTCTTGAGAAGATTTGAACTCACAATCTCTCGGTTGAAAGAGGAGGTTGCTTAATATCAGAGCAACCTCTCTTGTCATATGTTTGTACTATGTATTCTCGGAAAATATTATTACTATATATATGTTTGTCAATAAAATACTTTAACTTAAATAGATGGCATGAATGATTCAAATTTATATAATCGTCCCAACTTACTTTTAAAACGTTCAATAACATCCTTCATATTCTTTCTTTTCTTCGTTAATTTTTAGTGTGGATATCCATGTATGTTAAGATAGGTTATTTGGTCTCTCCAAAAGTGTTATTGCATACGTATTGGATCCTCCATATTATCTTTGAAGGATCCGATCCGCCCCCACGACATATTTAAAAAGTTCGAGCAACATAAATGACATGTACTGTATTCTAAGAACCATCTTTGACTGTGTGAGGAAATCCCTCCAAATTAGTCATACTTCCGTTACTACAAAGGACATTAGAAACTTATGTCATGTTTTGGTTGCTTTCATATATATATATATATCTTTTATATATATATATATATATATATATATATATATATTTCAACTAGGTGATATTGAAATACTGTCATTTACCAAACTCTTCTTTCGTGTAACTAGTCCACTTCGTCATAAAAAGAAACCTAAGTAAGTTAGAACTCTTATCTATATATGCAGTTATGCCCAAATGTCTATTGGAAAATAAGTTCCATAAAAAGTAAGTTCACTATACATCGAAAAATAAGGCAAATTACCTGCTACGATAAGTTAAAATATATTAATAGTGTAAAAAACCTTTGCACTTGCTGTGTATATAAGATAAATCCTTACTTGTTTACTGGACTTGTTTTCATTGTCTCATAAACCCAGAAATGGATGATATATGGACACAACGGCAACTTATTGTACAATGCTGCACCAAGTACTTTTGAACACTTTTTACTGTAGGGTCCGTGGACAAAACCTAATGGTCAAACATTCTAGTACACTCTCTCCATAACCTAATGCACCAATATTCCAGTACATGACACCTCCACTTCCAATTACACATTCCTTAACGCCTTGATTGATACAACTTAATTTAATTCTGCATTGTCCACTGATTTCATCTTTAGATTGGACATTGGTTCCATACTAAAAATGGTTTTGAGGCTTGCTCGAAATTAAATATTCTTCCGTTTTGCTCCAAATTACGTCTAGTTCATGAGGCGATGATTGTCAAGATCACGTAAGAAGATCAATTATCTTTCCCACAACCTTAGACTTCTAACACTTTGCCCTTTATATCTTCTTTTCTTTCTTTTTCCAATATATAGCTTTTCAGTGTATTTCCTAGTGTTGTCCTTGGGGTTTTTCTTCATCTATACTTTAACTGAAACTTCATTTTGGTTCTAAGTTGGGAATATGTTCGTACAGTATCTTTACATGAACTTGTTGGCTTAATAATAATCATGATGAATATAGTGATTCTGGATAAAGTAAAAAAGTGATTTCCTCATATATGATGATGACTAACGTAATGTGACAATTCCCTTTACGTTTAAAAGTATAAGTAGTAGTGAATTGTTGAATCCAATGACCACATCAACTGGAAGATTAGTGAGGGTGCTCATGTAATGTAAGTTTTCCTAGTTAGCATTGCCATTAGGGTTAAGTCATATGCGAAGAATAGATAGGATAGCATTCAGTTTGATTTTCATATCTTTATAGGAGAAGAGATGTCATTAAAATTAATTTTTGAGAGAACCTCCATCCAGATAATGATTGGAAATTTTTAGTTTCGCATTTGATATGTACTACCAATTATTGATTGATACACTTCTCACCAATATCGTTCATTAACTTTTTTGTGGAGCACTTCTCTTCAATTTTCAGAAATTCTTCTTTGTTAATCCATATTTGCTTGCTCCTTTTTAAACCTACTATCATTTTTAATTGTGTTCATATCTTTTACAATTAAATACTTGGGATCTTCCCTTTATGCCAATAAACCTTCTCAGCATGCTTATTTCTCTTGCATATACAACAAGGTGAAAACTTCTGTTTTTTGATTGATTCATGTGGTGTCAAATTCTCAAGCAAACTCACAATAATATTTTCAATAATTCCATTATTTGGAACCTTTTCACCAAATAGCCTAATTTTGTAGACAATTGTCGTGAGTTTGCTAACATAATCCTTGATTCCTTCCGATTCTTTCATTTTTTGAATCTCAAATTCTCTTCTAAGGTTCAAAACTTATTAAAAACCTTGAATGCTTATAATATCAATTTGAAAGATACGATGACCTTCACTCATAATCTCATACATCTCGGCACAAACATAAATTCCAACACATAAAATGGGTAGTACGTAGCCTTCAACAAAAGTTCAAGTGGCTTATATTATTCTTTTTCAAACTTGCATAGTAATGAAAAATATCTTCAAAAGTAACCTCCCATGCTCATAGTGCATGCGACCACTCATGTGGCCTTTTAAGATCTATGAATAAAGAAACAAAGATACTAATATAGTTAATGATACAAAATGTTACTCCTTTTCCTCATTAAGTGTGTAAGAATTTTCAAAGGGGCTTGAATAGTTACCTTTACCTTTAGGATCGGCTTGGAAAGCCTTGTATAATTATTTCACGGTGTTATTTCTAGGATAGTAATTCCGTACTCTGGCAGTTAGTAATTACAATGACGTGTTAATTTGTAAGAATACAATTACAATGTAATTTTTATTGTCGTGTTTGGTTATATAAGTGTAATTACATAATTAAATAAATATTTTTTAAATTAATGACTAGCGCAAAACACAACACGAAATTAATGTTCACTAGCCAAAGATAATATAATTTAATTATTGTCTCCACAATGATTGGATTTTAATAGTATTCAAGCAATTTATAATTTAATTCTATTCAGGATGATAACATTTTGATTGGATTGAATATGAACTGAAATTAGCTATTAAAACTAAATCAGTTCACAATTAATCGCAAATAACTAGAGAGTAGAGCAATATAATGGGTTATTATCAAGACGAAGAGTAAGGGTTTTAACATGGTAGGTGCAAGACTGCTATCCTGAATTTGACATTGTTATATTTTACTCTTGAGGTTCTATCTCTACTTACAAATTCAATATATGATTAGCTTATACTTCTGATTCAGGTTCCTTTCTCGATTAAATCCAAATCTTTCAGATAAACTAATGTGAAGTGCGGTGAAACTTGACTTGAGCCTTGGGGTTTATTCCCTTTCAAGGTCTTAAGTTCGAAACCCGCTGGGTGCCGCAAACAATTTCTGAGCGCCATCAGACTGGGTAAAACCTAAATTAATCGTGGTCCACTTATAGAAAACTCCTTGCCGAGGGCATGTGCACCCCCGGAATTAGTCGGGGCTCGAAGAGACTCAGACACCCTGTGTAAAATCAAAAAAAAAAAGTTCGGTGAAACTTGCAAGAATCTATTGGTAGGAATGATTTAAGTGAAACTTCTCGCGAATATTTCTCTATCGTAATTTAAACAGTAACTCAGAAAGCTCTCAATCAGTATTTTATAAAGGAAGAAGCACAAAAAAGCGACAAAGGCTCGTCTCGCTTCAAAAGCAAAGCGCACGCTTTATTGAAGTGAAGTGCAATTCTTAAAAAACATAATGTAAACCTTGCAAAGACACTATATAAATAATCAAAAAGTTCAATTCAAAACTTAAAAGTAAATACCACAAAATCCTCCGTAAACCATAGGACAAGCAAAATCAAAGCACTAAATTACTTAACTCAACATCTTATTCTTCTTCAAGATTTTCAAACTCTTGAATTCCTTTATTATCTTCATACTGCTTGTCATCTTCTTCTTCCCCCTTGTCTTCATTTTCATGATCACCTTCATCTTCATCGATTAGGGATAGGGATAGACTTGTAGTAGCCACATTTATTCCCTTCCTAATCAAGCTTGAACTTAAAGTACTCTCCATTAAACTATAAGGATTCTTCGTAATTTCATTGGTATCTGCAACATCACTCCAAGTGAAATTATAGTCGCCGTCAAGTACTTCTTCGTCTTCACAGTTTTAGGGGACTCCGATTAGCTACTCATTAGCCTCATCAACATTGTCTAAAAGAATTGGAACAATTAAATTGCGGTGGTTATAGCGACGCCTCAATATTCTATTGTATTTTATGAACACTAGGTTATGGATGCGCTTCAAGGTTAGTTGATTCCTCTTCTTTATATGAATCCGCAAATAAGATATGTCAATTCATTAGTAGGAGTTAGGATAACTAATACTCCCTCCGTTTCAATTTATGTGAACCTATTTCCTTTTTAGTCCGTGCCAAAAAGAATGACCTCTTTCCTTATTTGGAAATAATTTACCTTTATGCAATGATTTATAGCCACACAAAATAAAGGTGCCTCATTTTACACCACAAGATCAAAAGTCTTCTCTCTTTTCTTAAACTCCGTGCCCAGTCAAATGAGTTCACATAAATTGAAACGGAGGGAGTAGTATATAATTTACTTTATCTCAAAATACAAAATTATTCTTTTTATTTCTCATGTGTTAAAAAATGCTCTAGTTCCTTTCACATCTGGATGAACGACAAGTTAAACTTAGAACTTTGATGGCGAAAGTCTGTACATCCGGGTCTCTGCACCATATTGGTCCCGCCAATCAACTATAGAAGTGAGAAACATATTCAAGAGTTAATAAGTATAAAAAATCAATTAAAAGATAGAGCTATAGAATATAGAAGAACTTGATCACCTGGCATCTTCGTCTTTCTTTGTTTAATAGCCAGTCGCAATAACTTAAAACGTCCTTCACCTGCCTTGTAAATAGCAAACTGATCTACTATCTTTTCTTGCAAGTTTTCATCTGAGGTCAACTTAATAACACATTCATAGAATCCCGACCACACTTCAAAAGCCAGTGAATTATTCTCATACTTATCAGAATAAGTGACCAGTTCAAAATAAGTCCAGTTGTATGCAAAGGTCGATGACGTTACTCTGTCCATATTGAATCAATGATCTAAAAGACCTTTGCATATTTCTGCGGATCAGTGGATGATACTCGAACACCCTCATGCTCTATCCATAGCTTCATAGAGGGAGGCCATTGGTGATTTTTGCTCTCCATACACCAAACAGAGTACTTTAATCAAAGGACTACCAATTTTTAGAGCATGAAGACCTTACTCCAAAAGGAATACGAAAGAATAATGCGTGCAACATCTTTGATCCTCATAGTTCCCTTTGCAAATTTACTCTTGTTTGTCCTCTGGAATGAACAACTTTCTCAAATTGGCTTTTTGTAAGTGGATACTATGCAAAGTTAAGAAAGCAGTGGTAAAACTTATCTTGCTCGGTTTCACCAAATTTTTTGTCTAATGAATCTTGTTATCATATTCAGTAACAAGGGTCGGTGAGCAATATTAGAATGTACCTCAAAGTCCTAGCCAAAAACTATAGAGAAGGGGTTTTCCTAAAATGTCCCCGAATATTAAGTTGATACAATGAGCTGCACATAGAGTCCAATAGACACGCGGGTACGCTCTTTGCACCATGCCACCCGTTTTAACATATTCACTTGCATTATCAGTGGTCACTTGAATAACTTTACTTGGGCCAATCTTTTAAATGGTGTTATGAAATAAGGTGAATATTTTGATGTGGTTAGTGGACGAGTCGCTAACATCAAATCGATCCAAGAAACAAACTTCCCTTGGGAGGATTTATCAATACATTACTAATTATTTCACAATTCTTGTCATCCACTTATCCAATAATAGAGTATCCACACTTGTCCCATACAACTTATGTTCCTCCATAATTTTATTGGCATCCTCCACTTATTTATTTAAATAAGAACATCTGAAATACTAAATAAGAAGAAAAAAGGGGAATTTTTATTTTCGTGTGCCCTAGCTGTGAGCAGGCGCCTAGACGGGAACAAGAAGAAGAAAGGAGAGAGAAAAAATAGAGAAGAAGAAAGAAGAAAAATAACTTGCAAGACTGCAGGAGCCGAGGAGGTCTCTGGCGACTTGAAGTTTTGAACCCTAACAACAGTTGATTTTGAGAGAAATGGTCTTCACTTTGCTCTTAGGGTCTATTTTATATAATAAAAAATAGACACAAACTTTTATTTAGAAAAAACTAACTCCTCCACCATAGAAGCGAGCACTTTTGCGCTTCGCGCTTCTTCTATTGAAGCAAGCGCTTAGTGTGGTGGAGTCTCCTCGGGCATGGAAAAGCGAACATCCATCAGTTCGTGTCGCTCAGCCTGCTACTCACCCTGTGTCGCATTAGTGTATTTTTCTGTCAGACCAAAAAACTCCAACTCTCTAAATTTGTGAAACTTCTGACAATCTTATACGCACTATAATGCGACACTCTTTGGCCCGCTTATGCGACACACTAGTACATTTCTCAATCCCATCCACTTTCTTGCGACTTTCGTATGCAACATCGATTCACAAACTCCTAATATGACCTCAGATGATCAATGAAACTCTTAGGTTGTTTTCCAAACAGGATCTTAATTTGGATCCATGTTAAAATTATGGAAACATAGTCAGTATTATAAAAAGTGCGGGTGTGAAACGAAGCGTTTTATCTAATATGGGGTAGTGCTTAAGCCTCGACGCATTCTTCCTAAGCTTATGAATCTTTAATTTTTATTATATTATATATTTATATAATAAAAATAAATATTAAAAAGATAAAATTGCAAAAAGTTATAGAAATTATTAGAAAATATAGAAGTAGTTCATCTTAAATCCCTAATTTGAATAAGCAATTGACTAAAGAACTAATCAAAATTATTTCATGACAAAAGAAAGCTAAGCCTTTGGAAAAAGAGTTGAGTTTTTATAAACTAAAGTGAAATATAAAATAACTTGAAAAGAAAGAAAAGCAAAGAAGAAACCTACCATTAGAAGCGTTGAACCAGAGCAAATCGTTAAGGATGATGCGTTTATATTTTATAGTATTGCAAATTGATGATTTTTTCCTTTATGCAATAGAAGACAAAGAGAAAGAGTAAAAATTAGGGCTAAGAATAAAAAATCTTTTGATTTTTAAGTATTTAAGCTTTTTAGAATGTAATAACAATTTGACCTTTTGTTTCATTGGTATTAAATTAAGGACATATTTAGAAATTTTAATTCTAGTTTGGAAAGGTTCTCACCTTACGCCAAAAACTAGAAACTCCCCCAACACCTAGGCATACGACCAGAACAATGGAGCTTACGTCTCGCAATACTTCTGTTAAAGAATTGCCCCATTAATTCTTTACTATCCTTCTCCGGGAAAGGAGGGGGTGGCTTGCCCAAAAAATACCTTTTAAAATACTGATCCTGACATGTCAATACAAATGCTATAATTTGTCCAAACTAGCTGTATAGGGCACATACATTGTTGAGGTTGACCCTAAATTATATGAGAACTAGAAAGCATATTATTCTAGGTCATAGTTTAGTTCGCAAGTAAGGGAAATGCCGAACACTTATCTTTCCAACTACGTCCAAGGCGAGGAACCTTTGATTGACGATGCATTCCGCCGTCAGCAAGTGGTGGCGGACAAGGCCCCTTTTCCTAAATATCTTTGGAAATGAATAGGATAGGTTTGAAACTCATTCGGTAATCTTCTCCTTAAGGTAGGCATTTTTTCAAGGATGACTCTCTCAATTACACGTGTCTTAGGGAGTTGAACGTCTTAAGTAAAGCTTAGAATATTATATTTCTGGCCCCAAGGGAGTTTTTTCGATCCATTCCCCAGTTTCCTGCACTACTCAAGTAGACCTCTTTATCTTATACCCACTTTCTGTTCATACGGTTCTCAAAGTAGAGGAGAATGGTGGGCATCAGGTACCACAAGCCTTATGTCCCACACTTCTGCACTAAGTGGGCAAGGCCAACTACACAAGCAAGAAGGTATCTTTACTCAATGTTGAAGCTGGTTCGAAAGGAACAAATAGGCCATGGCTTGGGGAGTTCTTAAAACCAAGACTTTCGGTTTAGTGTATATTAAAAAGAACATAGAAATGAGCCTAGCAAGAAGTTTGTACTAGTTATTAGACCAACTATCTCACGCTCTCTCTCTTAAACCCAGCCAAATGACCACACGATTCCGGACACATCTACAAACTTGCTTCAATGTTAGGTTTTTCCTTTATATGCTTTAGTATATAGAAAGACTCTTTTGACGGGCTACTCCTTGAGTAGAACAACCTCACTGTCTCCCAAAGCAGCCTAGTCACACAATGCAATTGGAGATAGAGACGAGGATGGAGCTTATCTAAGAGAAGATGAATTAGCAAGTGCTTGAGAAGAAAAAAAGTTGTGAGAGAATGCGCAGACGCTGTAAGATCAGCTGACAGTAGATAGGAAAGATTTTTGATCGAAGCTCTCAAACATGTTTCAAATGCATCCCTTTCTTGAAAAAGAAGTGCATCCCCATTTCCTTCCACCTTATTTCCATTTCCCCTTTCAGCCTGTTCCTCTTCGAATCGTCTTCGCTTCGTACCTGTGTCAATAAAAAATATCAAGGTTTGTTTCAACAAATTGGGAATTTATTCAGTACTTGTCGAACTATATTGGAGCTTTACAAAGTGGCAGAAGATCTCCATATATGGATGCAGTTTATTCATATGATTGTTGAGTTGCAAGTCGATGAAAGTTTATTTTTATTTTCATTTAGATGATTATTAGTAAAGTTTTTTTTTTGGTTAAAAAGATAGATATATTATAAAAATAAAAGGTACAAGAGAGTGTTGTTGGATGCATTAAAATGCATCAGATTACTTCCTACTACATTATACCTACTAGATAAAAAAGAAGTAGAAAAACTAGTACTACTTATATGATTATCATCTAACATAGTCGAAGGTTTACAAAATCTTCTTTTCAGTGTTCCCACTTGGTCTTGTTGAAAAGAAGATAACACAAAATTTGGAGGGCTTGAAAACATTTCCACATTTGCCTCCATTTTTTATGCTCCATACTTGGCTAAGCAATCCGCAACTCCATTTTGCTCCCTATAGATGATATGTAAAGTTGGATCATGCAACTGATGGAGCAAGTACCTACAATCAGTAATAATATTAGTGAATTTAGGTGTTGGATTTTTTAGCAAGTCCAAGATTGTAGTTGCATCTATTTCAATGATTAAAGAAAAGATCTTGAATTGCACAGCAATTTGAAGGCCCATGGTAAGTGATAATAACTCAGTTTGTAAGCTAGAACCGTTTTGAACTGTCACGACCCCAAATCCGGGTCGTGATGGCGCCCAGCACATTGCTAAGCCAGCCTGACCAATCAATATCAACAACGGAGCTTGAAGCTCTCTTTAACCCATTTAAGCATTTCAAAATATGAAACAATAGTAATACCCAACAGCGGGGAAACCAAGTCCCAAAATATACTAACTCCCATAGACCGAAGTGTCAAGAGTCATGAGCCTCTACTGAACACGAGTGTATAAAGGTTTACAAGATACCAAGTGCGGAAAGAAAAGTCAATACAAAAATCAAGACAAGAAGAAGGAATATCGGTCTCCGCGACTCGCAGCCTACCTCGTATATCCCACGAGATGTCGCCGCACACGCATCGGATCACCGTCGAGAGGTACTCGGATCCGCACACAAGGTGCAGTGAGTAAAATGAGTACCGCCAGGACTCGATGGTAATAAACAAGGGTAAGACAACTGCAGATAAGAAATCCGCAATAAAGCACTATGTAAAGCTATAATCGGCTACCCTGTCATAGAATCAATCTTCATTGTACCTGTTCCAACAAATACCAATAAATAGCATAACAACTAGCAGATGTAGCTAAATGCAATGCAATGCATGATATGACCACTACGGCGTGTAGCCCGACTCCAATTTTGGGTACCCGTGCTCACTGTGGGGGTTCAGACTCCCGAGGGGCTCCTACAGCCCAAGCACATCTCATAGAGATATTCCGCGCGTGCGGTCCGATCCAACATATATCTCGTCGCGGCGTGCAGCCCGATCCACTACTAGTCGACTAATATGCAGATACAAACCTCGCAGCTCAAAAGTAGTTTTTGAAAACTCTTTTATCATTTTTCGATTGAAAACAGTATGTCAAGTTCCAGAGATTGGAATTAGCATAATAACAAAAATAGTCGCGGACTAGTAGTAAACTAGCATGTCTATGTGATAAGACAATGATAACGATCCTCGCGGGATCCAATAACCGGCTCACGGCCCACATGTATACTCAACCGCCCAAGAAGGGGGTTCAACGGCTCAAGAGTGGCCATTATCACAATATATATATATATATATATGCAACCATCCGAGAGGGAGGTTCGACGGCTCTAGAATAGCCAATAATACAGTATCAACAGGTCGGACTAATATATAGTCTCCAGTTCATGATCGACCCCGCACTCTCAAGAGAGTGCGTGTCTCGCCGCTATACAGCATCACAAAGTGGTATACCGGGGTTTCGAACCCGCCGGTCATCACCCACATCTATTACTCACCTCAATACGGCGCGACGACTACTCCGCAATGCCCTTGCCACGAGAATCAAGCTCCGCACGCGTAGAATCTGATCAAATACAGTAAAAATACAACAATTTAGGCCAATGGGACGACACCCAATCAATACAACTCAATTTACATCAAAATTTCCAAAGTTGTCAAAACCCGACTTTCGGTACGCTTATCGAAAAATCACGAAAGTCACATATTCGGAACCCTCATCTCAATACGAGTCTAAGCATATCAATTTTACCAAATTCGGACTCCATTTGCCCATTCAAAACCTTGATTTTCTAAAGTTCAAGTCTAGGGCTAAATCCTCCATAAATTACCCCAAATTCCTTCATTTTCATGATATAATTGCATAATATTACCAATACTAATCATAGTTTAAGTCCATAGATGATTACCTGATGATTTCCCTTGAATTTCTCTTCAAAATCGCCCAAATCGCCTCTAAAGCCGAGACCCAAAATGTGTGAAATGTTCGGAAATTTTTCTAACTTCTGATACACTTACTTACAGCGATTTTCGCTTCTGCGGAATATTTTCCGCTTCTACGCGTCCGTATCCGCGACCAAAGGGTCGCTTCAGCGGTTCCAGGCCTGGCCGGCCATATCCGCTTCTGCGAGCAAAAGGGCCGCTTAAGCGGACCCGCTTCTGCGAAGAAGCTTCCGCTTCTGCGGACACATCCGCCTCTGCGCACCATTGACCGCTTCTGCGGTCTCGCCCAAACGGTAAAATGTCCGCTTCTGCGGACCATGCCCATTTTCTCCCCGTCCGCTTCTGCGATCACTGGCTCGCACCAGCGACCTCGCTTCAGCGGAATGGCTTCCGCTTCTGCGTAACAAGTCGCTCATGCGCATCTCGTCCGCTTCTGCGGACACGCTCCTGCGTCCAAAATTCCGCAGGAGCGGAAACAACAGAAGCAGGATCCCAACCTGCAATTCTTCCACAATTTCTCCCGTTTAACCATCCGAAATCACCCCGAGGCCCCCCGGACCTCATCCAAACATACCAACACATCTTAATACCTTATTCGAACTTGCTCCAATCCTCAAAACACGTCTAATAACACCAAAACCCATAATTCACATCAAATTCAAGCCTAAATTCCTTAAAACATTCCGAATTACACATTCGATCAAAAACCCGACCAAACGACGTCCGAATGACCTGAAAATTTGCAGACATATCCAAAATCACATAACGAAGCTAAAGGAATTGTCTGAATTCCATTCCGACCCCGGATCAAAATCTCACCTACCGTTCGGATTTCGCCAAAATTCAACCTTAGCCAATTCAAGCCTATTTCTACACCGGGCCTCCAAATTCAATTCCGATCGCTCCCCTAAGTCACAAATCACCTCCCGGAACTAACCGAATCATCAGAATTCGATTCCGAGCCCTCTAACCAAATAGTCAACTCCAGGTTGACTTTCCTTATTCAAGTTTCCTTCAAAAGGCTATATGCCTCATTTTCAATCCAATTCACTCCTAACTCACCCGATAGGCTCTAACACTGATATAAAATCATCAAACATGCATTTACAACATAACGGGGTGATAATTCTCGTGACGACGGGCCGGGTCGTCACATTCTCCCCCTCTTAAGCAAACGCTCGTCCTCGAGCGGGTCAAGAAACATACCTGAAGTCTCAAACAAGTGAGGATATCTGCTCCGCATCTCCCGCTCGATCTCCCAAGTGGCCTCCTC
This sequence comes from Nicotiana noctiflora, assembly GCA_032618575.1. Taxonomy (NCBI): domain Eukaryota; kingdom Viridiplantae; phylum Streptophyta; class Magnoliopsida; order Solanales; family Solanaceae; genus Nicotiana; species Nicotiana noctiflora. The sequence continues at coordinate 56,928 of JASVEL010004173.1, read as the reverse complement.
CACGGGTCGACCTCTCCACTGAACCTTAACTGATGCAATCTCCTTAGACCTCAATTTTCTCACCCGACGTCCCAAAATGGCAATAGGCTCCACATTATAGGATAGATCACCATCAAGCTGAATGGTACTGAAGTCTAATACATGAGACGGATCTCCAATGTACTTCCGGAGCATAGACACGTGGAATATTGGATGGACGCTGGATAAGCTGGGCGGCAAGGCCAACTCATACGCCACCTCTCCAACTCTCCTAAGTATCTCAAAAGGACCAATGTACCGGGACTCAACTTTCTTTTCTTCCCAAACCTCATAACACCCTTCATAGGTGAAAGTTTCAACAATACTCGTCACCAACCATGAAAGACAACTCTCGAACTCTACGGTCCGCATAACTCTTCTCGACGAGACCGTGCCGTACGAAGTCTCTCCCGGATCAACTTTGCTCTATCCTGAGCATCCCGGACTAACTCGGTCCCTATCAATCTAACCTCACCAGTGCTCAAACCATCCCACGGGGATCTACACCGCCGCCATACAATGCCTCATACGGGGCCATCCGAATACTCGACCGATAACTGTTGTTTTAGGCAAACTCGGCAAGTGGTAGGAACTCATCCCACGAACCACCAAAATCAATCACACAAGCTCGCAACATATCCTCCAAGATCCGAATAGTGCGCTCAGACTGTCCGTCTGTCTGGGGGTGAAATGCTGTACTCAACTCAACCCGCGTACCCATCTCTCGCTGAAATGCTCTCCAAAACTGAGAAGTGAACTGAGTACCCCTATCGGATATGATAGACACTGGGACTCCATGCAACCGAACAATCTCTCGAATAAAGATCGTCGCCAACCGCTCCGATGAGTAGGTAGTACTAACTGGAATGAAGTGAGCTGACTTGGTCAGTCTATCCACAATCACCCATACCGAATCAAACTTCCTCGCCGTCCGAGGGAGTCCAGTAACAAAGTCCATAGTGATCCTCTCCCATTTCCACTCGGGAATAACAATGCGCTGAAATACACCACCGGGCCTCTGGTGCTCGTACTTAACCTGCTGACAGTTGAGGCACCGTGCTACATGTCTGACAATGTCCATTTTCATCTTTCTCCACCAATAGTGCTGTTTCAAATCTTGATACATCTTCGCGGCTCCTGGATGGATAGAATACCGCGAGCTATGGGCCTCTTCCAGAATCAACTCACGAAGGCCATCAACATTGGGCACACATATCCGGCCCCGCATCCTCAATACGCCGTCACTATCAATGGTGACATCTCTAGCATCATCATGCTGAACTCTGTCCCTAAGGACAGCCAAATGTGGATCATCATACTGGCGCTCACGAATACGATCATATAGAGACGACCGAGATACAACACAAGCCAATACCCTGCTGGGCTCCGAAATATCTAACCTCACTAGCCGATTGGCTAGCACCTGAACATCATAAGCAAATGGTCTCTCCTCAGCTGGAATATATGCCAAGCTCCCCATACTGACCACCTTCCGGCTCAAAGCATCGGCCACCACATTGGCCTTTCCCCGATGATATAATATAGTAATGTCATAATCCTTCAGCAACTCAAGCCATCTCCGCTGTCTCAAATTAAGGTCTTTCTGTTTGAACAAGTGCTGGAGACTACGATGGTCGGTATACACCTCACAAGACACACCATACAAATAGTGCCTCCAAATCTTCAACGCATGAACAATGGCGGCTAGCTCCAAGTCATGAACAGGATAGTTCTTCTCATGCGGCTTCAACTGCCGAGAAGCATAAGCAATTACCTTTCCTTCCCGCATCAACACACAACCTATCCCCACTCTCGAGGCATCACAATAAACGGTATATGAACCTGAAGCTGATGGCAATACTAACACTGGAGCTGTGGTCAAAGCTGTCTTGAGCTTCTGAAAGCTCTCCTCGCACTCATCCGACCACACGAACGGTGCACCCTTCTGGGTCAATTTAGTCAATGAAGAAGCAATGGATGAAAATCCCTGAACAAACCGGCGATAATATCCCGCCAAGCCAAGAAAACTCCCGATCTCTGTAGCTGAGGACGGTCTAGGCCAACTCTGCACCGCCTCTATCTTTTTCTGATCAACCCGAATACCATCACGAGACACCACATGTCCCAGAAATGCTACGGACTCGAGCCAAAACTCGCACTTGGAGAATTTAGCATATAGCTTCTCCTCTCTCAATCTCTGCAACACAATACTCAAATGCTGAGCATGCTCCTCCTGACTACGGGAGTAGACTAGAATGTCATCAATGAACACAATCACAAATAAATCCAAATAAGGCTTGAACACACTGTTCATCAGATGCATAAATGCTGCTGGGGCGTTGGTCAGCCCAAACGACATCACAAGAAACTCATAATGACCATATCGGGTCCTGAATGCAGTCTTCATAATATCTGAGTCTCTGATCTTCAACTGATGATAGCTCGAACGAAGATCGATCTTAGAAAACACCCTCGCACCCTGTAACTGATCAAACAAATCATCTATGCGCGGTAGAGGGTACTTTTTCTTCATTGTCACTTTGTTAAATTGCCTATAATCAATACACATTCGCATGGAATCCATCTTTCTTTTTAACAAATAACACCGGCACACCTCACGGGGACACACTAGGGTGGATGAAACCCTTATCCAGAAGCTCCTAAAGCTGCTCTTTTAATTCTTTCAACTCAGATGGTGCCATCCGATAAGGAGAAATGGAAATGGGCTGAGTTCCCGGCACCAAGTCAATGCTAAAATCAATATCCCCGTCCGGCGGCATGCCCGACAGGTCTGAGGGGAATACATCTGGAAAATCCCTCACCACAGGTACAAAATCAATGCTAGGAGACTCAGCTCCCACATCTCTCACAAATGCTAAGTACGACAAACACCCTTTTTCAACCATCTTTTGAGCCTTTAAGAACGAAATGACACGGCTAGGGATGAAATCCGTCGAACCCCGCCACTTGATCCGAGAAATACTAGGAATGGCCAACGTAACTGTCTTAACATGACAGTCCAATATAGCATGGTACGGAGACAACCAGTCCATACCCAATATCACGTCAAAGTCCACCATTCCCAACAATAACTTATCTTCCTGGGTCTCCAGATCCCCAATATATATAACACAGGATCTATAGACATGATCCACAACAATCGTATCACCCACGAGGGTGGATACATGGACAGGTAAATCAAGACTATCACGAGTCGCACCCAAATGATGTGCAAAATAAGAGGACACATATGAATATGTGGACCCTGGATCAAATAGAACAAAGGCATCTCTGTGACAGACAAAAATGATACCTGTAATCACTGCATCGGAGGCAACTGCATCACGCCTATCAGGGAGTGCATAGAATCTTGCCTGACCTCCACTAGATCTATCCTCGCCTCTGGGGCGACCACGAAAAGACTGACCTCCACCTCTACTAGCCTGAGTTGGTGCTGAAGAGGAGGGTTGATCCCTCTACTGAGCCCTGTCCCTACAGAGTCGAGGGCACTGTCTCCTCATGTGGCCAAACTCACCACACTCATAACAAGCACCTGGCGCTGGAGAAGGGGACTGAAGGGAACCCCTCGCCGCAGAAGAACCCTGGGCTGAAGAAGTAGGTGTTGTACTATGGGCTGGAGGGCACTAAGCGAAGACTAACCCTGTTGAAATCTCGGTCGACCACGACCAAAACTCGCCGAACCACGAGGCCTTCGGCCTCCCGCTCCTCTCTCTCGGCGACGATCCGCCTCACTGGAGCGTGCCATATCAGCAACCCTGCTCAAACGATGATGACAGAACTCGCTCGCCGGTCATAAGAATACGGACAGAGTAGTTGAGGCCATCAATGAACCTCCCGATCCTCTCCCTATCGGCCGGGATCATCCATGTGGCATGCCTAGCCAACCGAGTGAATCTAAGCTCATACTGGGTCACAGACATGTCGCCCTGAATCAACCACTCGAACCGGCGACGTAGCTCCTCGCGACGAGACCGAGGTACATATTTCTCTAGAAAGAGAGTAGAGAACTGCTGCCATGTGAGAGGTGCTGCTCTTGCAGGCCTACGCCTCTCAAACTCCTCCCACCAATCAAATGCGGGACCAGTGAACTGAAATGTAGTAAATGAAACTCCGCCGGACTCAAGAATACCAGCCGTACGCAACATCTTCTGACACTTATCCAAGAAACCCCGGGCATCCTCGCCCTCAACGCCACCGAAACGGGGTGGCTGAAGTCTACCAAATCTCTCAGCGACGACGCCGCTCGTCCTCGGCATAACCCGAACCATATGCTCGGGAGCTGGAGCCGGTGCAGCTGGAGGAATAACCGTGCAACCACCCGAGCGGGGACCGCCTCGGCGTCCGAGTCCCCGAACAACCGGTCGGCGCGCGAGCCGGCAGTGGTCCGCCGACCACCCCCGACCGAGATGTCGCTGCGCAGGCGGTAGCCGAAACTACCCGAGCTAAACCGGAACACACCGATAATATCCGAGCAAGAGTCTCCCGAAGCATGGATAGCAATAGATATAGTCCGGCCCCGAACTGGGACCGCCGGAGCATCAACCACCGGGGCCTGCTCCTGAACTGGTACAACAAGCGGGTCGACCGGCACCGCCTCACCGCCCTACCTCTAACTCTAGCACGACCGCGCCCACGGCCTCTAACAGTTGGCAATGGAGGTCGTCCACCTCGTCCTGATGCTCGCGTTCTCGCCATCTGCGAGAGAATAGAATATAGAAGTTCAGCTGCATCAAGTACGCACGATAAGAATTCCAAGAAATGTGAAGTGTTTTCTAAAGGTTCGCAGCCTCCCGAGGATAAGTACGAGCGTCCCCGTACCGATCCACAAGACTCTACTAACCGACTCAAGACTCATGAGGCCTAGTAAACCTAGGCTCTGATACCAACTTGTCACGACCCCAAATCCGGTCGTGATGGCGCCCAGCACATTGCTAAGCCAGCCTGACCAATCAATATCAACAACGGAGCTTGAAGCTCTCTTTAACCCATTTAAGCATTTCAAAATATGAAACAATAGTAATACTTATACCAACAGCGGGGAGACCAAGTCCCAAAATATACTAACTCCCATAGACCGAAGGGTCAAGAGTCATGAGCCTCTACTGAACATGAGTGTATAAAGGTTTACAAGATACCAAGTGCGGAAAGAAAAGTCAATACAAAAATCAAGACAATAAGAAGGAATATCGGGTCCTGCGGACTCTGCAGCTACCTCGTATATCCCACAAACGTCGCCTCGCACAGCTACTAGATCACTGCTGAGAGGTACCTGGATCTGCACACAAGGTGCAGGGAGTAAAATGAGTACTGCCAGACTCAGTGGTAATAAACAATGGTAAGACAACGCAGATAAGAAATCCGCAATAAAGCACTATGTAAAGCTATAATCAGCTACCTTGTCATAGAATCAATCTTCACTGTACCCGTTCCAACAAATACCAATAAATAGCATAACAACTAGCAGAATGTAGCTAAATGCAATGCAATGCATGATATGATCACTACGGCGTGTAGCTCGACTCCAATTTTGGGTACCCGTGCTCACCGTGGGGTTTCAGATTCGGAGGGGCTCCTACAGACCCAAGCACATCTCATAGAGATATTCTCGCGGGTGCAGACCGATCCAACATATATCTCGCCGCGCGTGCGTACCGATCCACTACTAGTCAGCTAATATGCAGATACGACCTCGCAGGCTCAAAAGTAGTTTTTGAAAACTCTTTTATCATTTTTCGATTGGAAAACAAGAATATCAAGTTCCAGAGATTGGAATTAGCATAATAACAAAAATAGTCGTGACTAGTAGTAAACTAGCATGTCTATGTGATAAGACAATGATAACGATCCTCGCGGGATCCAATAACCGGCTCACGGCCCACATGTATACTCAACCGCCCAAGAAGGGGGTTCCTCGGCTCAAGAGTGGCCATTATCACAATATATATATATATATATATATATATATATATATATATATGCAACCATCCGAGAAGGAGGTTCGACGGCTCGAGAATAGCCAATAATACAGTATCAACAAGTCGGACTAATATATAGTCTCCAGCTCATGATCGACCCCGCACTCTCAAGAGTGTGCGTGTCTCGCCGCTATACATCGTCACAAAGTGGTATACCGGGGTTTCGAACCCGCTGGTCATCACCCACATCTATTACTCACCTCAATACGGCGCGACGACTACTCCGCAATGCCCTTGCCACGAGAATCAAGCTCCGCACGCGTAGAATCTGATCAAATACAGTAAAAATACAACAATTTAGGCCAATGGGACGACACCCAATCAATACAACTCAATTTACATCAAAATTCCCAAAGTTGTCAAAACCCGACTTTCGGTACGCTTATCGAAAAATCACGAAAGTCACATATTCGGAACCCTCATCTCAATACGAGTCTAAGCATATCAATTTTACCAAATTCGAACTCCATTTGCCCATTCAAAACCTTGATTTTCTAAAGTTCAAGTCTAGGGCTAAATCCTCCATAAATTACCCCAAATTCCTTCATTTTCATGATATAATTGCATAATATTACCAATACTAATCATAGTTTAAGTCCATAGATGATTACCCGATGATTTCCTTGAATTTCTCTTCAAAATCGCCCAAATCGCCTCTAAAGCCGAGACCCAAAATGTGTGAAATGTTCGGAAATTTTCTAACTTCCGATACACTTACTTACAGCGATTTTCGCTTCGCGGAATATTTTCCGCTCCTATGCACCCGTATCCGCGACCAGTGGTCGCTCAGCGGCTCCGAGCTCGGCCGGCCATTTCCGCCTCGCGAGCAAAGGTCGCTAAGCGGGCCCGCTCGCGAAGGAACTTCCGCTCATCGCGGACCATGCCCAGTTTTCTCCCGCGTCCGCCTCGCGATCAGCTCGGCTCGCGACCGCGCCGACCTCGACCGCTCGCGAATGGCTTCCGCTTCGCGTAACAAGTCGCTCACTGCGCATCTCGTCCGCTTCGCGGACACGCTCCTCGCGTCCAAAATTCCGCAGAGCGAAACAATGACAGGATCCCAACCTCGCAATTCTTCCACAATTTCTCCCGTTTAACCATCCGAAATCACCCCGAGGCCCCCGCGACCTCATCCAAACATACCAACACATCTTAATACCTTATTCGAACTTGCTCCAATCCTCAAAACACGTCTAATAACACCAAAACCCATAATTCACATCAAATTCAAGCCTAAATTCCTTAAAACATTCCGAATTACACATTCGATCAAAAACCCGACCAAACGACGTCCGAATGACTTGAAATTTTGCAGGCACATCCAAAATCACCTAACGAAGCTACTGCAACTTGTCGGAATTCCATTCCGACCCCCGGATCAAAATCTCACCTACCGTTCGGATTTCGCCAAAATTCAACCTTAGCCAATTCAAGCCTATTTCTACACCGGCCTCCAAATTCAATTCCGATCGCTCCCCTAAGTCACAAATCACCTCCCGGAACTAACCGAATCATCAGAATTCGATTCCGAGCCCTCTAACCAAATAGTCAACTCCGAGTTGACTTTCCTTATTCAAGTTTCCTTCAAAAAGGCTATATGCCTCATTTTCAATCCAATTCACTCCTAACTCACCCGATAGACTCTAACACTGACATAAAATCATCAAACATGCATTTACAACATAACGGGGTGATAATTCTCGTGACGACGGGCCGGGTCGTCACATGAACATGGCCTGCAAAACCTATGACCCAACTACTGGTAGAGTCCCTAAAGACACCCCAATTCCACAAGTAGTTGGATTCATCTTAGTAGAGCCATCAATGTTAAGTTTTAGAAAATTTCCTGTAGGTGGATGCCATTTGATATAGATAGGTATTGGAGTAATTCTACTGTTCTTAGAATGTGTAAGATAAAAAAAATCAGCTGCTTGGTTGTACATTAATAGTCTTAGAATTATCAAATAAATTTTTATTCCTAATCGTCCAGAGATGCCAGATCGCAAAAGGAAGAATACGTTCAAAAGGAATTCCTTTATACTGACCTAAATTTGTGTTCGTAAAGAAAGTATGCCACCATGGGAGAGAATTCACATTAATAGGGCCAAAATTTTGAATTATGTTTAAATGAAGGGCCTGCCAAAGTGAACTAGCATTACTACATTCAAAAAAGATGTGAGTAATAGTTTCACTTTGTAACCCGCAATGTGCACAGAGATCAGTATTCAAAATATTTAATTTATGTAAATAGGCAGCAGTAGAAATTCGACTATGACAAATTAACCAAATAAAGAAAGAAATTTTTGGAAGTGTATGAAGTTGCCAAATCCATTTGAAACTTAATGGTTGAGAAGTAGTAATAGAGGAGTAAGTAGAGAGTTCATGGTAAATAGATTTGACAGAGAATAAACCAGAAGGAGTAATAGCCCAAATAAGATGATCATAATTTGTTGGTATTTTAGGCATGTAAATACTAGTAATACATGCTTCTAATAAAGGGGTAAGTACAAAAGGTAAGTCTTGCAGATGCCATTTATGGTTGTAAAAATAGTCAGAAACATGCTTATTTAGTTCGCCTTCAGGAAAAGGACCATAAATGGAATTTTGCAAAATAGTGTGATGATTAATCCAAGGTTCAGTCCAAAAATGGACATGTTCACCATTTGTTAAAATCTATTGGAAACCAAGTGGACAATAGGACCAACCTTTAAGAATGATTTTCCAAATTCTAGATTGAGAAGAGATAATAGTCTTATAATTTTATAAATGGCTATGAAGTAAAACATTAGCCCAAAGCTGAGTAGGATTTTGAAAAAGTCTCCATGCCAAACTAGCATGTAAAGCTTTATTCTTTGTACGAAGATTTTGGATACCTAAACCTCCAATAGTCAAAGGCTGGGTTACAGTGGACCATTTTAAGAGATGAATTTTTTTATTATGAGGAGAAAAACCCCATAGAAAGTTCTTTTGGTAAGTATTGAGTAAGGTAATAATAGAACTAGGAATGGTAATAAATTGCATTACATGATTAGGAAGGCTATTCAAAGTAGAACGAATAAGAGTTTGTCTTCCTGTTTTAGTTAAAAAATGAGTTTTCCACCCAGCTAATTTTGATTTAAACTTATCAATTAAGAATTGGAAATCTCGTTTTAAAGGTTTCGAAGTAAAAATGGGAAAACCCAAATATTGACCAAACTTAGTACACTCTTTTATGTTAAAAAAGTGTTGTAAATCAAGCTTTAGGGAATGAGGGCAATTTTTTGAGAAGAAACTTTTTGACTAGTCTAGATTGATAGATTGGCCCGAATAAGTACTAAAAGAAGTAATAGTATCAATAATAGAGTGACAAGATTTGGAAGTAATTTTTGATAATAAAATTATATCATCTACAAAAAACAGATGAGATAATTGAGGTCCTTTTTTTCCAATCGAGATAGGGTGCCAAATATTATAGTCAACTTCTAAGTTTATTTGTCTAGAAAGCATTTCGAGATAGAGAATAAAAATATAAGGTGAAAGAGGATCACCTTGTCTTATCCCCCTCGAAGGGTAAAAAGAATTAGTAGACTTTCCATTTATAAGGATTGCAGTAGAAGTAGTTGTAATACAAGACATAATTAGTTTGCTAATGTTAATAGAAAAATTAAGATTATGCAAAGTATTGTAAATAAAAGACCATTCTAATTTATCAAAAGCTTTTTCAAGATCAAGCTTAAGAAGCATATTGAAATTCTTACCCTTCATTTTTGCAAAACGATTTAACAGTTCTTGAACAATAATAACATTCTCAGAAGATCGTCTATTTTTTTTTTTTTTGGAAACTAGATTGGGTTTGATTTATAAGATGATCAAGAAAAGGATTAAGTCTATTAATAATTATTTTAGTAATAATTTTGTAAATAGTATTACAAAGACTAATTGGACGATATTGAGCTATAGTAGCAGCATGCTCCTTTTTAGGAATTAGACAAATATACGTAGTGTTAATAGTAGGATCTATTTTGGATTCTCTAAAAGCTTGATGACAAAGAGCCTTTACAAAACTTCCTACAATATGCCAATATTTTTGATAAAAAATTGGATGTAGTCCATCGGGACCCGGTACCTTAAAAGGATTGAATGAATGTAAGGCATTAGTAATTTCAATATCATTAAGAGGTCTATCTAACATAGATTGCTCAATATGTGTAATAATATTGGTTGAAAAAATGGTTGAACTAGTTTTTGAAAAAGACTGTTGAGTCGTGAAGAGGTTAGAATAATAAGAAGTAATATCTTTTTGTATTTGAATAGGATCAGTAATCCAATTCCCCCCGAAATCTTGAATAGTAATAATACAATTATTACGTCGTCTATTTAAAGTAGTTAAATGAAAAAATATGGTATTTGCATCACCATCATTTAACCAATTAATACGCGATTTCAATTTCCAAAAATCTTCTTCTAACTTAAGAAGATGATTAAAATCCTGAATAAGATCAATTTCTAAATTTTGAAGAAAAGAACTAGTCGGATAATGAATTGAAGCTTGTATACCCAAAAGTCTAGCTAAAAATTTTCTTTTACGTTTAAAAATATTTCCAAAAACAGTTTTATTCCAAATTTGGACAGAATCTCGGAAATGATTTATGGCAGGTAATAGTAAATTATTTTCTATCCATGCTTGTTTTATCACGTATTCTAACGAAGGATGAGTAATCCAAATGGATTCAAAATGAAAAATCTTTGTCCTAGGCAATACACTGTGTTTAAGGTCTATTTTGATAGGACAATGATCCGAATGCGTTCGAGGAAGATGAGTGACAAGAGCATCACAATAGTGTGAAAGCTAAGGGTAGTTTGATAGCACACGATCAATTCGTTCTAATATATTGGCAGTATTATGGCGACCATTAGTCCAAGTATAACGACTTTCTTTGTATCCTAAATCATTAAGCATGCAATAGTTAAAACAGTCTAATAATGTATTGGCACGTTTGTTATTGATAGGAAGTCTACCAAATTTATCCGAGGCATGAAGAATTTCATTAAAATCGCCCCCTTTCAACCAAGGTCCTTTATAATGATCAAAAATACACTTAAGATTATTCCAAAGCGTAAGTCAGTTAACTAAATCATTACTAGCATAAATTGCGCTAAATAAAAAAGTAAAAGGTAAAGGACTAACCTGGATATGGCAATGAATTTACTGTGTGTTTATAGCAACATGTGTAACATTTAACAATGAAGCATTCCACAAAATAACTATCCCTCCTATATGACCTATAACAGGGACTTCAATCATACCAGAAAAATCAAAATCATCCTTAATCACTTGGTGGGACTGGGAATGGGTTTCCAACAGTACAACTAGGGCTGGCCTATTATAATCCAACAAGGACCTAGAATTTCTTCTAAACTCCACTGATTGACTACCCCTACAATTCCATATGATTTAATTCATGTGATTATCATTTGAAACAAACAATTCAATACTAGACTGTTCGGACGTAGTGACAGTGTTGGAAGAAATAACATGGCATATTTGCCCACTGTTGGATTTGTTGTTGGTCTTAGATGGAAAGAGGTTTAGAGGAGATTTTGAGGACACCTGATGAATATTTTTCTTTCGAATTCTTGCTTCTGCACAAAGACCTTGATTCCGTTCATGCATGCATAGAAAGGTCTGGCTTCTTTGTTGTATGCGATTGCTGCGTCTAGTTCTACTTGTAAATTCCTCTACTATTCGTCTTGTTCTGGAGGATTGTGAGGGGTTGGTGAAGGAGGAGGTGGAGGTGGTGTTGGTACTCGGGGTGTTTCTGACCTCATCAGTGGAGTGTAAGGTTGAGTCTCCCAATATGGTTGAATCCATGGAACATCTTGTGCTGGAGGAGGATAAAAAGGCATTTGAATTATGTTTGGGTGGAGAGTTTCTTGTTGTTCCCATACTGGAGAAGGTGGTATCATTTCTTGAAATGGTGCTATGTTTGATGCTTGTATCATCGCCCAGTGGTAGCGGGCAAACATCTCCGTTCCCAACCTCATTCGCTCGACTACTATTTGTGCTAAGTCCCTCGGATGATTCACAAGAATCGTGACATCTTGTTGGTTCATGGTGAAAGTGAGTGCATAGTTGTGTAAACCCGCCTCCAACCATGACTCTAGATACATCGGTGCATGGGGAGTGTGAGCCGTGTATACTATGGAGTTTTGATCCATGGAGAGATGATGGGGTGAATTAGAGTAAATAGTGGGATTGTTGTGTAATTGATTGGAGGTTTGGAGTGGTATAGGTCGATTGCCCCTTAGATGACTTAGAAAATTGAAGGGAAACATTACTTAAAGTAGTAGAAGGATGGGGAATGGACAAAACAGAAGTGTTTTTTATAAAAGAAGTATTAGTAGTGTTTGGTAATGTTGAAGTGGCCGGTGTAGGACCAGATGGATTTGAAAGTGACTTGTTTGAATGGAAACAATTAATGAAGTCTTCATTAGTCCCTAGTTGCATGTCAACATATGCTAGATTGGAGGAGGTGGAGATGGAATTAATGGAAGTAGTAGAAGATGTAAGAAGAATTTAGGAAGTTGGTTGTGTATAAGTGGTGTGGCAGATGGCTTGTGTGAGATTGTTTCACTAGTCCCTAGTTGCATGTCATCATGTGCTAGATTGGAGGAGGTGGATATGGCATTAATGAGAGGATTTGAAGGTGTAAGAAGTGAAGTAGTATGTTGGTCGTGCATATCTAATTTGGCAGAAGACTTGTGTGAATTATGGTGCATGTGTGAGTTAATATCAAGGCAAATAGTATTGTTATTACAAGTACTAGGGTGGCGGTCCAGACCCCACCTTGTGGGACTATACTGGGTAGTTGTTGTTGTTAGGGTGGCGGTCATTATCAAGCCCTAGTTGCATGTCATTTAAAGCAAAGTGTGAAGAGTCGGAGATGGAATTAATGAGGGGAGTAGGAGGTATAGTGGCAATGGGATTGGGATGGCCATGTAGATTTTGTAGGGTAGGCAATGTTTGGGAAATGGTTTGCATGTGAGAGTTAATGACGCGTCCTCTTGCATGTGTAGTATTGGTATTAGAAGTATTGTGAAGAGATGAATCTAATTGGACCTCACATAAAGGTACTTGATTATAGTTAGAACTTTGACCCACAAGATTAGTAGCCAAATTAGTATTAGTTAAACCATCATCTGTAGTAACTAAATCATTGGATAAAACCTCAAAATTGTTAGTAATTAACAAATTAGTTAACCCTTGTTTAGTAACATTATTAGCAATAGAGGCATTACTTTTTAAAGAAAAATGATCAAAAGGGATATTGTTAGGATGAATTAAAGAGTGTTTACCAACAACACTATTCCTTACCTTATCAGGATGTGATTGCAATGAATGAGTAGGCATTGTTTTTGCACTCCTCTTAGGAAATTTGACTAGTTTCCAAGGCTCATGGTCAGCCTGATCAACTTTAGCACAGTTTTGTATAATTGAATTATCAGGAACATGACTAGAGGAAGTAGTATCCTTTGCAAGTGATGGGCAAGTTTTTTTATTGTGCTCCATACAACCACATGTAATACAAAGTAAATTCAAACCCTCATACATAATAGTTTGTTTATGCTCACCAATGTATAAATGTGTTTTTAATGGCTGGTTAAGCAATACTTCAACACATAGTCTAGCATATTGTCCTCGAGTAGTGTTGGAAGTACAAATATCCATAGATAGAAATTTCCCAACTTTCTGTCCCAATTTCTTCAAAATATGATAATCGTAGAATTCTGTAGGTAATTCTGGCAAACGTAACATATGTTGATGCTTTAAATTTTGGCTCCCATTGCCGGACAGATGGGAAATGATTTAGAACAAACCAAGATCCCATCTGTAAAGCATGTATTTTGTTTTCTTCCTTTTGAAACTTTAGAAGAAAAAAATCATATCCTAAATCAATCAAGGGAAGATTTTCAGTAGGTTTCCACAGTGTGTATACTTTTTGTCTAAGGAGTTGATGCTCCACTTTACGACCAAAAACTTTAATAATTACAACATGTTCCCAAGGCTTGTAAATCCTATGTTTTTCCTCCACAGTAAGAGAAATGAAATTAGAAGAATCATTAGGTGCTTCTAATTCATCAGTGTATTCTGAATCATCAGTGAGCGGAGGTGGAAGATTACAACAACAACAACAACCCAGTATAATCCCACATAGTGGGGTCTGGGGAGGGTAATGTGTACGCAGACCTTACCCCTACCCTAGGGTAGAGAGGCTGTTTCCAAATAGACCCCCGGCATCCTTCCCTCCAAGAACTTCCCACCTTGCTCTTGGGGAGACTCGAACTCACAACCTCTCGGTTGGAAGTGAGGGTTGCTTACCATCAGAGCAACCCCTCTTGTGGAAGATTGTTGAAAGATATTTGGGAGGTGTGAGTATTCAAGGTTTGAAGATAGGACTTCGGTTGAGTATTTGAATCAACCAATTGATGTGGTTTATCAATATTCATATGAGAAATCATAGGAGGAGAAGTATTGTGTAGTGGTATTGTTTGAGTATTAATGATGTTAGGTGGTTTTGGTGGAATGATAAGTGAATGAAGGTACGAAGATGTTGGGAGAGTTTTTTCTTTTATTTTATTGCCGCTACAAGCGTTAATACTTGTTAGTAAAGTTACTTATGAATATGAAAAGATTGACGTTTTTAGCAGATTATTATGTTTGCTTATTCTAGTTTGGATATTTAAATATCCAAATTCTTTTTTTTTCTGAGTTCCATAACTAATGTTTTGTGCTTGGGACTTTCCATAAAAAAGAATATTGTTTTAGTAATTAAAAAAACTTATTCTTTTATAATTTTAATTTTTAAGTGAGAATGGATCCTAGTCCAGGTTGGATTCAGTAACATCAGTCAAAAATTCCTGCGTGAATCCCAGTCCAAATAGGATTGGGTAACATCAATCGGATTTTTATATAAAGCCCCAATACCCAAATACAAGCACAAAACCCTATTTAGTTATGAAACTGAAATTCCATTAGCCCGCCAATTTCAAACAATACTCTCTTCCTCCGTTGAATTTCTTGTGATTTCTATCAACCTTAAAAGATATGGGGTCTGAATTAAGGAAGTGGGTTTCAGACAAATTAATGTCTCTGTTGGGTTACTCGCAGCCTACAGTAGTTACTTATGTTCTTAATCTTTCTAAGAAAGCTTCATCAGCTGTTGATCTAACAAATCAGCTTGTAGATATGGGTTTGTCTTCCTCCGACGAAATACAGGTCTTTGCTCAAGAAATTTTTGCTAGAGTTGAGCATATTACGACAGGGCCAAATCTTTATTTACAACAAGAAAAGGAGGCTGCTATGTTGGCGAGGAAGCAAAAGACGTATACGCTTTTGGAGGCTGATGATGATGACAACAATGCTGGCGCGGAAAGTAATTCTAGGAAAGAGGATACCCGTAAAAAGAAATTCAGGAGGAGGGTTGAGACCCATGAAGACGAAGATGATGACGAGGTAGTTAGGAATGTGGAAGGTGAAAGACGCGTTAGGAGACGAACTTCCCAAGAGCAAGATGAGAATGATAACTCCGAGTCAGAAGATGAAGAAATAATTCAGGACCAAAGAGAGAGGGAAGAGTTGGAACGACATATCAGAGAGCGAGATGCTGCAGCGACTAGAAAGTTGGCTGAGCCAAAATTAACTAGGAAGGAGGAAGAAGAGGCCATCAAGAGGTCTGATGCGTTAGCGCGTAATGACATTGCTACTTTAAGGAAACTATCAAGACAAGAATACTTAAAGAAAAGAGAGCACAAGAAGGTAGAGGAACTCAAAGACGAAATAGAAGATGAGCAATATTTGTCTGATAAAGTGAAGTTGACAGAAGTAGAGCAAAGTCAACTGAGATATAAGCAAAAAATATACGAACAAGTTAAGAAGAAATCAGAAGATACTGATGTCATGGGCGAATATAAAATGCCTGATGCCTATGATGTTGAAGGTGTTGTAAATCAGAAAAAAAGATTTTCAGTTGCAAAACTACGTTACAGGGATCCAGATGCTGCTGAAAAGATGAACTCGTTTTCGGAACAAGAAGCATGGGAAGAACATCAGATTGCGAAGGCAACACTTACATTTGGATCGAAAAACAGAAAGCCAAGATCCGAGGACTATAAATTTGTGTTCGAAGATCAAATTGAGTTCATAAAAGCAACAGTAATGGATGGTGTTAATGTTGAACAAGAGCCTCCTATTGAGTCAAGAGAGAAATCTACGGCTAAATTGACGTTTGAAAAACTTCAGGAGGACAGGATGATTCTGCCTATTTATCCCTACAGGGATGATTTGCTCAAAGCTATTAATGATCATCAAGTTCTTGTTATTGTCGGAGAAACGGGTTCTGGCAAAACTACACAGATACCGCAATATCTACACGAGGCGGGATATACCAAGCGTGGGAAGATTGGATGTACTCAACCTCGCCGAGTTGCTGCAATGAGTGTTGCTGCGCGTGTTTCTGATGAATTAGGAGTCAAACTTGGTCACGAGGTTGGCTACTCTATTCGTTTTGAAGACTGCACTTCTGAAAAAACGATTCTGAAATATATGACTGATGGGATGTTGTTACGGGAATTCGTTAGAGAACCTGATCTCGCAAGCTATAGTGTAATCATGCTGGACGAGGCTCACGAAAGAACACTATCAACTGACATTTTGTTTGGGTTGGTTAAGGATATTGCTCGATTTCGGCCTGACTTAAAGATGCTTATATCAAGTGCAACACTAGATGCGGAGAAGTTCAGCGATTATTTTGACTGTGCTCCAATTTTTAAAATTCCTGGAAGACGATTTCCAGTCGATATACACTACACGATAGCACCAGAGGCCGATTATTTGAATGCAGCAGTAGTCACTGCTCTTCAGATCCATGTAACTCAACCACCTGGTGATGGTGATATCTTAATCTTTTTGCCTGGGCAGGAGGAGATTGAAACAGCTGAGGAGATCATCAAGCACCGGATAGAGGGTTTGGGGACAAAAATTCCGGAGCTGATAATTTGCCCAATATATGCAAACCTGCCAACTGAATTACAAGCCAAGATATTTGAACCCACTCCTGAAGGGGCTCGCAAGGTTGTCCTAGCTACAAATATTGCTGAAACATCATTGACGATTGATGGGATCAAGTATGTTATTGATCCAGGATTTTCTAAGATCAAGTTTTACAACCCTCGGACGGGAATGGAGTCATTAATGATCACTCCTATATCGAAGGCCTCTGCAAATCAGAGAGCTGGTCGATCTGGAAGAACAGGTCCTGGAAAATGCTTTCGATTATACACTGCATATAACTACATGAATGATTTTGAAGATAACACAGTCCCTGAAATACAAAGGACCAACCTTGCAAATGTGGTGCTTTGTCTCAAGAGCCATGGGATTATTAACTTGGTGGATTTTGACTTCATGGATCCCCCACCGGCAGAAGCTATACTTAAAGCGCTGGAATTGCTCTTTGCACTTTGTGCGCTTAATAAGCTTGGCGAGTTAACAAAAATAGGTAGAAGAATGGCCGAGTTTCCCCTAGATCCCATGCTATCCAAGATGATTGTTGCGTCTGAAAAGTACAAGTGCTCTGATGAAATAATAAGTATTGCTGCAATGCTTTCTGTGGGGAATTCAATCTTCTATCGTCCAAAGGACAAACAAGTCCACGCAGACAATGCACGGATGAATTTTCATATGGGCAACGTGGGAGATCACATCGCTCTGCTAAATGTTTACAATTCCTGGAAGGAAACAAACTTTTCCACAGAGTGGTGCTACGAAAACTATATTCAGGTTAGAAGCATGAAGAGAGCTAGGGATATCCGAGATCAATTGGAAGGCCTGCTAGAAAGAGTGGAAATTGAGTTGACTTCAAATATTAATGACCAGGAAGCTATAAAGAAGTCTATTGCATCAGGATTTTTCCCCCACTCAGCAAGACTACAAAAAAACGGATTTTATCGAACTGTTAAAAATCCCCAGACAGTTTACATTCACCCTAGATCTGGTTTAGCACAGGGACTTCCTAGATGGGTTGTCTACCACGAGCTGGTCCTGACGACTAAGGAGTACATTCGGCAGGTTACTGAACTAAAACCAGAATGGCTTGTAGAAATAGCTCCTCACTACTATCAGTTGAAAGATGTTGAAGACTCCTGCTCAAAGAAGATGCCTCGCGGAAGTGGTCGTGCATCTTAGGATCACCTCCTACTTTTGCAAAGAGCATGGTGGCTTATGCTAGGATTTGGAAATTTGCCCATTATACTGCTTGGTAGGAAGATTCTGCTAATTGAGAAAGTGCATTAACTGAGACGATTAGGTAGCTGTATATAGGATTTTGTAGATTCTTCATTTTATTGGAATTTTGTGGATTTAGGGCTTTAATTCTTTGTACGTGCCTCTTTCTGATGCATTATATTGCACGTCAGCATGAGAAAGTGCAACTGTCTAACTAATAATATGCGAAAAAAAGTAGTAGTTCCAGTGAATCTTGTGTCAAATGCTGTTAATTTAATACATTCTTATTTGCCCACACTCCAAAGTCTTCTGCACTAGATAAACTGCCACAGCTGAGTGATCACATAGAGGTCTATTCTTATGCTATTTGCATGTGGGTTCATCAACTACTTGAGGAGTCCAAGAATTGCTTATGTTCTTATTAGAATAGTTGTCATTCAAAATTCTTTATGCTATTTGCCTGTGGGTTTATTATTCAAAGAAAAAAAAAGAGTAATAGGGAGAAATTGGCAGCATGCAGGAGATAATAGAGCGATATAAGAGGCATACTAAAGACAAAGTTCAACCTGAAAACCAAGTTGGGGAACAGAATCTGCAGGTAATGCCTTGGATTTATGCCTTCTCCTTAGGGTGAATCGGCAAGCAATTAGTTTCTTGCTAAAAACGTAATAATGGCTTAATGTAGCTTACACAATAATGCAGCATATTCAGCATGAGGCAGCAAATTTGATGAAGAAGATTGAGCTCCTTGAACAATCTAAAAGGTTCAGTCAAACCCCGCTCCAAAAGTTGCTGCATTGTCGTTTCATTGTCATTTCTCTCCCTTTCCTCTATGTTTGAAAGTCTTATAAAACAAGTGGAGTTTGTATCAGGAAACTCTTAGGAGAAGGTCTGCAATCCTGTACCCTTGGAGAACTACAACAGATAGAAAAACAGTTGGAGCGGAGTGTCAGTACCATACGAGAACGAAAGGTTTCTTCATATAAGTCCAAGAAATGATCTGTTATGAAGTTTTGCAAACTTATCATATAATTTACTTTGCTTGTTCTTTTCAGATTCAAGTTTTTAAGGAACAAATTGAACGACTAAAAGAAAAGGTAACACCACACTTATTAGTTTATTTTGAGCTGCAATTCCCATGAAGGTACACAGTTTTTTGAGTTACAATTCATGCATAATGCAATCATTTAAATAGTGAATTCAAGATAACTCAAATTGCAAAGCCGAAACTACTTATGTATGGCATGACTTTGTTGTTTCATGCCATTGTCATTGTCCGTCAATGGCTGCTTTACTAGTTAATGTAATGCTTTCCTGTCTAACAAATCCAGGAGAAAATCCTTGCTTCTGAAAATGCAATACTGAGGGAGAAGGTATATTTTTCTTTTCCTTAGCCTCAAACCTTAGTTTAAGTCCTCTTTCGACTCTATAGTTCATAGTCGAGTATAAAATCATAATAAAGGCAAGTAGTAATTCTCTCGTGCCTTGTTTTAGTTTGGTGGGCTTCAACAGAGACAAGGCTCAAGCGGAGAAAAGGAAGGTGAAGCTCTTTGTACAGAGAGCAGTGAAAAATCAGATGTGGAGACTGAATTGTTCATCGGACCACCGGAGTGCAGAATAAGGCGTCCCTTACAGAATTAATAGGTGAACAATCTTTCGCACTATCTGCAGTTAAGGGTATATAACCAATTGTGAAAATGGTCTTCATGCTAAATAATTGTCCATTTTTTTATCAAGCAACTAATAAGACATATGTCTCTTAGGCGCAGCTGATGGAACTTTTTATCACTTCTGAGATGATTTGTACTGGGATGTGTATTATATTTTCCTTTGATTGACACTCTTAGTTAATAAGTTCCTTTTTTTATGAAATTAAGCACCTGTTTAGCTTCTTTCATATTTGTGGAACAGCTATATAACAAACCAATATTCTAATCACTATGTCAGGAAAATCTTAAGCATCAGGGATATTGACTTTCTTGCTTGGCTCTTGTTCATTTGCTAGAGTATCTCCTACCCCAAAACCGTAAAAGTCAGAAAAATTTCTGACAATGGGAAGGTTAGGTTCATCTCTAAGTTGTAGACCCTTAATTTTAATAGTACTTCATGCTGCGATCCAACAGTTGCATCGTTAGTTTTGTCATTGATGAGATTGAAGTCCTGAGAATACAAAGTTTCTGTGTTCTTGAAGATCAAATCAATTTTGCATTACAGAATTTTTTTACAGGGATAGCATGTGCTAACTTCCCCTTCAGTAACCTTCAAAAGCCTAGGATTCTGGTTGAAAACTGAAAAGTTTAGTTATCACAATATTGTCATCTCATTTGCATTATCACCATTAGTTAACAAAGTGATTTTTTGTGCTCCCTTGTCTCCTATTTCCATGCAAGCACAAGATAAAGGACTTTTACTGCAATCAAAAACCACTACAACTATGCCTCCATTGCAAGCAAGTAGAGATCAACTATACGAATCCTCACTTTTACTGCTAAGCCGGGGTTTAAATTGTTTGTAAGCTGCATTTACCTTGATTATGTATGGCAGATTGGCCCCAAATGCTCATGACACCTTTCCTAGCAGCCTCTGCCTATGGCCATAAACATAAATCTTAGATTGGGATCTTAATAAAGAATCTGCTTTCTTGGCAACCTCTACGGCAGCAAGATGAGCTGACCTGCAGGTTTCCTCAATCAACTGATTGACAATCGCCTGCAAACAAGTATAAGTTGGTTACGACTTTACTGCCTTGAGTCGAGCAGGGCATATTTTCTCTCTTAACACCCCACACCACTATAAGAATTCCGATAAAGTCGGTTGAAAGAGGGCTATCTCACCAATTGAATTGATACCTCTCTCGTCTATGAAGAAGGCACTAGGACATCTTTCGTACAATTAATATTCAGTATAGAGAAAGCTAAGTTTATTTACGTTCTGTATGAGATATTTGGCTAGCTCTGCTTCAGCAAGGAGCGTTTTCAGCTCATGGAAACATGAGCTCACTCTCACCATCTGATCTTATGTTGACAGGAGGCCAAGGCTGTCTTTGCCTTTGGGATCAAAACAGATGCCTGAATTATTAACACGGTTCTCTTTTAAGTCATCAGCTAGCATATGAGCTATGACCAAACTGATTTTCACATACCTGAAACAATGATGAAATCTTTCCATTTATCTTGGGAAAATTTTGAGAAAAGCTCTCGAATGAGAGAACTAAGAAAACTGATTAAGCAAGACCACCATAATGTTTAGTTATTACAGCAGTCCTTAGATAACAAATAAGTCTCCTATCTTTAACAATATAAGCTTCAAGACGAGACAAACATTTCAACATAGTATCAAATTGGTTAAGGTCTTCTGGCTTCTTGGCTTTGAGTATCACTGTCACCCACAAAATATCAATGTGTTCGGCCTCAAAAAATTGCAGGCCGGTAGTGTTTGACCAAAATTTAGATCTAGGTTTCAACAATTAGATTTTCTTAATAAGATAGGGTTAATCTTATCCAACAACAATATCCACTAGATTGTTTAACTAGTGTCGTGACAAAATGTTACAAGATCTATGGTAACAATGATGAATATATAATACGAAATTTTTCATAAAGCATCATCTTTTTTATCTAATTAGCCATTTATAAATATCCTTTGTTATATTACGTGTTATAGATACCTTTTATATTTTTATACAATGTATTTCATGTATTTAAGCTGTTGTATTCATTATTACAACCAAAAATATAGGTGTAAAATCTAGAATTCCAGCTAACTAAAAACGGAAGGAAATAAAATCACATAATATTCTCCTAATTTAACTCAACGAACTAAAACAATCCCTCATTACTCTGTATTTGAAAGATACATAATAAAGATTATAATTGAATAAAGAGAAATACATATGAAAATACAGTTGAATACAACAAAATATACCTTAATTCATCTGAATAAAACATTTGCATACAATAAAAATACAACTGAATACAGCTGAATAAACTCTTGAATGAAATAAAATACAACTAACTTCTGCTGAATAAAATAGTTGAATATAATTACAAGTGAATACAACTGAATACAGTTGTATAAAATACTTGAATACAACTAACTACTGCGGAATAAAATAGTTAAATACAATTGATTAAATCTGAATATAAGTGAATACAGCTGATGAATACATTCGAATACAACTGAATACAAATAGGCTATTTGGGCGATGGGGTACTGAAATTTAGGGTTTTGCAATAGGTAGCAACCATTGCGTTGAATGCTCAACTGAAATCTCAGAACTATCGGAGTTTTGATCCCTGCCAAGCATTGGAGGATGCCTTTGTTTGTTTTCAATAGATTCAGGTACTGAAAGACGGCATACTGGACAGGTAGATTGTTTCCTTAGCCATATATCAATGCATGAAAGATGAAAACTATGGCCACATTTGGGCATAATTCTCATAACTTCGGTCTCCTGGTACTCCAATAAGAATATACTAGCTTGAGTTTTTCATCATCTTCACTTGACAAGCCATCTGCATGTTGGTGACGCGGTGTAGAAAATTGAGAATTTGGGTGGGAGAAGAGTTAAGAAACTAGGGTTTGTAGGTGAAGAGAGTCTGGTTGTATGCAAACAAAGAGATTGTATTGGGGTTTGTAGATACGCGGTAATTATGTGAGAGAAAATACAAAAAGGGAGAGAGAAAAATAATATTTAGCATATATGGTGCCTTAATTGTAGGATGTAATTGTATTTAAATTTTTTGCTATAAAGGATAAAAGGTATTTATAATATGTAATATTTTAAAAGGATATTTATTTAAAATAAATAGGATACTAAGATTTTCTATAGGGTGTAAAAATTCCTATATAATAATGAACAACACTTAATGGCATAAATATAAAGTAAATAACATTAAATAGCAATAAATAGCATATAATTGAATCGTGTGATGTTCCTTCTAACAATGATAAATGATTGATAAGCCTTTAAATATTTGTATTTGCCTTGGATCGTGGGAGATAGACCAGACAGGGATCTAAAAAAAAGGTGTCTGTCACGACCCAAACCCGGTCGTCATGGCACCCAACACATTGCTAGACCAGGCCGACCAATCACACTCACATTCCGAGCTACAATCTCACATTCTTTATTAAAAAAAATCATTAACAACAAAGAAATATCCGAAAGTTAGCAAATATATAGAAACAACACAATAAATCAGTACAAACAACCTCCCACATATCTGGGGGTCACGAGTCAAGAGCTTCTACCAGAATAGCATAATAATAATAATACCGAAATATATCATAATCTGAATACGCGGAAATGTCAAATACACAGAAATAATGGATGAGTCGGGTCCTGTGAACGCCAGGCAACTACCTCGACAAGCTCCGGAATATACTCCGCAAAGCAGCTAAGGATCAACTTTGCCCTGAGGTACCTGGATCTGCACACATGGTGCATAGAGTAAAGTGAGTACTTTCGACTCAGCGGTAATAGACATGTATAGTGATATTGAAGGCAAGAAATCCTAAAATACCACACAGTAAAGCTATAACAGTGTTTCATTTCCTTTTTAACAGTATAAATCTCAAGAAAAACAGTAACAGATAGAGCACATAAGTAAAAATGCATGAATGCAATGCAAATGCACATGAACGTTACGGCGCGTAGCCCGATCCATTTGGGTACCCGCGCTCACTGTGGGGATTTAGACTCCGGAGGGGCTCCTACAGCCCAAACACAATATCATAGTAATATATGTTGTAGCGTGCAGCCCGATCAACTATCAGTCTAGCTATATGCATGCAAGCCTCACAGGCACAAATAACTTACCATTTTTTTAGTTCTGTTAATAGTAATTATAGAAATAGGTGTTCAGAATCTCAGCATTTGCAAATCATATTAAGACAGTGTTCACCTCAGGACTGATATCATAAAAACATGCTATAAATCATAGAAACAGTGATAACGATCCTCACGAGATCCAAATAACCTGCACGCAGACTAAATATATCCCTAACCATCAAATTAGGAGGTTTACCGGCTCATTAATAACCAACAACACAGTACAATACCACTCGGGCGGACTAAGCCATAGTCCCTAATCACAATCGACCTCGCACTCATCGTAGAGTACATGTCTCACCTCAATACAGCGTCACAGTGTAATACACCGGGGTTTCAAACCCTCAGGACATCATCCACATCTATTACTCACCTCGAACCGGCTCCGAGACTAGTCCGCTATGCCTTTCCCTCTATAATCAACCTCCACTGGTGCCAAATATGATCATCACCAATAGGAATATATCAAAATAGGCTAATGGAACATAACCCAATCGAAATAACTCAAAAACACCAAAAAATACGAAGTTGGCAAAAACCAAGCCCCGGGCCCACTTCTAAAAAAATTATGAAATTTACATTTTCGGAATCCCCGTCTCGCCACGAGTCCATACATATAAAGTTTATCAAATTTGGAGTCCAATAGCCCCTTCAAATTCTAATTTTTCAATACCAAAAACCAAGCCCTAATTCCTCCAATTTCCACTCAATTTTTAGAGATTTAGATGATGATTCTACAATAATATCATGTAATTAGCTCATAAAACTTACCTCCAATCGAAACCTAGGTGAAATCTTCTTACTCCCTCATCCAATAGCTCCAAAATGTGCTCAACAATGATGGAAATGGGTTTTTGCTCGCGAATGTTATGTTATAAAGCCCTTCCGTCCGCCCAGGTTTTCCTCTTATGCGATCGCAGCCCTTAGCATGCGGCCGCAATGAACAAAAATTCCAGGAGTTAAAAATACTCTATGCGAACGCACTGACCACTATGCGATCGCACTGCTAAACTTCAAAGACATATGTGATTGCACCTCGTCTCATACGATCGCACAGTACAAAAAAATGTTGCCCCTCAAAACCTCCTATGCGATCGCGGACAACACCATGCGATCGCATTGCTTCACTTCCCACTACTATGCGATCGCAACCCACTCTATGCGATCGCATAGAACAAATATCTGCTGCAATAACTGTTGCAATTCAGTAGCTTCCAACAACCATACTTGGTCCGTTTGAACCCCCGAAATCACCCCGAGGCCCCCGGGACCCTAACCAAAACTACCAACCTACTCTAAAACATCATATGGACTTGTTCCAATCATAAAAACACATCCTTAAACACAAAAATCATCAAATCATGACAGATTCAAGCCTAAATTTTGACTATAACTTTCGAAACCAATATTTGATCAAAAACCCGACCAAACGATGTCCAAATGAATCGACAATTTGCAGAAATATCCAAAATCACCTATGAAGCTCCTGTAACTCTCGGAATTCCATTCTAACTCCCGAATCAAAATCTCACCTATCAACCGGATTTCGCCAAAATTCCAACTTCTCCAATTCAAGCCTATTTCTACACCGGACCTCCAAATTCAATTCTGATCGCTCTCCACAGTCACATTTCACCTCCCGAAGCTAACAGAACCACCAAAATTCACATCCGATCCCTCTAACCATATAGTTATCTTCCGGTTGACTTTTCTAAAACAAACTCCCTTCTAAGAGGCTATATGCCTTATTTTCAACCAGAACCAATTCCATTACACCTGATAGTCTCTAATACTGATATAGAAACATGAAGCAATACAATAAGGGGAAAACGGGGTGGTAACTCTTGTGACGACTGGCTAGGTCGTCACATCCTCCCCAACTAAAACAAATACTCGTCCTCGAGCGGGTCAATAAACATACCTGGAGTCTCAAACAAGTGAGGATATCTGCTCCGCATCTCCCACTCGATCTCCTAAGTGGCCTCCTTCACGGGCCGACATCTCCACTGCACCTTCACTGACGCTATATCCTTAGACCTCAATCTCCGCACCTGACGACCCAATATAGTTATAGGATCCACATCATAAGTCAAGTCATCATCTCACTGAACTGTACTGAAATCCAACACATGCGATGGGTCCTTAACATACTTCCGGAGCATAGACACGTGGAATACCGGATGAAATCCCGATAGGCTGGGTGGTAAAGCAAGCATATAGGCCACCTCTCTAATCCTCCTAAGTATCTCAAAAGGGCCAATGAATCTCGGACTCACCTTTCCTTTCTTCTCAATTCTCATGACGCCTTTCATAGGCGAAACCTTCAGCAAGACCTTCTCACCCACTGAATAAGACACATCTCATACCTTCCGGTCCGCATAACTCTTCTGATGCAACTGGGTTGTGCGAAGTCTCTCCTGAATGACCTTACATTGTCCAAAGCATCCTAAACCAACTCTGTCCCTAACAACCTAGCCTCGCCGGGCTCAAACCAACCAACTGGAGATCTACACTGTCTCTCATACAATGCCTCATATGGCTCCATCTGAATGATAGATTGGTAGTTGTTGTTATAAGAAAACTCTACGAGAGGCAAGTAATCAGCCCAAGAACCACCAAAGTCAATAAAATAGGCATGTAACATGTCCTCCATGATCTGAATGGTATGCTCGGACTGTCCGTCCGTCTGAGGATGAAATGCAGTGCTCAACTCTACCAGTGAACCCAACTCTCGCTTGAATGTCCTCCAGAACTAAGAAGTAAATTGAGTACCTCTATATGATATAATAGAAATTGGGACCCCATGCAATATCACAATATCACGAATGAAGAACTCTGCTAACCGCTCCGAGTAATATGTAGTACATACAGAAATGAAGTGTGTAGACTTGGTCAGACTATCCACAATCACCAAACTGAGTCAAACTTCCTTGCTGTCCGAGGGAGACCACTAACAAAGTCCATAGTAATCCTCTCCCATTTCCACTCAGGAATATCAATACGATAAAACACGCCAGCGAGCCTCTGATGCTCATACTTGACTTGCTTACAGTTGAGGCACCGGGCTACATGACTCACAATATCCTTCTTTATCCTCCTCCACTAGTAATGCTGTCTCAAATTCTGATACATCTTCGCGGTACCTAGATGGATAGAGTACCGCGAGCTATGGGCCTCCTCCAATATCAACTCCCGAAGGCCATCCATATTGGGCACGAAAATCTGGCCATGCATCCTCAAAACACCATCACTATCAATAGTAACATCCCTCACACCATCATGCTAAACTCTATCCTTAAGGACAAACAAGTGTGGATCATCATACTGGCGCTCACGAATGCGATCATATAAGGAAGACTGAGAAACAACGCAAGCCAATGCCCTGTTGGTCTCTGAAATTTCCAACCTCACTAACCGATTGGCCAACGCCTGAACATCAACTGCAAAGGTCTCTCTCCAACTAGAATATACGCTAGGCTGCCCATCCTAACCGCATTTCGGCCCAAAGCATCGGCCACTATATTGGCCTTCCTCGGATGATATAAAATGGTGATGTCATAATCCTTGAGCAACTCAAGCCACCTCCGCTGCCTCAAATTGAGATCCTTCTATTTAAACAAGTGTTGGAGACTGCGATGATCAGTATACACCTCACAGGACACGCCGTACAAATAGTGCCTCCAAATCTTCAAGGCATGAACTATGGGAGCTAACTCTAAATCATAAACAGGGTAGTTCTTCTCATGAGGCTTCAACTGACGAGAAACATAAGCAATAACTCTACCATCCTGCATCAATACACACCCTATCCCCACTCTCGATGCATCACAATACACAGTATAAGAACCTGAAGCTAATGGTAAGACTAACACTGGAGCTGTGGTCAAAGCTATCTTGAGCTTATGAAAGCTCTCCTCTCACTCATCCGACCATATAAATGGTGCACCCTCATGCATCAACCTGGTCAAGGACGAAGTGATAGATGAAAATCCCTGAATAAACCGACGATAATACCCCGCCAAACCAAGAAAACTCCAGATCTCCGTAGCTGAGGACGGTCTAGGCCAACTCTGCACCGCCTCTATCTTCTTCGGGTCAATCTGAATACCATCACTAGACACCAAGTGTCCCAGAAAAGCTACAGACTCAAGACAGAACTCACACTTGGAGAAATTCGCATACAGCTTCTCCTCCCTCAACCTCTACAATACAACTCTCAAATGTTGAGCATGCTCCTCCTGGCTACGAGAGTACACCAGGATGTCATCAATAAATACAATCACAAAGGAATCCAGATACGGTCGAAACACACTGTTTATCAAGTGCTTAAACACAGCTGGGGCATTGGTCAGCCCAAAAGACATCACTAGAAACTCATAATGCTCATATCTCATCCTAAAGGATGTTTTCATAATGTCAGAATCTCTAATCTTCAGTTGGTGATAGCCTGAACGAAGATCAATCTTCAAGAATACCCTCGCTCCCTGAAGTTGATCAAATAAATCATCAATGTGTGATAGAGGATACTTGTTCTTCACCGTTACCATGTTCAGCTATATATAATCAATACACATCCTCATTAAGCCATCTTTCTTCTTGATAAACAACACCAGTGCACCCCATGGTGACACATTCGGGCGAATGAACCACTTATCTGGGAGTTCCTGAAGTTGTTCTTTTAATTCCTTCTACTCAGCCGGTGCCATACGATAAGCAGGAATAGAGATGGGCTGAGTGTCCGGCACCAAATCAATACCAAAGTCAATATCCCTATCCAGCAGCATGCCCGGTAGGTCTAATGGAAACACATCTGGGAAGTCCCTCACAACGGGCACAAAATTAATACTAGGAGTCTCAGCTCCAACATCCCTCACAAATGATAAATATGATAAACATCCTTTCTCAACCATCATCTGAGCCTTTAAGAAAGAAATCACCCGGCTAGGGACATAATCCGTCAAACCTCGCCACTCAATCCGCGGAATACCAGGAATGTCCAACGTAATTATCTTGGCATGACAGTCCAGAATAGCATGGAACGGAGATAACCAATCCATACCCAGAATAACATCAAAGTCTACCATACCCAACAACAATAAGTCAACTCGGGTCTCCAGACCCCCAATAGTAACAAGATAGGATCGATATACGTGATCTACAATAATTGTAACACCCACCGGGGTAGATACATGCACAGGAAAGGCAATACAATCACAGGTTGTACCCAAATGATGAGCAAAATAAGAAGACACATACGAGTATGTAGACCCGAGATCAAACAAAATAGAAGCATCCATGTGGAAAACTAAGATAATACCTATGATCACCGCGTCTGAAGCTACAACATCTTTTCTATCTGGAATTGCATAGAAACGAGCCTGACCACCACTCGATCGCTCAACATTCCTGGGAAGACCTTTAGATGACTGACCCCCACCCCTACTAGACTGGGATGGTGTTGAAGTAGATGGAGTAGAAGCGGAGGGCCGATCCCTCTGCTGAAACCTACCACTGTGGAGTCGAGGACACTACCTCATCATGTGTCCAAACTTGCCACACTTATAACAACTACCCGGCGCTGGAGAAGAGGACTGAAGGGAATGCCTCGCCGTAGATGAACTCTGGGCTAAAGAAGCAGGTGTAGAACTCTGAGTTGGGATGGCGCTGAGTGAAGACTGGCCCTGTTGATAACCCTGACAGCCACGGCCGGAAAAAGCTCTACTGTGCTCTAGGCGACCTGACTGAGGAGGTCCAAATGAACGACCTTTGCCCTGATGAAAATGTCCCCTAGATGGATCACCACTATAGCTGCCCGAACCTCGAGGCTTCTTGGCCTCCCTCTCCTCTCGCTCTCGGCGACGATCTACCTCAATCTGGCATGCCATACCACTACCTCCTCGAAGGATGCTGCTACTACTCTCTCCCTAGTCATTAAGATACAAATAGAATAGTTGAGGCCATCTATGAACCTCCTGATCCTCTCCCGATCTGTCGAGATCATCGATGTAGCATGTCTGGCTAACTGAGTATACCTCAACTCGTACTGAGTCACTGTCATATCACCCACTAGAATCAAGAATGCCCACTGTACGAAGCATCATCTGACACTTATCCAGAAATCCCTGGGCATCCTTGCCCTCAGTACCACTGGATGTAGGAGGCTTAAGTCTACCAAACCTCTCTAACCGATGCTACTCGTCATCAGGCATCATCGGAACAACATACCTTGGGGATGGAGCAACTAGCACAATTGGAATAGCCCGTGCAACTACCTGAGTTGGGGCCGTCTCTAGTGTCTGAAGTCCCTACACGACCTGCTCTGGTGTGCGAGCTGCGGGGGTGTGATGACCACCCCCGGTCTGAGATGTCGCTGCGGCAGTAGTAGCTGAAATTGCCTAAGCAAAACCAGTATAGACAGATAATATCTGGGCTAATGCCTCCTGAAGACCAGGAATATCAATAGGCATTGCCGGTGCTTGAGCGGGTGCAGCTAGAGCATCAACTACTGGGGGATGATTCGAATAGGGGAAACAGGTGGGTCAACTAGTACTCCCCCTGCTGCTCTACCACAACCACGGCCGCGGCCGCGTCCATGTCACGACCCGGATTTCCCACCATCGGGGTCATGATGGCGCCTACTAAATAGAAGCTAGGCAAGCCAAATATTAATTACATAAAAATTACAGCGGAACAATCAAAATTAGCGGAAGACTTAGTCAGATATGATAAAGAAAATCCAAATCTGATACACTACCCAAGATTGGTGTCACAATACTCACGAACTTCTAAGAATAATACATATAACTGTCTGAAAGAAAATACAAGTTGTTTATCTCGATTACATGAGATAACAGAATGAAAAGCATAGATAGAAGAGACAACAGGTCCTGCGGACGCCTGCAAGGCTACCTCGTAGTCTCAGTAGTCGAAAAATCCACAAGTCTCTACTGTCGCTGCTGCTGTCCGTAACCTGTATCTGCGCAAAAGAGCGCAGAGTGTAGTATCAGCACAACCGACCCCATGTGCTGGTAAGTGCCTGGCCTATCCCAGCGAACTAGTGACAAGGCTAAGGCCAGTCACCCACCTAAACCTGTACAATTGCAATATAGATATATATATATATATATATATATATATATATATAATACATTATAAGGAAATACTCTGCTCTGAAATAACCGTCAATAGCTCACGATATTCAGAATAATCTAAACAACATAATAAATCTTACTTTCCTGTCTCAATTCCTCCCTCGTTTCATATCTCGTGGTAGGCGTACCACCCGCTCCCAACTATCACAGTAATTATATCTTGTGGTAGGCGTACCACCCGCTCCCAATATATCAGTAATTATATCTTGTGGTAGGCGTACCACCCGCTCCCAATATATCAGTAATTATATCTTGTGGTAGGCGTACCACCCGCTCCCAAATATATCAATAATCATATCTTGTGGTAGGCGTACCACCCGCTCCCAAATATATCAATAATCATATCTTGTGGTAGGCGTACCACCCGCTCCCAAATATATCAATCGGCTACCGGCAACTATGGCCAATGCCAAGATTTAAATCACTTCGTGGTCGGCGTACCACACGATCCCATTTCTTATTATATAAGTGGTCGGCGTACCACACGATCCCATATCATAAATATATATATATTACCGGCATTTAGCCAATAATCTCTATATCAACAATATTTGTAATTACCGGTTTTTAAACCAATAATTTATAATAGTTTCAACAATTTACCTTCATTACCGGTATAACACCAATAATTCTTATTCAACAATTTATTCATAACTAAATTCATATTCCTACAAACTAGGATAGAACAAACACTTACCTCGAAAGTTCACGAACGATTCAATCCGTAGCAATGCCTTTTCCTTTCGAATTTGACTCCAATCCAACCGTATCTATACACAATTGATTTCATATCATCAATTCTACTTAACAAACTAGTTCATATTGCTAAATATGATTTTTACAACATTATGCCCGGAATAGTAAAAATCGACCCCGGGCCCACATAGTCGAAACTCAAATTTCGAACCAAAATAAGTTCACCAACTCTTCCATGAGTTCAAATATACAATTTGTTCTTAAGTTCGACTCCAAAACGAGGTCTAAATCGCAAATTCTTTGAAAGCCCTAACTATACCCATTTCTCAAATTTTCAACCAATTTATACATGTTTAAGCCTAAGGATTTGATTGATGTTGATGAAAAATGAAGAAGACAAGTTAACAATACTTACCCAATGAACTTTGATGAAGAAATGCCTCAAAAATCGCCCAAAAGCTGTGGAGAAGAAAGGGTTTTGTAAAAATGGGATAAAATCCCGTAAGTGTTCTGTTTTGGGGTATTAATTCACTGGGCGGAATTTTGTTCTACGCGATCGTGTGAATTGGATCGCGATCGCGGAAGGCAAATGTTCAACACTACGCGATCGCGTGGACAATGCTGCGATCGCGTAGAAGAATTTCGCTGGGTGGCACATTTGTACTACGCGATCGCGTGAAAAGGGTCGCGATCGCGGTGAAGGAAAACGGAAAGCTACGCGATCGCGTGCAGACGGCTGCGATCGCGTTGAAGAAAGACGTAAAGCTTCGCGATCGCGTGAAGACAGCCACGATCGCGTTGAGTAACGTGACAAGGCAGTGCGATCGCGTGAACAAGTCCGCGATCGCGTAGGGTAAAATGTCTGTGTAAAAATTGCAGAAAATCTGCCAGTTTTCTAAGTCCAAAAACACCCCGAACCACCTCCGAAACACTCCCGAGCCCTCGGGGCTCCAAACCAAATATGTACACTAACTCAAAAACATCATACGAACTTGCTCGCGCGATCAAATCGCTTAAATAACATCAAAATCAATGAATTGAGCCTTAAAGCTCAAGAATTCTTTAAGATTTCATAATTTCCAAACTTTCCAATTTAAGGCCGAAACACGTCAAACGACGTCCGTTTTCAACCAAACTTTACAGGAAGCGCTTAACCAATATATATGACTTGTACCGGGCGTCGGAACCAAAATACGAGCCCGATACCGGTACTTTTTAATAAAAATTCAGTTTCATTTTCCTTAAACATTTTCAGAAAACAATTTAACAGAAAAAATTCTTTTACCGGGGTTCTAGACCTCGGATTTCAATTCCGGACATATGCCCAAGTTCCATATTTTTCTACGGATTTTCTGAAATAGTCAAATCACGGATCCGGGTCCGTTTACCAAAAATGTTGACC
This sequence comes from Nicotiana noctiflora, assembly GCA_032618575.1. Classification (NCBI taxonomy): domain Eukaryota; kingdom Viridiplantae; phylum Streptophyta; class Magnoliopsida; order Solanales; family Solanaceae; genus Nicotiana; species Nicotiana noctiflora. The sequence goes on along the minus strand of JASVEL010004173.1, from coordinate 23,573 downwards.
AAAGTCAATCATATCAATATTAATATCAAAATTCTTCTACTTTTTCACATATTTCACATATTTCAACATAAATCTTTTCCAGCTTTGTGCCCGGACTGTGCACGCAAATCGAGGCAACTATAAATGAGGTTTTCAAGACCTCAAAAGCTCGGAATGATTAAATAAACAAGTGATGACCCTTTGGGTCGTCACAATCTCCACCTCTAAAACAATCGTTCGTCCTCGAACGGACAAAAGAAAGAAGTACCTGAGTCAGGAAACAAATGTGGGTAGCGGCTCCGCATATCAGACTCGGACTCCCAGGTCGATGCCTCAGGAGGCTGACCTCTCCACCGAACACGCACAGAAGGATAACTCTTCGACCTCAATTGTCGAACCCGCCGGTCTAGAATGGCTACCGGCTCCTCCTCGTAAGATAGATCATTGTCCAATTGGACAGTAGTACTGAAGTCTAACACATGTGTGGGATCGCCGTAGTATCTCCGAAGCATAGATACGTGAAAAACTGGATGCACGACTGATAAGCTAGGCGGCAAAGCTAATCTGTAAGCCACCCCTCCCACTCTGTCTAGAATCTCAAATGGACCAATATACCTAGGGCTGAGCTTGCCCTTCTTCCCGAACCTCATCACGCCCTTCATAGGCGACACTCGGAGCAATACTCGTTCACCAACCATGAAATCTACATCTCGAACCTTACGATCCGCATAAGTCTTTTGCCTAGACTGAGCTGAACGTAATCTCTCCTGAATAGTCTTGACTTTATCTAAGGCCTCCTGAACTAGATCTGTACCCAACAACCGAGCCTCTCCCGGTTCAAACCATCCAACTGGTGATCGACATCGCCTACCATATAACGCCTCATACGGAGCCATCCGGATGCTAGATTGGTAACTGTTATTGTAGGCGAACTCTGCTAATGGCAGAAACTGGTCCCACGAGCCTCCGAAATCAATAACACGGGCTCGAAGCATGTCCTCTAGAATCTGAATAGTCCTCTCGGACTGGCCATCCGTCTGAGGATGAAATGCTGTACTCAGTTGAACCTGGGTGCCTAACTCCTGCTAGACCGCTCTCCAAAACCGCGAGGTAAGCTGCGTACCCCGATCAGAGATAATAGATACCGGCACCCCATGAAGTCGAACAATCTCCCTGATGTAAATCTCTGCTAACCTCTCCAATGAGTAGGAGACAGATACTGGAATGAAGTGTGCTGACTTGGTCGGCCTATCAACAATGACCCAAATAGCATCAAATTTCCTCTGAGTCAAAGGAAGTCCAGTAACAAAGTCCATAGTGATCCGCTCCCATTTCACTCGGGAATTTCAATCCTATGGAATACACCACCAGGTCTCTGGTGCTCATATTTCACCTGCTGACAATTTAGACACCGAGCGACATACGCAACGATATCTTTCTTCATTCTGCGCCACCAATAGTGCTAACGTAAGTCCTGGTACATCTTCGCGGCGCATGGGTGAATAGAATACCGCGAACCGTGGGCCTCCGCTAAGATTAACTCTCGAATCCCTTCGACATTGGGCACACAAACTCGACCCTGCAATTTCAATATCCCATCATCATCTAGATTTACCTGTGTGGCACCTCCCCGTTGTATTGTATCTCTCAACTCACGCAAATGAGGATCATCAAATTGCCTCTCACGGATACGCTCTAATAAAGAAGAACAAGCGACCGTGCAGGCTAACACCCTGCTAGGCTCAGAAATGTCTAATCTCACGAACCGGTTAGCCTAATGCCTGGACGTCTAGAGCCAATGGTCTCTGACTGACCGGAATATATGCAAGACTACCCATGCTGGCAGACTTTCTACTCAATGCATCGGCCACCACATTGGCCTTACCTGGGTGATATAAAATAGTAACATCATAGTCTTTTAGCAAATCTAGCCATCTTCTCTGCCTCATATTCAACTCTTTCTGCTTAAACAAATACTGAAGACTCTTATGATCGGTGTACACTTCACATGCTACACCATACAAATAATGCCTCCGGATCTTCAATGCGTGAATAATCGCCGCCAATTCTAGATCATGCACTGGATAGTTCTTCTCATGAATCTTCAACTGCCTCGAAGCATAGGCAATAACCTTGCCATCCCGCATTAACACTGCACCAAGCCCAATACGGGAAGCATCACAATAAACGGTATAAGGTCCCGTACCTGTGGGTAAAACCAATACCGGTGCTGTGGTCAAGGTTGTCTTGAGCTTTTGAAAGCTCGCCTCACATTCATCGGACCATTCAAATTGAACACCCTTCTGGGTCAATCTGGTCGGTGGGGTTGCAATAGAAGAAAATCCTTCTACGAATCGGCGGTAATAACCCGCTAACCCCAAGAAACTCCGAATATCTGTGGCTGATGTCGGTCTAGGCCAGCTCTTGACTGCCTCAATTTTCTTTGGATCAACCTGAATACCTGCTGCCGTCACAATATGACCCAGGAATGCAACTGAACTTAGCGAAAATTCACACTTTGAAAATTTTGCATATAGCTGGCTATCTCTCAGAGTCTGTAAGGCCACTCTGAGATGTTGCGCATGCTCCTCCTGACTGCGGGAATATATTAATATGTCATCAATGAAGACTATTACAAACAAGTCTAAATAAGGCGGAACACCCGATTCATCAATTCCATAAAAGCTGCTGGGGCATTTGTCAACCCAAAAGACATGACCAGAAATTCATAATGTCCATACCGAGTGCGGAACGCGGTCTTAGGGACATCGGATGCCCTAATCTTCAGCTGATGATAGCCAGATCTCAAATCTATCTTTGAAAATACCTTGGCACCCTGAAGCCGGTCAAATAAATCATCAATTCGCGGAAGTGGATATTTATTTTTGATAGTCACCTTGTTTAACCGTCGATAGTCAATGCACATTCTCATCGAACCATCTTTCTTCTTTACAAATAATACAGGTGCACCCCACGGCGAAACACTGGGCCTAATGAAACCCTTTTCAAGTAAATCCTGCAATTGTTCCTTCAATTCTTTTAACTCCGGCGGAGCCATACGGTATGGGGGAATGGAAATGGGCTGAGTGCCTGGAGCCAAATCAATGCAAAAATCAATGTCCCTATCGGGCGGCATACCTGGCAAGTCTGAAGGAAATACTTCAGGAAATTCGCGAACCACAGGCACAGAGTCAATAGAAGGAACCTCGGCACTAGAATCACGGACATAGGCCAAATAAGCCAAGCATCCCTTTCCAACCATACGCTGAGCTTTAACATAAGAAATAACATTACGGCTAGTATGACCTGAAATTCCTTTCCACTCTATACGAGGCGAATTTGGCGGGGCTAAAGTCACAGTCTTGGCATGGCAATCTAGAATAGCATGATACGGAGATAGCCAGTCCATGCCTAGTATAATATCAAAGTCCACCATATTTAGGAGTAATAAATCAGCACGGGTCTCGAGACCCTCAATTACTATAATACATGACCGATGAACTCGATCGACCACAATAGAATCGCCTACTGGTGTAGACACATGAACAGGAACACTCAGTGGATCACTGGGCTGAACCAAGTATGGTGCAAAATTGGAAGACACGTACGAATATGTAGACCCAAGGTCAAATAATGTTGATGCCTTTCTATCACAAACCAAAATAATACCTGTAATGACGGCATCAGAAGACTCAGCCTCTGGTCTGGCGGGAAGTGCATAACATCGGGGCTGTGCCCCACCACCCCGAGCAGTATCTCTAGGACGATCAGCTGCTGGCTGGTCTCTACCTCTATCGGTCTGAGCTCCACCTCTATGACCTCTACCTCCACCTCTATGTCCTCTACCTCCGCCTATAGCTGGCTGGGCAGGCTGTGAGGGAACTGGGGCCTGAATCATGGCACGAGAACCCTGCTGGTGAGATCTGTCAGAAGCTCGAGGGCAATACCTTGCAATGTGCCTAAGATCACCGCACGTAAAACAAGCCCTCGGCTGTTGATAATGGCGAAGTGGTGGTGCACTGATAGGCTGCTGATCAGAGTAGCGTGGCTGAGAATTACGATCACCTGAAGCATCATGAGAAACCTGAAGAGCTGACCGATAAGGCCTAGGAGGATGGCCTCTATCATAAAAATCTCTATCTCCGGACGAGGTACCACTGAATCTACCCGAATTACGAGATCTCTTATCCGATCCATGTCTCGCTCCCTGTGACAGAGCCATCTCGATCCGGCGGGCTGCGTTAGCCGCCTCCTGAAAAGTGATTTCAGTTCCTGCTCCCATAGCCATCCGTAGCCGAATTGGCTGATTCAAGCCATCGATAAACCTCCTCACTCTCTCCCGCTCTGCGGGAAGTATGATAATAGCATGACGAGCCGGGTCCACGAACCTAGTCTCGTGCGTGTGACGAACATAGAACCACGATGAAGACGTTCAAATTGTACGCGCATAAACTCCCGGCCGAGTTGATGGAAGGAACTTCTCCAAGAATAATTATGCAAGCTGCTCCCAAGTCAAAGATGACGATCCCGTCGGCTCTGGTTAGACAATAATCTCTCCACCAAGTCTTGGCGGAACCGGATAACCGAAAAGTAGCAAAATCCACACCATTTGTCTCCACAATACCCATAGTACGGAGAAGTTCGTGGCAGCTGTATAGGAAGTCCTGTGGGTCCTCTGAAGGAGTACCACCGAATGTGGTAGTGAACAGCTTGGTAAACCCTGTCCAATCTCCACAACGCATCAGCGGACATAGCTGCGCCATCATTAGACGGAGTCGCAATAATAGGCCGAACCGCCTCGGCTGGCTGAATCACAGGATCTGAGCCAGGGGAATTACTGGCTTCGGAGTGCGCGTAGCGGGAGTCTGATTACCTCCTCCGGCCTGAGAAGTGGCTGGTGCTACCGGTAATAAACCTGCTCCGGTGACATGATCCATAAAACCTGCTATCCGGACCAAAGCATCCCGAAGATCCGGTGAAAATAAAGCTCCTCCTGGGACCTGAGCTGGGCCTTACTGGAGCTGCTGGGGCTGGAATTTCCTCCTCTATATGAACATGAGGTTCTGCCACTCGTGCTGCTGCTCGGGGCCGAGCTCTGCCCCTACCTTGTCCTCTAGGACGACCTCGACCTCGGCCTCTACCCCTAGCGGGAGCTGCCGCTGCTGGGACCTCGGGCTGTTGGTCAGTAGATGAGGATGCACGTGTCCTTACCATCTGCGGAAGAACAGAGTAGAAGTTCAATTAACATTCAAAAGATCAAGTCGCACGACTGGAAAGAATAAAGAGAATATTTTCCTAACTCTGTAGCCTCCGGAGGATAAATACAGACGTCTCCGTACCGATCCTTCAGACTCTACTAAGGTTGTTCGTGAGTTGTGAGACCTGTGCAACCTAGTGCTCTGATACCAACTTGTCACGACCCGGATTTCCCACCATCGGGGTCATGATGGCGCCTACTAAATAGAAGCTAGGCAAGCCAAATATTAATTACATAAAAATTACAGCGGAACAATCAAAATTAGCGGAAGACTTAGTCAGATATGATAAAGAAAAATCCAAATCTGATACACTACCCAAGACTGGTGTCACAATACTCACGAACTTCTAAGAATAATACACATAATCGTTTGAAAGAAAATACAAGCTGTTTATCTCGATTACATGAGATAACAGAATGAAAAGCATAGATAGAAGAGACAACGGGTCCTGCGGACGCCTGCAAGGCTACCTCGTAGTCTCAGTAGTCGAAAAATCCACAAGTCTCTACTGTCGCTGCTGCTGTCCGTAACCTGTATCTGCGCAAAAAGAGCACAGAGTGTAGTATCAGCACAACCGACCCCATGTGCTGGTAAGTGCCTGGCCTATCCCAGCGAACTAGTGACAAGGCTAAGGCCGGTCACCCACCTAAACCTGTACAGTTGCAATATAGATATATATATATATATATATATATATATATTATAAGGAAATACTCTGCTCTGAAATAACCGTCAATAGCTCACGATATTCAGAATAATCTAAACAACATAATAAATCTTACTTTCCTGTCTCAATTCCTCCCTCGTTTCATATCTCGTGGTAGGCGTACCACCCGCTCCCAACTATCACAGGTAATTATATCTTGTGGTAGGCGTACCACCCGCTCCCAATATATCGGTAATTATATCTTGTGGTAGGCGTACCACCCGCTCCCAAATATATCAATAATTATATCTTGTGGTAGGCGTACCACCCGCTCCCAAATATATCAATAATCATATCTTGTGGTAGGCGTACCACCCGCTCCCAAATATATCAATAATCATATCTTGTGGTAGGCGTACCACCCGCTCCCAAATATATCAATAGGCTACCGGCAACTATGGCCAATGCCAAGATTTAAATCACTTCGTGGTCGGCGTACCACACGATCCCATTTCTTATTATATAAGTGGTCGGCGTACCACACGATCCCATATCATAAATATATATATATTACCGGCATTTAGCCAATAATCTCTATATCAACAATATTTGTAATTACCGGTTTTTAAACCAATAATTTATAATAGTTTCAACAATTAACTTCATTACCGGTATAACACCAATAATTCTTATTCAACAATTTATTCATAACTAAATTCATATTCCTACAAACTAGGATAGAACAAACACTTACCTCGAAAGTTCACGAACGATTCAATCCGTAGCAATGCCTTTTCCTTTCGAATTTGACTCCAATCCAACCGTATCTATACACAATTGATTTCATATCATCAATTCTACTTAACAAACTAGTTCATATTGCTAAATATGATTTTTACAACATTCTGCCCGGAATAGTAAAAATCGACCCCGGGCCCACATAGTCGAAACTCAAATTTCGAACCAAAATAAGTTCACCCACTCTTCCATGAGTTCAAATATACAATTTGTTCTTAAGTTCGACTCCAAAACGAGGTCTAAATCGCAAATTCTTTGAAAGCCCTAACTATACCCATTTCTCAAATTTTCAACCAATTTATACATGTTTAAGCCTAAGGATTTCATTGATGTTGATGAAAAATGAAGAAGACAAGTTAACAATACTTACCCAATGAACTTTGATGAAGAAATGCCTCAAAAATCGCCCAAAAGCTGTGGAGAAGAAAGGGTTTTGTAAAAATGGGATAAAATCCCGTAAGTGTTCTATTTTGGGGTATTAATTCACTGGGCGGAATTTTGTTCTACGCGATCGCGTGAATTGGATCGCGATCGCGGAAGGCAAATGTTCAACACTACGTGATCGCGTGGACAATTCTGCGATCGCGTAGAAGAATTTCGCTAGGTGGCACATTTGTACTACGCGATCGCGTGAAAAGGGTCGCGATCGCGGTGAAGGAAAACGGAAAGCTACGCGATCGCGTGAAGAAGGCTGCGATCGCGTTGGAGAAAGATGTAAAGCTTCGCGATCGCGTGAAGACAGCCGCGATCGCGTTGAGTATCGAGACAAGGCAGTGCGATCGCGTGGACAAGTCCGCGATCGCGTAGGGTAAAATATCTGTGTAAAAATTGCAGGAAATCTGCTGGTTTTCTAAGTCCAAAAACACCCGAACCACCTCCGAAACACTCCCGAGCCCTCGGGGCTCCAAACCAAATATGTACACTAACTCAAAAACATCATACGAACTTGATCGCGCGATCAAATCGCTTAAATAACATCAAAATCAATGAATTGAGCCTTAAAGCTCAAGAATTCTTTAAGATTTCATAATTTCCAAACTTTCCAATTTAAGGCCGAAACACGTCAAACGACGTCCGTTTTCAACCAAACTTTACAGAAAGCGCTTAACCAATATATATGACCTGTACCGGGCGTCGGAACCAAAATACGAGCCCGATACCAGTACTTTTTAATAAAAATTCAGTTTCATTTTCCTTAAACATTTTCGGAAAACAATTTAACAGAAAAATTCTTTTACTGGGGTTCTAGACCTCGGATTTCAATTCCGGACATATGCCCAAGTTCCATATTTTTCTACGGATTTTCTGAAATAGTCAAATCACGGATCCGGGTCCGTTTACCAAAAATGTTGACCAAAGTCAATCATATCAATATTAATATCAAAATTCTTCTACTTTTTCACATATTTCACATATTTCAACATAAATCTTTTCCAGCTTTGTGCCCGGACTGTGCACGCAAATCGAGGCAACTATAAATGAGGTTTTCAAGACCTCAAAAGCTCGGAATGATTAAATAAACAAGTGATGACCCTTTGGGTCGTCACAGTCCACGACCTCTAGCTGGTGGCAGTGGTGATGGTCCACCTTGTCCGGTAGCACGAGTCTTTGCCATCTGGGAGAGAATAGAATACAGAAGTTTATTTCTCGGAACAACAAAACCGTACGACAAGAGTTCAAGGATATGAAGTATTTCCTAAAGGTTCTGCAGCCTCCCGAGGATAAATACAGACGTCTCCATACCGATCCGTGAGACACTACTAACTGGCTCAAGACTCATGAGTCCTAGCAACCTAGGCTATAATACCAACTTATCACAACCCCAAACCCGGTCGTGATGGTGCCCAGCACATTACTAGGCAAGCCCGACCAATAACACTCACATTCTGAGCTACACGCTTACATTCTTTATTCACAAAAAAATCATTAACAACGAAGAAATATTCGAAATTTAGCAAATATATAGAAACAACCCAATAAACCAGTACAAACAACCTCCCACAGATCTGGGAGTCACGAGTCAAGAGCCTCTACTAGAATAGCGTAATAATAATAATACTGAAATATTTCATAATCTGAATACGCGGAAATGTCAAAAACACAGATATAATGGAGGAGTCGGATCCTGTGGACGCCTGGCAGCTACCTCGACAAGCTCCGGAATATACTTCGAAAAGCAGCTAAAGATCAACTCTGTCCTGAGGTACCTGGATCTGCACACATGGTACAGGGAGTAAAGTGAGTACCTCGAACTCAGTGGTAATAGACGTGTATAATGATATTGAAGGCAAGAACTCCAAAAATACCACACAGTAAAGCTATAACAGTGTTTATTTTCATTTTTAACAGTATAAATCTCAGGAAAAACAGTAATAGATAGAGCAGATAAGTAAAAATGCATGAATGCAATGCAAATGCACATGAGCGCTACGGTGTGTAGCCCGATCCATTTGGGTACCGGCACTCAGTGTGGGGGTTTAGACTCCGGAGGGGCTCCTACAACCTGTGAGCACGTGATTTTTGCCCTAAGCAATAAAATTCCAAAATTAAATAAATAATATTTTTGTATGCAATTACATGTTTTGATTGAAATAACATACATTTGTGTGAGTGAACAATTAAATATGAAAATTAAAAAATTAAAAAAAAAATAGGTTGAGTATAAATATCAAATAAAAGAATTTTAAAAGAAAATTAACAAAATACATATATATACTAGAAAATAAGAAAAATAGCAAAAAATGGCAAAAAATATCAGAAAAATTGGAGAAAATAGGAAATAAAAAGAATTTGAGTAATTGAAAAAGAATATAAAAATAGAGAGTGAAATACAATAAGAAAATACATAAAAATAATAAAACATACATGAAAAATACAAAAAATACACATATGTACAATTTGACCAGGCCGAGATGCATTGGCCCAATCGAATAAAGGGAACCGGTCCATTTTAATTTAGTAACAATGATCTCAGCCGTCCATTTATCTAATCCAACGGCTGAGGATTAATCCGAAAATCTAATTTATTTGATATAGTTTTGATATTGAATCTGGGCCGTTCATTCATTTAATCCAACGAAAGAGATCAAAGCCCCTACTTAAACTAAACAGCATCGTTTGAAGGAGTTTAATCCTGACCGTTGATCGACGATGATCCAATGGCTAGGAATTAATCATGCGTTACAGGTATAAAAGGCCAGGTCTCTCTCAAAGACCGGCCATTTCACCCCATTCTTAACTCTAGCCGCCTGATGCTTCTTCTTCCTCTTCTCTTGACCTCGCCGACTATGGAGACTGCCCGCCGTTCATGGCAGTCTCCGGCCACCCCTTTACCCCAAAACATCTCTCATCTCACTCCCCTACCCAAAACCACCATGAAAAACCTAGAAAACCCTAAAAGCACCAAATCTTGAAAACCCGGTCATCAGAGTGCTTTTCCGGTGACCACCATCCTTTGACACCGATCTCCAGATTAACACCCCAAAACCCCCTTCTCTTGATCTACAAACCCATATAAACCGTTTTCTTCGAATCCTTCTTGAATTGTTCGAATATTCAAAAAAGAGTCGCCGGAACCCTAACTCCGGCCGACTCAAACCAAACCCCAAACCAAAGATTCTCTATTTTACATCTCTGAACCCATTTCTACCATTAAAAGACTTCAAGCTTGAAGTCTGAAGCATGAAAGAAAAGAAAAGGAAACTGGAAAAAAGAAAAGAAAAAGAACAAGAAAAGGAAACAAAAATGGGGAGCTCAGGAGACATATCCTGCGAGCTAAGTCCCCGTCCCTCTGTTTTTCTGTTTTTTGGTTGATGAACATGTTTTGTGTTATTTTCTGTTATATTTTGAAATTAGTCTGTTTGCATGTTAGATTTTATTCGTCTTCTCTTCATTTTATCTTTTATGATTCTTGTTATAACCCGTTTCTATTAGCTTACCTTATAATATTTTGTAATATTCTTTGTTAATAACATGCTTCAGTATTCTATTGTTAGCTGGCTATTACACTTGACTATGTATGCTCGAGCACTTTAGGGTTTTCTGTTAATCTTTAACATGAGAATATTCTGAGTATGCCTCTTATATCAAATCTGATATGTTGTGCTTGAAATCTGAATTGTGAAGTTATTTGATTGAAATTCAACAATACTCAATTTTCCTCTGAGTTTTGGTTAAATGGCAAATGATTCTGATTTTGTGGCTATGTGTGCAAATTCGATATGAAAAGGTTATATTTATAATAGATTCATGTTATTAGACTGCAATTAAGCTTAATATTGTCACGCCCCAAATCGAGGAACATGACCGGCGCCTGACCGGGTTGCCCCAGTCAAGCGGACCTGGGTGCCTTTCATTCCCACGCGTTACCCCTGTGATGACTGTTTCTCATTAACCAAATATATTACTAATCATAATTGATTTCACATTAAACAAATAAAACGATATGAGTGATTCATTAACTAGATTTCAATTTTTTACAACGCCCGACATAACACAATATATACATAAGACTGGAGTCCCACAGTTTACATGTCTACAGAGCCTCTAGGATACAAAAGGGAAATACAATACTTGCCGGTAACAAGGCTCCAGCTATACCTTACAAAACCAAAATGAAATCTAAACCGAGTGGCATGAACCACACAAGGCCCCGAGGAAGAAAGGGGCTCACCAAAACGGGCAGTGGAAGGAGAAGGATACTACTGCCGATGAGCTGAAGTGCCTGCTACTGATCCACCTACAATCATGACATGAATGTAGCGCCCCCGGCAAAAGGGACGTCAGTACACTTGAATTGTATTGGTATGTATGGACAAACTTTGTCCCAAGTAAACTCAAGCCATTAAATTACATTAAAACTAATCAAGCCAACCAACCATGTTTTCCACCTTTTACTCATTTCAGATAAGCCTCAACACAAGCACATTCAAGGTCAACAAATGGAACAACGACCAATCAACAACATAAATTGCAAGTAGTCAAACATAGGAGCAATCAGTGCTCCCCAGGTTGCAAACTCTCCTGCTGTCTTTTTTCACAATTTCACATTATTGATTTTTGTATCAATTTTCAATAGCGATTTCGATCGCTTTCCATCCTTATTGCCCCTGACCACCCTTATTACCTCGGCCACCCTTATCACCCCAACCCACACCTTATTTCACCACGTTGCGGCGCGCAACACGACCCCGCCTTACAGTTGAAAACACAACAATTTCAAACAGCAGATAAGGTACTACACACAATTTCAACAAGTTCAAATAAGCAACTTACACATTGGTTCATGTTCTCAATTTCTTCTCAATTCAATATCACAACCATGTAACAAGTATTCCAAGATCGAAAATGCCCACATAATCATGTTCAACAATTCACCACAATTAAGGTGTTTCAAAGTCTTTCCACAATAAGCCAAATGTGCCATCACAATGGTTGTTCCCAATTCTTTACCAACCTCGATTACCTTTTTATCTTTCAATTCATATTTCATACCATACCACATGTAGTTCAATCATCAATTGTATACCCAACAATGATATCGAAAAATTACATAAAATCTCTCAAATTAACACATGCCAAACAATTTCACACATATGGGCGATTTTACAAGAATCAAAATTAGCCATACATACCTGGTGATGAGTTTTCTTCCGTTAACTTCCTACTTTATGCTTACCCACGCTATCTTACTCTTGCCAACCTTGTTTTGAAGACTCTTACTTCTACTCACTTCTTTTTACTAAAAATCAAGTTCAATAATCATGCATGAGTGTAAAAATTCAATTTTTAACAGCTATTATATGCAAACCTCTCTTTACCCAATTAAAACTGAAAATCAAAGAAAATAGTTAGGGTTTTTTTACCTTGAAAATATTGGGGAAGTTGAATCCTTGCCCTAGAATCCCTTGGAATTAAGTAGTTGGAACAATCTTTGAAGATGAAGAACTTCTCTCTCTAAAAACCCTCTCTTCTCTCTCTAATTTTGGTAAGATGATATGATAAAATGAAGAAGAAGTGTGTTATATTAAAGAATAGATCGGGTCAAAATGTTACAAAAATCTGGGCCGGGGTCAAATATGCGGTCACTATGCGACCGCAGAACCCACATGCGGTCCGCAAAGTGACCGCAAAATGGCCTCAAAGTTATGCAGGTTCTGTTAAGGAATGCGGTCACTATGCGGACCGCATGTTGATTCCGCGGTCGCAAAAGTGCACCGCAAATTTGACATGCGATCGCATATCGACCGCACTTTTGACACGATTTTGGGCAACTCTCTGGAACGTTTTGCGGCAAGAATGCGGTCCGCATGTCAGGTTTGCGATCGCATTCTTGACCGCAAATTGAACACTTTTCGGAAAAATTAATTCTCTACATTTTTGAAACTTAAATCACTACCAAGGGTCCGAACCGCGGCGAGCAAGCTTCTACGCATTCCTAACACATTATTCGGACCAAGACACCACAGCTACTAGGTTTTATGCACCAAAAATTTTACGGGGCCTTACAAATATGCTCTTAGGGGATATTGGTTATAGCTGTAATAGACAAGTAATTAGATAATTGGCTAATTCTGAAAGTATGTTAAGTATGTTAATTGGTTAGAAATGAAAATGACATAAAATGGTTACAATTGAAATAATAAACAAAGTGGTCAGTATTGAAACTGGCCAATTCTGCAATTCTTTAGGCTTAAATCTAAATGGCTAGTTCTAAAAGTGGCCAATTTTGTAATAATTGACTTAAATCTAAAACTGGCTAAGGTCTTAATCTAATTCTAAATGGCCAATGTTATAATAATGACTAATTTTGCAAAGCCAAGTCCAAAACACTGGACTGGCTAAAATTGAAAGGCTTAATCCTTAAATAATAAACAGGCTAGTCCTGCAAACTAACTCTAACACAGAAATAAAAATAAAAACCTCTTAAAAGAGGTTAAAATTGAAATGAAACTAAAACTCTAATCTGGCTAAGTCTTAAAGACTTATATAACAATGGCCAGAAGTTAAATAAGGGTTAAAATAGAATACCCAAACTTGGATAAGGTCGGGTAATTAGTAACCAGCAATAAGGGTATAATAAGAAATGAAAATGACATAATTGTGGATTTAATAGAGCCTATGAGGACAATTAAGACATTTAGGCCTTGTATTTCTGCAATATTGCACAAAACAAAGGGTATAATAGACCCAATAAAAAGGCAAATCAGTTAATAACCTTAGCAAGTGTGGGTATACTAGTAATACACCTCAAATAGAACCTAATATAACCTTCCAGCACATGCTGGAAGGCAAATTTGAATCTGAAATAGGTATTAAAGTGTAACAAATAAAAGAATTAAGGGAAGGGAATTAGAAATAACTTTTTCAAATTCCCCCCCCCCCCCAAATTTCATCAATTTTATCTATAAATAGACCTTAATAGAGCCTGATTAGAGGCTGGATTTTGGAATGAATTCAGAGATACACTAAAATATAATACATAGGGTAATTTTCTGGGTATTGGTCGAAGCTTTTCTCTGAAGTTCTGTAGAAATTCCTCTGTTATCTGCTGGTTATTTGGATTTTCTACTAGTCTTCTGCTATTGTGCATCTGGATATTGCTTTGCTGGTTCTGGAATTCATACTTGACTGCTGAATTGGATTGTGTTGCTATGATTCATTCACCTCCATCGATGTTGCATTACTACTGTGATCTACTTGCTTATTCTCACCATCATCTCCCTTAGACTCATAAGCTTTTATTGCTGAATCAGGTACACAGCTGAACTTCATGTAATTGTTGTTGGATTGAAGTGGATGAATAAAGCCTTTCAAATTCTCAAATAGCTCTGTTTTTCTGAATTTATTTTCGTATTTATATGATGATTAGTTGAAACTGTAATTTAGTAGAAATTATTGTATAACTGACTCATATGAGACACAAACGAAGCTGGAACTATGTAATAGTGTAGTAAGTAGACTACTGTAGTGGTAGTGACCATAATCACCTAGTTAATCAAATAGGTTAATAGCTAATCTAATACAATTAGTCTAAAAACAAGTGCATAACAGGTAAATTAATAACGTATTAATACGTGTGGTAATTAGTTTAATTCGATAATTTTTAGTATAATCTGGACAGTTTTAGTAACAATTGAAATGTTATAACTAAAACTAACAATCAAATATGAAGTCACACATCATATAGTTAGTTCAATGAATCACATAATTAGTATAATGTTCAATGCAATTAATTAGTTTTCTGAAAGTCATGAGTAATCACAATTAGTATATTGCCAAGTAATTTAGTATTAATTGAGTAATAATTCTGTTAATGTTAACTAGTAAGTAATCTGATTCAGTATTTTAAATAGTTGTTTAAACACAAAAACAAAAGCAAAGTTGTTAATTAAACTTCATTTACAGTAGACGATTAAGGTTTGAAATCAATATTATAATTCTGTACTATTTCTTTTCATTGAATAAAATAATTTGAGTTTTATTATCTTCTGAATCTGAGCATCTGTGTAGACAATGAATTTTGATTTCTATTTTTCTTATCTGAATCTGTCTAACCTGGGCTTAATAAGAAGCGAGGGCCCAGAACTATGCAAATTCGTAACTGGGCTTCTGCTGAATGTTTTTCAGCATGTTCCTGGGGTTTCGATACCCAGGAATATAAACTGATACATATTAGATATGAGCCCAAAGTCCAGACCCATGTAATATAAGAAATAAAACCTTGGACTTAAATTCTGGAAAAACAACAAATTAAGGAAAAACCAAAAAATAGAAAATATAGTATGTATATAGGATTGAACTATAAAAACAAGCGGGACGAGCCTCGCATTGAAAACCAAAATAGCGGGGCCCCCATATAAATGAATAATTATATAATAGACTCGAGAAGGTTGATAGTTAATTTCACAACCTTTCCAAAAGATTAAGAAGCCGATAGACGATTTAGGCACAACTTTAAAAATATACTTTCTTAATACGGTGCACATTTGATGTGACTCAAATCGTAAATCTCGGCGAAGCCGAAACGTGTTAAAGGTCACAAGCGTACTGGTTGCGGTGTGACTCGAAATACGTTTTCGCGACGTCGCAATTCGTAAAATATTCAAAAGTGAAATACGTACATATTGTAAAAAGGCATGTAATAAATCATTTAAAATCAAGAAGGACAGTTCAACGACCGTGCTAAAATCACAGAATCCGGGAGTACCTAACACCTTCTCCCGGGTTAACAGAATTCCTTATCCGGATTTCCCATTGTGCAGACTATTAAAAAACAGAGTCAACTTCCTCGGATTCGGGATTAATCGGTGACTTGGGACACCATTAGTTTCCCAAGTGGAAACTCTAAAACTACAATTAAAATCCCGAACCGATTGTCCTTTATTTGGAAAAACTCCTTCCTCGTTGTTATTATATCCTTTCCCGGGGTATTCATAATATCGAGGTATACCTTATTCTCCTATTCGGGGAAAATAAAAAAAGGTAGTAAAAAGGGAGGTGTGACAGCTCTGGCGACTCTGCTGGGGATAAGCAACCCAGAACTTCGGTTCAGGGTTTAAGAATTCGAGCTCGTTAGAATTGTCGTTCTTGGTACTATTTGACTTTGTTACATGCTTTGACCAACATGCTACGTGTTTTATCGCTTTAATATTATGTGGATTGTATATATAAAATTGTGCCGGAAACCCTTCTCTTCTTCACCTCTGGGGATGTGCTTACCGGTTGAGACTCCCATTTCTGTTAAGTTATACCCAAAATAAGAAATAGAGACCGGATAAGTTACAAAGCCAAATAATCTGACCGAACTACACAGGTTTAATTCTCGCCATTAGGTGACATCACCAAAAAATCTTTTAGTTTCAAAATAATCGAGGTGATTGCTGTATTTGGAAATAGCCGAATGTTCCGAAAGGACGCCGGAAGGTTGTTTTTGCAAAAATGGCCACTTTGAAATCATGTCTTTTTCTTTTTCAAAATAAAACCCTGAAAAGGTTAATTCTTTCAAGAAAATGAAAATTGGCTTTGAAAAATATTTTTCCTTTTTCTGAACAAAATCGCCTTTAATAAATGTGCAGGATGATCACAGTACAGAATGAATCATTCACTTTAATGAATAAAATCCCTTTGGAGTTGTGACTATGGTGGAACGATATGGGTCAAGAAGGACAAGATTGGGTCAAATGCCATTTAAAGGACCTTACGGGATTAATGGACATAATTCCCCGTGGTGATATAATTCGGGCACTTGTCACATGCTGGGATCCCGCGCATAATGTTCTACACTTCTCGGACTTTGAGCTCACTCCTACTTTAGTGGAAATTGCTTACTATATCGGGAAAAATGAGGTTCCCCTGAAATAGAAATACCCGGTGTCTCCGAGGGCGATAACAGTACACAGATTCCTCGATTCTCTCAAGATTGCTAGGAACGTCCACAACGAAGACTTGGCCAATGGGTTTTGTTCTTTAAATTTCATCTACAACAGATATGGACATATCGAAGACCCTACGAACAAGCTCTGTAGTAAATCTAACCGAGTCAAGTGGGAAGAGCATAGGCGATTTGACTTTATAGTGGCATTCCTTGGGCTAATCATATTCCCAAGAAAAGATGGAAACATTGATACAAGGGTCGCCGGGGTGGCCAGCACCCTTATTATGCAGGATAATAGCACACTGGCGCCAATGATTATATCTGATATCTTTCATGCCCTCACATCATGTAAAGCGGGAGATGACTTCTTTGAGGGTTGCAATTTGATTCTGCAGATTTGGTTGATAGAACATTTATGTCGTCATCCTCCGTTCTCAAGTTATGGGTCATTTGAGAAGACGTGCATTGAAGAATTTTATATGAGAACAAAAGAAGTTAAGTTGCCGGAGGGAGCAAAAAGTTGGATTTCATACTTACGATCGTTGACCGCTAGCCAAATTGATTGGGCATACGGATGGTTGCCCCTTGATGAGGTGATGTACATGCCAACAGAAGGGTTGCATTTCTTAATCATGGGTCTTAAAAGCATTCAGACTTATGCACCATACAGGGTACAACGACAGCTTGGGAGATATCAAGTTATACCAAAAGATGGGGACCTCAGCTTACAAGCAGTAGAGATTAGTCCGGATGGACAGTTCCCGGAAGAAAAGATCCGACAGATTTGGAATGAATGTCAAAGATTGAAGGTAAACACTTGTGTGGGAAACTGGGCTCAGGGAGAAGTATCGCTAGGGTATGCCGCATGGTATCGTCGGGATTTCGAGCATGGTAGACCATTGAAAAGGCCTCACATTCAAGATTTGGCCGAGCAGTCTAAGGAACACAGAAATTGGGTGGCAAGAGAAAATGAGTATAGAGTCAAGATCACCTTGCTAGAGAAACAATTTCGAGATCTCCAATTCGAGAGTGGTTTACAAGCAGCATCTGGCAAAGGAGAGAAGAAGCAGCTGAGAAAAGAGAATGAAATCTTAAAGGCTCAAATTGCAAAAATGCAAATTGCATCCAAGACCCCAGTTCGCCTAGCCCGCGATGAGAAATTGATTGAAAATCTTCGGCGCAAAGTGAATGACTACAACTTCGATCTTGATAAAGCAGAAAAGGAGTTAGTCAGGGTTCGGAGACAATTGGCCAGAGATGCCGAGGAAAGAGCTAGGATGGTTCAACAATTACAAGATAAAAACGAGGTTGAGGTATCTCGATTGAGAAAGAAATTCATTACAGCCGCAGTCAAAAGTAACAAAATAATCAAAGAGTTTGAAGAAGAGAGAGATCATTATTATACGGCTATGGCTTAGTTAGAATTTGAGTTACAACAACTACAGAAAGAGAACCAACAAACCTTAGACGCTCGCGCCAAACAGATCAGCAGGCTGCTTCAAGAAAAGGGGTCATTCGAGAATGAATCGTCAATATTGCTCAGTACATCACCAGAAAATGCCAATTGTGTGAAGATATGTCCCGGGCAACATTCACATCAGCAGTAAAGTTCTTTGTAAAGCAAGTCATGGCTGACCTAGATAAACTCCAAAGTGGATTGGCATATAGGCACGCAGCAAGACCGAACGACGTCTCGCGGGCACTAGGAGCATTAAAGTACTTGTAAGGCATGCATTTTTTATTTGTATTCCTTTTGCATTAGTAGCACAACATCATTTTGTAATCAATATTTTTGAGTATCAATGAAAAGTTCAAAAGAAGTTTTTATCATTCTTTTTCCACTTTATATCGATTGTTTGGACGATAGGCAAATATGTAGGAACGGAAAAGTTGTTTGTAAAACATGAAAGTTGTAGATCTTTGAGTTATCCTTCAACCATCTATTGTGGAGCCCAAATGGAATTCTGAGCAAAAAATTATATCTATTTTACTAGACAGTGCGCAATATGCCTCCTCGAGTCTTCGTTCATACTTAATTATTAAATTTGACCCCCGAATATGATCTCGACTTAATTCCTTGGGCTTTTACTCAAAGATCAAAGGTCCAAATCACTTGAATTTATTCCATAACATCTATATAGCTCGGAATCACTTCTACAAGGCATAAAACACATTGTTAGTGCAAAGGACTAGCGATTAAAGCGCAAACTCAGCTAAGTGCAATAAATTAAAGTGTAATAATCGACAAAAATATGTAATTATAGCCTATCATCACCTACCCCTTATAATATGGCTATTCTTTTCCTCTCCTTTTGTTGGTGGAAGACTTTTGTCATCACTACGACATTTGTCTTACTCATCTTGCTTCGTACGTCTATAAAGTAATAAAGATGCTCACTAAGTTTGTTGAGCTAGCGGGGTCGAACTAACACTATGACACTTTATTGATCTATTCGCTCCCAACTTTTATAGGGGAAGGATTTTAAAACTTCATCACCGAGGGCCCGGGAGCTCTCGAACTTCTCCTTAGCTTTGGTCAGGGGGTCTATGAGGAGGTTGAGAGCTCCCGTGCCCTAGTTATGGAATATGAAGTCTACGCCCTTAATTTCCACCCACTTTTCGACAACAGCTAATCCTATCTGCATTCCATTTCCCCTATTGTCGCGTCTGAATTTCTTCCCGCTTCCACCGTGGAGACTTTAGTGTCTCCCCTATATTTTTTCATCGACAAGGAAGATGAACCTTTTCCTAGTAATAGAGATATCCTGCCTTGAAAGAGGAGGCCCATGGATATTGATGATGAAGTCACCTAGGCCATTGATGCGGTAGAAGGCTCCTTTTCACCATGAGATAGTGATTATTCTTGTGGGAGATGATATGAGCCGAGTCCCGAGGTTTCGAGGTTGGTGGGAGACGATGTGATATGTCTCTTCCTTCTGCGGTGTTAGAGACTAAAGGGACGACTGGTGATGTTCTTGACACTTCACAAGCGATAAGGCATTAGCCTCTGAACAACTGCAGATACCTAATTGTCGGCCAATGAGAGGGGCAAGGGCATCACTGAGGAGGGCGATGAATTAGGTTCTGACGTTGATACGGATGACCTGAGGATGATGAAAGAGGGTCTTACCCATCTTGAGGTAAGATTGGAGGGTCTATGAGTACTATCGTGATCCCTATAGATTGTGACCTGTTGGTGAACACCGAGGAGGTAGTCCCAACCCTCGCCCTTATCTATTCTAAAATAGAGTGTAAGACCCTCAAGAAGATAGACGATGGTGTTTTGTCAAAGAATATTGATGGCCTTGCTCTAAGGGTGAGTATTTGTTTTATACCTCTCTTTTTTGTTTTTTAGGGCATCATTGGTTCTAACGTCTTTCTTTTGTTTTCTTTTTATGATTGAAGATGTCGATCTAGGAGATAGTGAGCACTCGGAATAAGAAGAGGCCTAACTACATCTTTGTAAAAATGAAGGATAACTACTTTGGGTATTGTGGTAAGTATCGAGATCTCCGCAGGCAGTTTTGTAAGGGTGGCGACATGCAGACACTTCAGGATGAGTTGAAATAGAAGAAGGATAAGTCGGTGCGGACCATCAAGAAGTGTAGCGTCTTCGAGGGTATGTTGAGGAGTAGGGAGGAGGAGCTAGAGATCAGTAGAGGCGTGAAGTCTTAATGTAGTGACCTTCAAGCTCAAGTGATCGAGTTGCTAGGGCAGTGAAAAGAGTTGACTTCAGCTGGAGGCCCACAATAGTTAGATTGGCGAGAAGCAAAAGGAGCTCGAAAAGACGAAGTCTTCTTGTTTAGATGCTCGGAGGAAAGTAGAGATGCTTGAGTTGGAGAATATGACACTCCGAGCCTAGTGGCAGAATGATCAATCGGTAGTGAGATCTAAGGAAGATCGACTCGAGGAGAAGATCGGAGAGCTGGAGAAAGAGAACTTCATTCTTTATGATCGAGTGGCCGCTTTGGAGGCTGAGAAAGACTAATTACTTGCACAACCATCCTCTTCTCGTATTTCAAATTTTTCCAATGAGCCTCAGGAGTTATATGAAGAACTGATTTATATGGAGGCCCAGTTAGATGTATTTTAAGATTTGCATGCGGCGATGTTTGTTTCTGAGGCTGCCCTTAAAGATGCTCGTGTTAAGGCTCGTAAAGCTCGAGTCACTTGTGAATGTAATCTTGCTATGCTTGAGTTGATGACGAGGATGGGGACGAGGGTAGAGTTTGGCTTGAGAATAATGCTTAATATGATACCGCTTATCCTTAGAGCGAAGGTGGCGATGGTGAGGGCGATCGAGATGGTGAGGGTATCGGTGGTGAAGGTGGTGACGTTGCTAAAAATCGAGTTGCCGAGGGTACTGAAGGCGTGATGGCAGTGACCAGTTGTATTCTTTTTGACTTTTTTGTGTAATTTTTGTCGGTGCCTTCATGAGCATTTGTAAATAGTTTGAGTATGAAATATCAAAGTTGTTCCTTGCATCTTCTTCCATTCTTGTGGTTTAATTTTTGTACTTGTATGGTTTTTGGTTCTGTTGTTTGCTCATTTCGCTTTCTGTCCTTCTTATTGTTGTTGTCTATTAGCTGGTTGTGGCCTTGGAGCCGAATATTCATAGGTCACATGCATTTCTTCATTTTTATGTAGATGAGGGTCGATATGTATTTGTTCGAGCGAGTTCAAGCATAAATTTTTATCAAATCATGACCGAGGGCCGGTAGGTATTTGTTCGAATTTAGTCAAACATAACCTATATTAAATCATGGCCGAAGTCCGGTAGGTGTTTGTTCGAGCTTAGCCAAGGGCCGCCAGTAGGTGTTTGTTTGAGGTTATTCGAATATAACCTTTCGTTGAATCGTCGTTGAGGGCTAGTAGGTATTTGTTCGAGCGAGGTCGAACATAACCTTTTCTTAAGTTACAAGCCGCAGCTGAAGGCCGATAGGTGTTGTTTGAGTAGGGTCAAACATAACCTTAATACGATAAAGGTGTCCTGATAAATGTAAGCTTCTCATTACTTTGACATTTTTACTTTAGTATCATATTTGGAGAAAGTTAGAGATTTTGGGTGTTGGCTGGTATTCCAGTCCCAGTCTACCTAGTCCCTTCATTGTTTGACTTGGAGAGCATTCAGGAGTCAAGCAATCAAAACGTAACAACGGCCCCTCCCTAGCCTACTTCGAATCAAAGTGTTCCCTTCACCTCCTCGTTAAAAACCTCATTGGGAAACTCAAATAGAAATAAACTCAAGTGAGGAAAACGAGTACGACTTGGGGGACACTTTTGCTTTAATTTAGAAAGTTGAAGTATTTGAGGTGGCTGATGTTCCAATTGTTTGATAGTTGCTTTCCTTCGATTTCCTCTAGTTGGAGTGAACCCTTGTTCGCTTTGGCTATGATTTTATACGGCCCATCCCAGTTTGTTCCCACCTTGAATTTATGGGGTTCTTTGTTCGCTTGAGATTTGGCTTTCAGTATGTAGTCCCCTGCTTTAAGAAACCGGACCTTTGCTTTCTTGTTGTTATAACATTCTGCCTATTGTTTCTAGGCGGCCATCATGATGTAAGCCATATCTCTTTGTTCGTCGATTTAGTCGAGTTCCTTACTTCTGCTCTCATCATGACTCATACCGCTTTTGTGGGAGAACCTTAGGCTGGGATCTTCGACCTTGACCGATATTACTACTTTGTTCCCATAAATCAAAGAGTAGGGCGTCTCTCTTATGCTCGTCTTCGGGTTGTTCAGTAGTTCCATAATACTTCTGATAGTATTTATGGCCACAATCCCTTGGCGTCCTTGAGCTTTTTCTTCATGATGTTTAGTATGAACTTGTTGGAGGACTCTGCTTTCCCGTTACACGCTGGGTGATATAGGGTTGAGAGTATCCTTTTGATATGCCATTTCTCGAAGAATTCAGCCGTGATCTTTCCCGTGAATTGGGGTCAGTTGTCACAGTTCATCTCTTTGGGGAGTCCGAATCGATAGATGACATTTTCCTATATAAAGGTGATTACCTCTTATTCCAGTATTTGGACGAATGCTCCTGCTTCCACCCATTTAGATATATAGTCAGTTAAAATCCAAATAATCATGCATTACCTCAACCTACTAGGAGTGGGCCCACGATGTTCTTTCCCCATTTGATAAATGACCATGGGGAGGTGACTGAGTGGAGGTGTTCGCCTACTTGGTGTATCATTGGGGCGTATTTTGGTACTATTCACATTTCATCACGAAGTCTGCGCTGTCATTTTTCATGGCGGGTCAATAGTATCCTACCTGTATGAGATATTTGACTAGTGCTCGATTGCAAAAGTGAGCACCACAATGGCCTTCATGGACTTCTTCGAGGACGCGTTGAGTTTGGTTCGGGCCCAAACATTTTGCCAGAGGGCAGTCGTAAGTCCTATTGTATAGGTTGATACGAAGGAGACTGTATCTGGCCATTTGTATTCTTAGTTTCTTGGCTTCTTTCTTGTCGCCTGGGAGTGTGACGTATTGCAAATAGGCGATAATACGAT
>JASVEL010004172.1:0-113414 GCA_032618575.1 Nicotiana noctiflora | reverse complement strand
CAAGGAATTTGAGCTAAACCGAGGGTTTAATGAGGATTAAAGTTTTAACACAAAATTGGCCATGCAATAAACTAGAAAATCATATAATTGTGATCCTTAGGTGACAGAGAACAACTTCCCTCGAAAAATCTCGAAATCCGGGCACGTGGGCCCGGGGTCGAAATTGAGGAAACTAGTGATAATGGCTAGGAAATTGTTTAAATAGCTAGAACTTGATCTTGTAAGCCTTTATTTACTAGTTCTTGCTTCGTTTGTTTAGTTTGGGATTGTCCGACTTCGAATTAAGGACTTGAGCTCTTTCTTGGAGATTGGGAGTGCACTTTGGAGTGAGGTGAGTCTCCTTTCTATCCTTGTAAGAGGGAAATTGTCCTCATAGGATTTAAATGAGTAATTGTTGCTAAATGCGGGGTCTACGTACGTGCGGGGTGATGAGAGTCCGTACGTAGCTGCTACATGAGTATTGTTCGGGTAGTTTAGGATCCATGCATGCCTATTTGGGGAATATGTCTTACTTTAAAGTTGCCAATATGAACGTTGTAAATTGTTAGAGACTTGAGAACATGAATGTGAACCTATAAAATTATTGAGCCTCAGTAGAGATTTTTTCTTTGTATGTAATTGAGCCTTGTGTGCTTTTTCTAATATTATCTTGATGATTTTGGACCGAACCGATCGCCTCGGTGATAATACATGCATCTATGGTTCGTGCCACTCGACCCTCAGCAGTGCACATTTACTTTATGTTGGAGCGGGTCGTCGACCTCGGCACGTTTGTGCATGATTTATGTGTTGCAGTTAATTATGGTAGTAGTACCAATTGCAAATTAAATAAAGAAACTAGAAATTTGATTAAGGCAAGATTATGAGTAAAAGATCCTTCTGTGGAACCTGTATATTTGATAATTTTTAATGTTGTATAATTCCCTCTAATATTTCATATTATTTGGACCTTAGTAAGTATCAAGTCAACCTATCGTCTTTACTTTTTCGAGATTAGACTGGATACTTACTAAGTACACATGGTTTATGTACTCCTGCTGCACTTCTGTACTTAAATGTACAGGTTTTGAGATGGGTGGAACTGGTCAGTATTTGGGCGTGCAACAGTGAGTTAGCTCAGGGACTTCTACGATGGGCTGCCTTTTTTCTCATGCCAATCCGCAGCTGAAGAAGTCCTTTTCTTGTATTTATGATTTTCTGTCTATTCTGATGTAGACAGTAGGACAGTGTTTTGTATATTTTGTGTATACTGTATTGGTCGCCCGTAGCTAGTGATACCGGGTTCTTGCACACACACTGTATGGATGGTCATTTTGGGATATATTTTGCTATGTCAGTACTTTATAGTTCTACTGATTTTCCTTATTTACTGAAGTCTTTATTAAGTTGGTTCCGGGTTAGACTAAAATGGGTATTTAAATCATAATTCTGCACTTGGCTGGCCTAACTATGGTGTTGCGCGCCATCATGACCTATTTATGAAAAATGGGTCGTGACAACATGGTATCAGAGCACTAGGTTCACGTAGGTCTGACAAGTTACAAACAAACCTAGTAGATTCTTGTAGATTTGTACCGAGACATTTGTATATATCTTTAAGGGGCTATAGGGTGTTTGGAAAGACTACTCTTTATTCATTTACATCATGCAGTGGTTAGTGTACTACATTTCCTCTCCTATTCTCTCACAGATGGTGAGGAACCGCACCGCCGACGTACCTGACCCAAGAGGAGCTGCTCCCCCCGTTGCTAGAGGCCAAGGTAGAAGTCGGGGGAGGGCACCGGCCCGTGGTGGGGGACGAGGGCATCCCAGAGCTATTCCAGTTGCACCACCAGTAGAACCTATAGAGGATCCCATCATCGAGGAGCAGGGTGAGGCGCCCACAGCTGCGCCTACTCCGGTGCATTTTATGACTGCACCGGGATTTCAGGAGGTCATGGGTTGTATGCTTCGATTCATGGACACTATGACTCATGTTGGTTTATTTATAGTAGATCCGGTTACCTCACAGGTAGGAGGGGGAGCACAGACCCATACCGCTCAAGCTCCAAGTCATGCAGTCGCCATTTATCATACTCCAGGTGCACTACCCGCAGAGAGGGTCCAGCCAGTTGTTGCAGTGGCACCCCAAGCCAGGCTAGCTTTGGACGGCGATTCGCAGAAGTTATTAGACAGATGGACCAGATTGCACCCTCCAGTCTTCGGGGGCGAGCGTCATGAGAACGCACAAGATTTCATTGACAGGTACAGGGATAGGCTGCACAACATGAGGATATTGGAGTCACATGAAGTCGACTTCACTACTTTCCAGTTGGAGGGTAGGGCCCGTAGATAATGACAGTCCTATTTTCTTAGCAGGCCAGTAGGCGCTCCTCCCCTTACTTGGGATCAGTTCACCCAGTTATTTCTTGATCGGTACATTCTACCCTCCGAGAGGGAAGAGCTATGTCATCAGTTTGAGTATCTGGAGCAGGGTCATATGCCAATGAATAATTATGAGGCGAGGTTCTCTGAGTTGTCTCTCCATGCACTCATGATACTTCCCACAGAGGCAGAGAGAGTTTGGAGGTTTGTTGCAGGGTTACATCCTACTATCCGGTCGGGTATGGCTCGTGAGGTAGAGATGGGTACAGTATATCAGCTAGTGCTTGAGATTGCCCGTAGGATCGAGGGTTACCGATTAAGGGGTAGAGAGAAGGTGAAGCAGGATAAAAGGGTCAGATTCTCAGGGGAGTTCAGAGGAACCCCAGCTAGGGGCAGAAGTCACTTTGGGAGGGGTCAACCCAGTAGGCCCCCAGCTCTAGCACCATTACCTACTCGTGGTGCTCCAGCGCACTCTTATTTCAGTGCCATTCAAGAGAGTTCGCATCACCCGCCAGCCGACCAAGGTTCATCTAATGGGTATTCAGGTCCTCTGGAGTCTTCCGATCTATATTTCAATGCTATGCAGGAGGGTTCTTACTGCCCGCCGGCTGCTCAAGCCTCTTCTAGTGGGCCCTTGGATATTCAGGGTCAGCCATCTGGGTAGCATGCCGCCGCACCATGTTCTTTTGAGTGTAGGGACACTGGCCACATAAGGAGATACTGCCCTAGGCTCAGGGACAAGGTAGTACAGCAGGGGCAGCATCCCGTGTCTCCAGCACCAGCGGTCCAGTCGCCTAGAGGTGGAGAGCAGACTGCTGGAGGTCGTTCTAGGGTTAGGGGATAGACAGGAAGAGGTCAGCTAGCTACTGCTCAGTCAGTTGGAGGCCATTCAGCTGGTGCTCTAGCTAGATTCTATGCTCTCCCTGCCAGACCAGATGCATTGGCCTCAGATACCGTGATTACAAGTATTATTCCCGGTAGTGGTAAAGATGTATCGATATTATTTGATCCAGGGTACACTTATTCATATGTGTCATCTCTGTTTGTTCGTTTCTTGGTCATTTCTCCTGAGCCCTTGGAAGTTCTAGTTCAGTTGTCCACTCCTGTGGGCGATTATGTGGTTGTAAACCAGGTCTACCGGTCTTGTGTGGTTGCTTTTTGTGGTTTTGAGACTAGAGGATATATCCTCTTGCTTGATATGATTGACTTTGAGGTTATCCTAGGCATGGATTGGCTATCTCCTCATCACGCTATTCTAGATTGCCATTCCAAGACTGTTTCTCTAGTAATGCTTGGGTTTCCGAGACTGGAGTTGAGGGACTCCACTGTAGATACACCTACCAGGGTTATTTCCTTCCTGAAGGCTCAACACATGGTTGAGAAGGGGTGTTTGGCCTACTTATCTTATGTTCGAGACACCACTACAGAGTCTCCGACGATTGATTCACTGCCAGTAGTCCGGGAGTTCGCTGATGTTTTTCCTTCTGATCTTCCTGGCATGCCTCCGGATCGTGATATTGATTTCTATATCGACTTGGCTCCAAGGACTCAACCTATATTTATCCCACCATACTATATGGCTCCTGGGGAGCTGAAGGAGCTCATAGAGGTGTTGCTAGCTAAGGGATTTGTTAGGCCCAGCGTATCACCTTGGGGTGCACCAGTGATGTTTGTAAAGAAGAAGGATGGGACTATGCGGATGTGCATTGATCACCGCCAGTTGAACAAAGTCACCATCAAGAACAAGTATTCATTGCCCTGTATTGATGATTTGTTCGACCAGTTGTAGGGTGCTAGGGTATTCTCTAAGATCGACCAGAGATCAGGGTATCATCAGCTGAAGACTCGGGATTTAGATGGTCCGAAGACTGCATTCCGGATGAGATATGGCCACTGTGAGTTCCCGGTAATGTCATTTGGCTTGACTAATGCTCTAGCGACGTTTATGGATTTGATGAACAGAGTGTTCAGGCCCTATATTGATTCTTTCATCATTGTTTTCATTGATGACATCTTGATATATTCACGTAGCCTGGGGAGCACGAGCAGCATTTGAGGGCAGTGCTTCAGACCTTGCGAGAGAAGAAGTTTTATGTTAAGTTCTCCAGGTGTGAGTTTTGGGTAGAGTCAGTGGCATTCTTGGGGCATATCGTGTCAGGAGAGAGTATTAAGGTGGAACCCAAGAAGATCGAGGCAGTTCAGAGTTGGCCACGTCCTACATTAGTGACCGAGATCAGGGGCTTCTTGGGGTTATCAGGCTATTATCGGAGATTTGTTTAGGGCTTCTCATCCATTGCATCACCTCTGACCAAATTGACCCAAAAGGGGGTCCCATTTTGTAGGTCCGATGATTGTGAGGAGAGCTTCCAGAATCTTAAGACGGCCTTGACCATGGCAACAGTTCTTGTATTGCCTTCCGGTTCAGGGACGTATAAGGTATATCGCGACGCTTCTCGTGTTGGCTTGGGATGTGTATTGATGCAGGAGGGGCGAGTTATTGCATATGCCTCTCATCAGCTGAAGGTTTATGAGAAGAATTACCCTATGCACGATCTAGAGTTGGCGGCGATTGTTCATGCTCTTAAGATATGGAGGCATTATTTATATGTGGTGTCATGTGAGGTGTATACAGACCATTGCAGCATTTGTTCAAGTAGAGGGACCTTATTGAGATAGTGCAGGTGGCTCGAGTTGCAGAAGGATTATGACATTACCATTATTTATCACCTAGGCAAGGCAAATGTGGTCGTGGATGCCCTAAGCAGAAAGGCGGAGAGCATGGGTAGCTTGGCATTCATTCCTGCTGAGATGAGACCACTAGCTTTGGACATTCAGTCTCTAGCTAACAGACTTGTGAGATTGGACATTTTAGAGCCCATCTGGGTCCTAGAATGTGCGGTTATGTAGTCTTTGTTGTTGGGGGAGATTAAGGCCCGACAACTCGATGATCCGCATTTGGCAGTTCTCAGAGAGACGATGCTTCAGGGAGGTGCCAAGGAGGTTTCTATTGGCGAGGATGGTATATTACGTCTCCAGGGTCGTGTATGTGTTCCTAATGTTGATGGCTTGAGATAGAGGATCCTAGAGCAAGCCCACAGTTCGAGGTACTCCATTCATCCCGGTGCTATAAAGATGTACCGTGACTTGAGGCAGCATTACTGGTGGCGGAGGATGAAGAATGACATTGCGGAGTATGCAGCTAGATGTTTAAATTGCCAGCAAGTCAAGTATGAGAACTAGAGTCCAGGTGGCCTACTTCAGCAGATGCCCATTTCGGAATGGAAGTGGGAGCGCATCACTATGGATTTCGTAGTTGGGTTGCGGCGGACTCAGCGGAAGGTTGATTCAGTGTAGGTTATTATGGATAGATTGACCAAGTCTGCCCATTTCATTCCAGTAGTGACTAATTACACGGCAGAGAGGTATGCCCAGATTTACATCCGGGAGATAGTGAGATTACAGGGTGTGTCGGTCTTCATCATATCAGACAGAGGCCCTCAGTTCACTTCCTATTTCTGGAGAGCTGTTCAGCGAGAGTTGGGGACCCGCGTGGAGCTTAGCACGACATTTCATCCTCAGACCAACGGACAGTCGGAGCAGACATTTCAGATTTTAGAGGATATGCTTAGAGCATGTGTGATAGACTTTGGAGGGCAGTGGGATTAGTTCTTACCCTTGGTAGAGTTTGCATATAATAACAATTACCAGTCCAGCATAGAGATGGCCCCGTATGAGGCATTGTATGGTCGGCGTTGTCGTTCTCATATCAGATGGTTCGATCCTGGTGAGGCTAAGTTGCTTGGTACATATTTGGTCCAGGATGCCATGGATAAGGTTAAGTTGATTCAGTAAAGGCTCTGCATAGCTCAGTCTAGATAGAAGTGCTACGCGGATCAGAAGGTGCGTGATGTATCATTTGCGGTTGGTGAGAAAGTCCTCCAGATGGTTTCTCCCATGAAGGGCATTATCAAATTCGGGAAGAAGGGCAAGTTAAGCCCAAAGGTTATTGGCCCCTATGAGGTGTTGCGGCGAGTTGGAGAGGTTGCCTATGAGCTCGCATTACCTTCCAATTTATCAGGAATTTACCCAGTCTTCCATGTATCGATGATACAGAAATATCATGCCGACTATTCACATGTGTTGGATTTCAGTACCATTCGGCTAGATGAGTGTTTGGGCTACGAAGAGGAGCCAGTTTCCATTGTTGACAAGCATGACCACCAATTGATATCCAAGAGGGTTTCTGCAGTGAGAGTCCATTAGAGGGTCCAACTGGTCGAAGAGGTGACCTGGGAGTTCGAGGAGGACATGCGGAGCCGATATCCCACTTATTCAGCAGTCCAAGTACTTTTCTATGTCCGTTCGAGGACAAACATTTGTTTAAGAGATGGGGAATGTAACGGCCCGACTGGTCATTTTGAAGTTTCGAACCCCGTTCCCTCAAATAATACTTTTCGCATATGCTTTAGCTAAATTATGACTTGCGAGGGCGGGTCGTTTTGCAGTTTCGAACCCCAGTCCCTTAGATAATACTTTTCGCATTTACTTTATCTATATTATGACTTGCGGAGGCGGGTGGTTTGGAAGTTAGAAGGATTTCGGGCAAGAATAAGCCTATTCGCTTCATTTATGTTTCTTTAAAAAGGCAAAGTTTGACTCCAGTCAACATTTTAGGAAAACGGACTCGGAATCGCGATCCAGCAATTTCTGAGGGTCTGTGGGAAAATATGGGACGTGGGTGTATGCCCAGAATCGAATTCCGAGGTCCCTAGCCCAAGTAATGGAATACTTTGTAAAAATTGTTAAGTTTAAGTTTCGAAGATTTAATAAACCAAGAAATTATTGTTTTCATAAGTATCGGGGTCGAATTTTGATTCCGAAGCTTGGTACAAGTCCGAAATATCAGTTAAGACCTACCTGCAAAATTTGGTGTCAATCCGAGTAGTATAAGGGCATTTTGACCCGTTGGTAGGAAGTTAAGAACTTCAAGTTCATTAAATTGGATCAATTATTTTTGGGGTCCGATTCCTTGATTTAATAATATTTTGGGTGTTCCGAGGGTTCGACTAGGTCCGCCTCGTGATTTTAGACTTGTCGGTATGCTTGTGCGGGGCTAGGGATCCCCAAGCGTCAAATGGTCGAGATTCGAGTGAAGTTGAGAACTTAAGAATAATACCTTCAGCTGCTTCTGTCAAAAACGCTTCTGCGGCTCTTGGACCGTAGAAGCGATCGTTTGGTTGCTGAAGCGGAAGGGCCCAGGCCCAGGGGAAACCACAGAAGCGGACACCCGACCGTAGAAGTGGTTCATCCGCCCCAGGACCTAGCCGCAGAAGCGGTGGGATTTCCGCTTAAGCGGACTCGCAGAAGCGAGTTTGGGACCGCAGAAGCAGCCCAGGCCCCCTGGCTCTTTTTCGCAAAAGCGGTGCATTTTTGCTGAAGCAGAACCCGCAGAAGCGGAAATCGTAGAGGGTCAGAACCTCATTTAATTCGAGCTTAAGCTCATTTCTCCCATATCTCTCTCAACTCTTAGGTGATTTTGGTGATTCAAAAGGGGAGGTTTCAGCATAACATTTCGAGGTAAGTAATCCCCATTCATTTTTAGTTCAAATATATAAATATTAGGTAAATTTAACACCAAGGGCTGGATAAAATCAAGGAATTTGAGCTGACTGAGGTTTTCATGAGGATTAAAGTTTTAACACAAAATTAGCTATGCAATGAACTAGAAAATCATATAATTGTGATTCTGAGGTGATAGAGAACAACTTCCCTAAAAAATCTCGAAATCGGGGCACGTGGGCCCGGGGTCAAGATTCAGGAAACTAGTGATAATGGCTAGGAAATTGTTTAAATAGCTAGAGCTTGATCTTGTAAGCCTTTATTTACTAGTTCTTGCTTCGTTTGATTAGTTTGGGATTGTCCGGCTTCGAATTAAGGACTTGAGCTCTTTCTTAGAGATTGGAAGTACACTTTGGAGCGAGGTGAGTCTCCTTTCTAACCTTGTAACAGGGAAATTATCCCCATAGGATTTAAATGAGTAATTGTTGCCAAATGTGAGGGCTACGTACGTATGGGGTGATGAAATTCCCAACGTAGCTACTACATGAATATTTTTCGGGTAGTTTAGGACCCACGCATGCCTATTTGGGGAATATGTCTTACTTTAAAGTTGCCAATATGAACGTTGTAAATTGTTAAAGACTTGAGAACATGAAGGTGAACCTATAAAATTATTGAGCATCGGTAGAAATTTTTTCCTTGTATGTAATTGAGCCTTATGTGCTTTTTCTGATATTGTCTTGATGATTTTGGACCGGGCCGATTGCCTCGGTGATAATAGATGCATCTATGGTTCGGGCCGCTTGACCCTCGGTAGTGCACATTTACTTTCTATTGGAGTGGGCCATCGACCTCGGCATGTTTGTGCATGATTTATGTGTTGCAGTTGATTATGGCAGTAGTACCAATTGTAAATTAAGAAAACACTGGAAATTTGATTAAGGCAAGATTATGAGTAAAAGATCCTTCTGTGGAACCTGTATATTTGATAATTTTTAATGTTGTATAATTCCCTCTAATATGTCATATTTTTTGGACCTTAGTAAGTATCAAGTCAACCTATCATCTTTACTTTTTCGAGATTAGACTGGATACTTACTGAGTACACATGGTTTATGTACTCATGCTGCACTTATGTACTTAAATGTACATGTTTTGAGACGGGTGGAACTGGTCAGTATTTGGGCACGCAGCAGTGAGTTAGCTCAGGGACTTCTACGGTGAGCTGCCTTCTTTCTCATGCTGATCCACAACTGAAGAAGTACTTTACTTGTATTTATGATTTTCTGTCTATTCTGATTCAGACAGTAGGACAGTGTTTTATATATTTCGTGTATACTCTATTGGTCGCCCGTAGCTAGTGACACCAGGTTCTGGCACACACACTGTATGGATGGTCATTTTGGGGTCTATTTTGCTATGTCGGTACTTTATAGTTCTGCTGATTTTCCTTATTTACTGGAAGTCTTTAGTATGTTGGTTCCGGGTTAGACTAAAATGGGTATTTAAATCATAATTCTGCACTTGGCTAGCCTAACTATGGTGTTGGGCGCCATCATGACCTATTTATGAAAAATGGGTCGTGACTGAAATGATAATAGTTATAAAATTCCTTAAGCTTGTGAGCGCTACTGTGTTAAACCAAAAATCAGAAAAAAATGTTACAAGAATTAAAGAAATCTGGAAAATAGTAGAGAATCAAAAATATTCCAAGTCCACAAGTTTCTTGTGTGTCCTTAAGGAATTTTAACCCCCTCACATGTTGCCAAGGTAATAGATTAAATCCTTCCAGGATAAAACGGAATAAACCTTCCTGCAACAGTGGCAATACAAACTGCAGGATACCAAAAAACTCAAAAAATGGAGCAAAATTACACTTACAAATTTGAGAAAGAGAGACTGTGAATTATGATGCAGTATATTCAGAAAGAAAGAAGTTCTAGAGTGTTTTTTGTGTTTAGAAAATGGAGCCATGCCTCAGAATTTATAGGCAATTATCAGAAGAGGTGTCTGGAAAAGGTTCCTTTTCAGAAGAACCGTTGCCTGCTGCGGTCCTATTGCGATCGCTGAAAAACTGCGATCAGAGAGGCTCTCTGAATCTGCCTGTTGTGGTTCTACCGCGGTTGCGGCAGAACTGCGGCCAGAGAGGCCTTCTGAAGCTTCAGCATGGTTCTGGCGTATTTTTAGCAGTGATTTGGTATTTAATTAATTATTAAATAATAAAATAAATTTTGTCCAAAAAAT
This sequence comes from Nicotiana noctiflora, assembly GCA_032618575.1. Classification (NCBI taxonomy): domain Eukaryota; kingdom Viridiplantae; phylum Streptophyta; class Magnoliopsida; order Solanales; family Solanaceae; genus Nicotiana; species Nicotiana noctiflora. The sequence goes on along the minus strand of JASVEL010004172.1, from coordinate 103,247 downwards.
AATCTTATCGATCATTTGACAAATCCAAATCCAAAGCCAAAGCCGAAGCCGAGCGAGTGAGCGACAACGACGCGAGGGTTCATTCTCTTCAACTCCTTTTAAGAGCTTTAAGAAGTGATTATATATATAAGCACACAAATGTGGTTGTCCCTCACCAATGTGGGTCAAAGTGCAAGACAGAAGTTCACTTTTTCAAATTTTTATTTTCCCTCTATTTTATTTCCCTCCATTTCCAATTCACATTTCTTCTACTTTAAAGCTCAATGGATTAAAGTCCAACACTGAGCACCTCCCTCTCGTCACTTGTTGATATTTACTTTCACCATATGCCACATAGCAAAGATGATGATCGATTGTATAATTCAAATTGTGGTGTAAATAAGTTAGAATATTATAAACATTGCCAATATATCCAGCCATTAAAAAAATGACAAAAAAAGTCTTGTTATTATTTTAAAAGTTTTTTCTCATACATAAAATTCAATCAAATAAGAAGTTATGAGATCAGGAGAAAATGTTTAATTACTTCAGGTTCCTCTTTCTCTGTTGTATATATCCTACTGACTTATACAAATAAATAGAACCTGCCAAAATTATGGGAAGTGGAAATTTTCAAATTCTTAATGTGTTCAATTTTGTTGTTGCATTTACAAAGATAACGTGTGTTGGCCCAAGTAAATGAGAGTTTTGAATATTGACAAAGGAACTCAGACGTGGACCATGTCCATTCTAGCGAAGCACGTATATGGTCAACTCAAGCATGTGAGATTTACGTGAAAGAGATAAACCTAACTTACCAGTAGTGATATCTACTAATGTTGATCGAAAAGGTTTCATACTGAATAAGGAGAAAGACTCCTTACTTAAAGAGAACACGATTTAAGAAAAGGATATAGTTAGAGATTGAGATCAACCAGAACACTTCCACCAAGTAAGAGTAGCATAAAAATTCTAGTCAATCTCTATTTACTAACTCCATAAATATCAGTGTTGTTCTTATTTACATGTAATACACATAAGCAGAAGCTAAACGGGAATTGAGAGCAAAATAACAAGGCAATTTTGCAAGAAATTTGTGTGTGATTCAAGCGTGCAAACTTGAATCTACTTGAACCAGATAGAAGAACCAGTTCTAAGTGTATATTTATTTATTCTAGTTCAACTGTAGTATGTGTTTTCATATTGTACCTTTTAGTTTTATCTAGAAGCAATTGTATTAGGTACTCAGAGTTTTCAAGTTAGAGTTAACTTGAAGTTGTCGCAACAGTTGAGCTTGTGCGCTACAATGGAATTAGAGTTAATCCTAGGTTTACAAAAGAGTTTTTATAAATGCAGTTTCTGTCTCAGTGATTTTAGTGGAGAGTTTGGGAAAATCTTACTGGAAAGTAGGTCGTGGTTTTTACCTTTTGAGCCAGCTATTTTCCACATAAAACTTTTGTGTTTTTTAATTCGCGTACTTATTATTCCGCAATAGTAGTAGTTGGAACACATAGAAGAACCAACTCCTTCTATAATCAGGGTTAACAAAAAACTGGGCACCACACAAATCACCCCCTCTTGTCTGGTATTGAACAATAAAACATCAATTGATATCAGAGCGGGTTATCCTTGATGAGGCTAACACCTTAAGAACACATCAAGATGAGTGCACCACCTGAAAACTAGGAAGGACAATCCACTACTAGGCCTCTACTTTTTAATGGCCAGTACCACTCCTGGTGGAAAAACAGAATGAGAGATCACATCATCGGAGAGGACTATGAATCCTGGGACATTGTTACTCATGGTCCCCTGGCTGTCATGAAGAAAAATGCTGAAGGAGTGGATGTGCTAAAGACTAGAGCTGACTGCACTGCTGAGGACTTGAAAAAGTGAGAAAAGAATGCTAAGTCCAAGAACTGGTTTGTGTGCGGACTTGGTCTAGATGAGTACAGGATAATTCAAAGATGTATTACTGCTAAGAAAATTCGGGACACATTGCAAGTGGCTCATGAAGGAACTCCTTAAGTTAAGAGATCAAAAGTAACACCGTTGTATTTTCAATATGAGAATTTCATCACGAAGTAAGGAGAAACCACCCAAAAGATGTACCCAAGATTCACAACACTAACAAATGAACTTCAGTCTCAAAGGATTATCCTTGAAAAAGACAAGGTTGAGAAAATTCTGACAAGGTTTTTGCCAATTACTTGGGAAAGCAAAATCAGGAATCAAAGAACATTGCTACTCTCAATTTGGACGAGTTAACTGGAAATCTCATTGCCTATGAACTGAGAAGGCAAACCATGAAGATGGATGCTCCCAAGAAGAAAAAATCATGGCTCTCAGAATCGCTGAAGGTGCAAATCTAGAGGAAGATGAATGGCTATGATCACGAGAGACTTCAAGAAGTATCTAATGAGAGGAAATGGTTATTCAAGAGGTGCAACTTACAACAAACCAAGGGTCCCTGAAAAATAGACAACCGAGGGCTGTTACAAATGTGGTAAGACTAACCACATGATCAAAAGTTGTCCTTAATGGGAAATTGAATGAACGACAGAAAGGGACAAATGGAGAAACAGGAAGAAGGAACAGGTTCATCCCAAGAAGAACAAAGGATAAAAAAACCCTATGGTTGTTGCTTGGGGAGAAAGCTCATATGAGGATTCAGAAGATGAAGATGGATATGAACAAGCACTTATGTCCATTTGAGAATGAGATGATGAACCAGAGGTAAGTGTGATTTATTTCAAAGACAAGATTAAATTTTTGTCTAAAGAAAGTCTATCTGAGCTACTGTTAGAGTTTATTGATGAATCTACAGTCATAAACAATGAAAAGGAATAAATGTCTAAGAAATGTGTAATCTTGAAAGCTAAGTGCAAGAATCTGGAACTCAGGGCTAGTGAAACTGATAATAAAAATACTGAGTTGAAGAACCATGTTTTTGAACTTGACGTCAATCTGGTAGAGCTTAAATCTAAAAATTTAAAACTGAAATAAGGAACACGTAAAAAGAAAGTTGATCACATACACCTCACCTTAGAAAAAAATCTAGGAAAACTGAAGGATGAGTTGTACAAAAAGGATGAGCAGATAAAAGTCCTCAAAGAAGATCTAGATAAGGTTAAGCATGAACCAGAAATAACTTGCAAATGAAATAAGTCCTCTGATGCAATATCATGGCTACAAGAATACCATAGTAGCAATAAGAGAAGACTTGGCTATGGGCCCCTGCACCTAAATGGGATACCAAAAGTAAGTACATCACACTTCTTGAGAACACAATCTACATATACTGTGGTAAGACTGGTCATTACAAAAGTGAATGTAATGCAAAAGAAAAGGCTAGTCAAAAGAACAAAAATTTTGTTCAAGGGAAAGGTAGGCTACCAGGATGGGCTAAAAAGAATTTAGTATACCCTTTTGCCTATAGAAAGGGACCCAAACTAGTTTGGTTTCTTAAGACTAACCCCTAATATACTTTTGCAGGTTCAAGTGAAGGGAATAGCCAAATATGGTACATGGATAGTAGCTGCTCAAAGCATATGACTGGAAGTAAGAACCAGTTCCTTTCACTTGAGGACCTAAAAGAAGGTAATGTCTCCTTTGGAAATGGTAAGAAAGGCGAGATCATTGGGTTGGAAAGGTAAGTAAGACAAACTCACATTCCATTGAGAATGTCTACTTAATAGATGGTTTGAAATATAGCCTAATCAGTGTATCCCAGTTGTGTGACAGAGGTAACTTGGTAGCATTAACATTTACTAAATGTTTTGTGATAAATCTTACCACTGATAAAAAAAATTTGCAGGAAAAAAAGTAAACAATATATACATTGTAGATTTGTCAACTCTTTCGGAAAATGAACTCACTTGCTTAAGTGTGTTGGATAATGATCCCTTCCTTTGGCACAAAAGACTTGGACATGCAAGTATAAGTCAACTCAACAAATTAGTCTCCCAGGACCTGGTCATAGGTTTGCCTAACATCAAGTTTAAGGAAGACAAATTTTGTGAGACTTGTGCAAGGGGAAAACATGTAATATCCTATTTTAAAAATAAAAAAATGGTAGGCATACCAGGTCGATGGAAATGGTTCATATGGGTCTCTATGGTCCAATGAGAAAACTAAGCAGAGGTGGTAAAAAAATAGTGATGGTACTTGTTGATGATTACTCTAGGTTTACTTGGACATTGTTCTTAATATCTAAATATGAAACATTTGACATGTTTACTTATTTTGTTAGAAAAACTCAGAAGAAACTAGTTAATCAATTTGCATCAATTACGTCTGATCATGGAACTGAATTAAAAAATGCTAAGTTTGCTGAATTTTGTGTGCATGGCACAGATCATAATTTTTCTGCCTCAAGGACTCCACAGCAAAATGGAGTAGTTAAAAGAAAGAATATGACACTTGAACATATGGCTAGGACTATGATTGTTTCTAGTAAATTGCCCCACAGCTTCTGGGAAGAAGCTGTAAATACTACATGTTACATCATTAGCAGGTGCATGGCTAAACCTCTTATAGAGAAGACTCTTTATGAATTACTTAAAGGGAGAAAACCAAATATATCCAATCTTAGGGCATTTGGATTCAAGTGCTTTGTGCACAATAATGGAAAGGACTCCCTAAGTTTGATCCCAGAAGTGATGAAGGAGTATCCTTGGGTTATTTTTCACATAGCAAAGCTTATAAAGTGTACAACAAATATACGATATCTGTAGAAAAAGTGTACATGTAGTTTTTAGGAAACTAACATTCTTTTTGAGAGACAAGAACATGAAGATGAAGCTATTGGGCTGGTAAACGATTTAAATAAAGTCACAGTTCAAGCTGAAGCTGCACCAGAAAAAGGAACATGTTCTTCCATCCAGGCAACCTGACTAGGGAAACTAAACAAAGAAGAACTGAATCTAATTCCCAAATAGAACATGTCATTGAGCTTGTTCCTCCGCAACAGAATATGGGAGAAACGTCAAACCGAAACCAGTTGGTTGTGAAACCTTACAAGCATCAAAGTTCTCATCCCATTGAGGACATAATTAATGATCCAACCTCTGGAATTAAAACTAGATCTCAATTAAAGAATATGTGCTTTTGATGTTTTATTATCTCTTATTGAACCTAAAAATATTGCTGAGACTTTGCAGGATGCAAACTAGGTAAATGCAATGCAAGATGAACTTAATCAGTTTGAAAGGAGTCAAGTTTGGCATCTGGTACCAAGACCCAAGGACAGATCAATAATTACCACTAAATGGGTCTTCAGAAACAAACTTGATGAAGATGGAACTGTTACAAGGAACAATGCAAGGTTGGTGGTTCAATGTTATAGCTAGGAGAAAAGCATGAACTATAATGAGACCTTTGCTCTTTTAACAAGGTTGGAAGCAATAGAATCCTCATAGCCTTTGCGACACACATGGAATTCATTCTTCACCAGATGGATATCAAGAGTGCTTTCCTAAATGGCTACTTAAAGGAAAAAGTATTTGTCAAACAACCCCAGGGTATGAAAGCAAGGAGTGTCTGTATCATGTATATAAACTGGACAAGGCACCCTATGGACTCAAGCAGGGTCCTAGAGTATGGTATGAACGAATATCTAAATTCATGCTTGAACATGGGTAAAAAAATGTAAAATTGATAGTACTCCATTTTTCAAGGAAAAAGATAAGGATCTACTAGTGGTAGAAATATATTTTGATGACATAATTTTTGGGGCAACCACTAAAAACTCAGTGAGGAATTTTCCAAATTAGTCGGGGTGAATTTGAGATGAGTATGATGGGTGAGCTTAACTTATTCTTAGTCTTAAATATTAAACAAAACTAAAATAGAACCATGATCCATCAATAGGAAAATGTAAAAGAGTTGATTAAAAAGTTTAAAATGGACGAATCGAAGGAAATAAATACTCTAATTGCAACTTCTACAAAACTAGACATAGATGAATATGGTTCATCTGTTGATCAGAAGTTGGTATAGGGGTATGATTGGTTCACTTTTGTATCTTACTGCTAGTAGACCTGACACTTTCTCTAGTGTAGGGTTTTGTGCTCGATTTCAAACAAATCCTAAGGAATCTCACTTGATTGCTATCAAGAGGATATTGAGATACTTGAAAGGCACTACCGACCTTTGCCTTTGGTATCCAAAAGGTAGTAACTTTAATCTATTGGGATATACTCATGCTGACTATGCAGGTTTCCTTGTAGACAGGAAGACCACCTCAGGTATGGCACACTTTCTTGGTTCAAGTCCGGTGTCACGGGACACTAAAAAGCAAAATTTAGTGGCCTTATCTACTACTAAAGCTGAGTATGTTGCTGCCTCTTATTGTGCTCAATTGTTGTGGATCAAACAGCAGTTGATAGATTTTGGTATTGATTTGGTTGCATCTCTTTTTTTGTGATAACACTAGTGCTATTAGTATGACTAAGAACCTGGTTCATCATAAGAGAACTAAGCACATAGATGTTAGACATCATTTCTTAAGGAACAACTATGAGAAATGATTGATCACAATAGAATTTTGTGCAACTAATAAGCAGATTACTGACATTTTTGTAAAAGCACTAAGTAGAGAAAGCTTTGAAAGGAACATGTTAGAACTAGGGATAATTATGATCACCTAATGAAACCAATTCAGAATGCACAATGAAAAAAAATATTTTGGTTAGGAAATCTGGAACTTGTGTAAGTATCTATCTTACAACCCATGAATTATTACAATACACCATATAAGACCCCAAACCAGTAGGTAATATAAAAATTGGGGTCGTGGTCAAAGCTATCCTGAGCTTTTAAAAGCTAGCCTTATACTCTACTATCCACTGAAATGGAGCACCCTTCTGAGTCAATCTAGTCATAGCGGATACAATCGATGAAAACCCATCCACACAACGACGGCAGTAACCCGCCAAGCCAAGGAAACTACGAATCTCTATAGCTGAGGAGGGTCTAGGACAACTCTACACTGCCTCTATCTTCTTTGGATACACCACCGGGCCTAAGAATGCCACAGAGTCCAACCAGAACTCACATTTTGTGAACTTTGCATATAACTTCTTCTCTCTTAGGGTCTGAAGCACTGTCCTCAAGTGTTGCTCATGATCTTCCCGACTTTGGGAGTATACAAAAATATCATATATGGAAACAACCACGAACGAGTCGAGATATGGCCTGAACACACTGTGCATCAAATGCATGAAACTGCTGGGGTATTGGTCAGCCCAAATGACATAACAAGAAACTTGTAATTACCATACCGAGTCTTGAAAGCAGTCTTCGAGATATCTAACTCCCGAATCTTTAACTAATGGTAACCTGAGCGCAAATCAATCTTAAAAAATATTTGTGCGTCCTGAAGTTGGTCAAATGGATCATCAATACGAGGCAAAGGATAACAGTTCTTCACTGTAGCCTTATTCAACTTGCGATAATCGATACACATACACATAGAACCATCTTTCTTTTTCTCAAACAAGGCAGGGGCACACTAAGTTGATATACTGGGCCGAATAAAACCCTTATCGAGCAAATTCCTATAATTGATCCTTCAATTTAACTGAATGTTTCACCTCATCTTTAGTCCATAACCTTATGACAGGATCCAAACTTCAAAATCTGCCATTTGTCATACGATCCGAATTCCACATCATCACACGACATTAGTCTTATTTCAACACACTTCAACTTTTATTAGCGCTTAAATACTTCAAAATTATTTTTCTTCTAGATGTTACATTCTCCCACACTTAGGGTCATTCGTCCTCAAATACACAACATAAATTATCTCTTTCTTCACACATCTTAATGTCTCAAATTCTTCTAACTTCCAAATTTTTCAGAAATTTTGGCTGAGCCTCCCGTGTAATTAGGCCTATCCACCTACCAGAGTAACACCAAAACAATTCCTAACAACACATCCACAACCTAATGGAATAACACAATGAATATATCACCAACACGACTCTCAGCATTTCAAGCATCGCATTATCATAATGATATCTAGACATGAAACACATTATCTGTATGCCCATAACCACGTCTCTTGCCATAAAAGTTGTTCATAAATTACAACATTGACAATTAGCCTTATGTTAACAAATTATTTCAAGCCACCACTTTACTCACAACGAGGCATGGAGACCTCATAATTATTCACCCGAATTAATGAGTCACATTTATCACCACCTGGGCGCCCGTCTCATAGGCTAAAACTCAACGTTTACGACACAAAAATGGCTGAATATGAACATAAAATATACAAGAATTGTTAACTAAGCCTAACAGGCATGACTCCTATTTAAAATATAGTACAAAATTTTAAATTTCATAAAAGGAGAATTTTAAACACATAAACATTTCACCACCAGGACCTTGTCCTTATATAACATCCACCGCAGCTTATAGCTTGGTTTAAAATATTTCACATTATATAACAATTTGAGTGTCTCATCCTCAACTCTGAATCACAAGTATTTGCACATTGTGCCAACTAAAAATTTTCATTTCCTTTCCTTCTTCTTTAAAAAAAATTCGTCAAAGAAAATTACAAATTATAATGAACCCTCATAACTATAGGGCCTATAATTCACAATTGCATTTAATTATCCTGAAATCACATCAAAACCCATTGTAGTAAGTAATAGAAAGTATATTTTAGCCTCATAGTTGTTCTTAGTGACCAACACATAATGATAGAAATAGCTACCTCCATATAATAGCCCAACGTGAGTATTCACATAAGTAGATCTCAAGATTACGAAGCTCACTCATGAGTGGCGCATATTAAGAGGACTCGCCTCAATTTTTCAGAACCAAAACAAATTAAGGAAAAAATATCATTTTTTATAACAATCAGAATTTGTATCTGTAATGACACTATCTGGTGTAGTGGCCTCAGCCCCACCATAGCAATTATATTAATGGGTCGTCCTTCACCTCTCAGGTGACATATACCCGCTCTCCCTCCATCTCTAACATGTAGTGTATGTAGATTAGTAACTATGATGGAGTGTGTGGATCGAGTGCTCTGATGAAATAGATTTCTCCCAAGTCTGGGACAACTTCTCATGATGTTTCTACTATCAACACATTCATAACAACTCATCCGCAGTTTGGGTACTCATATTGAGTCTATGCCAGATAACTAGAATAACCATTTAAGGAACCCATGCTAGTGGTGCATTAAAAGATGATTATCCCATGAGAGTGCCCTGATTAACTAGGGCACCATGAGTATTCTGAAATTGTTTCCATTTCCCTGCTGATACTGAAATGTAGAATTATTATGGACATAGAAGTGTCGAAAGTCCCAACATCATCCCACACAAATCTTAGGTCTTACTCATATATAAGTTTCAGAGAACTTTTGAATACCACATAAATACATCTCAGGCCAAATCAAATATGACACATGACCGACAGTTTGATTGTTGATAGTGAACTCCTTTCACTTGGCACAAAGCCATAAGATACATCTTGATAATCCACAATACTAACCTTTATCGCTCGTACGTCACCATCATAACACAAATCAAGCCATTCATTTGGCACATGTCATTCTTATGATAGTTAAACTCACTTCCTCTAGTATCCCAATTTGTAGTTGTACCCTTCGCTAAATAGACATCTCATACGAACCATATAGTCTTTATTGCCACTAACTATCTTTAGATCTATATCCGCATCGTGACTCTACCATTACTGCGATGATTAGGTAGTTAAGTAAACCTTCTTAAGACCGTACTTATCAACCGAATGTCAGAACCTAGTGCACTCCCATGTGCACAATTGAATGGATCTCTCAATACTTTTGCATTATCGATATGGATGACACGCGGTAACAATGGTTGAGTAAATTCTTGGCTCACTTATAATCCTTCGGTAGCATCATGAACCGTCGACGCATACTTGATATTGAGTGCGCAGTTTCAATACACGAGTGGATGCAAAAGAACATATGATATAGGCTCCAACTGAATAAATGACGCACGATAAGGAATGAAATGAAGTGGAATTTTCCTAAAGGTTACATAGCCTCTCGCAGATAAGCACAGACGTCTCTGTAGTGATCAGCGAGACTCTAATAAACTGGCATGTGTTCTGTGACTCCTAATAAACCTAGAGCTCTAATACCAACTTGTCGCAAACCCAGTTCTCCCTCCATGAACATGTAGTGATGGAACCTAGTCTCTACGACTAGGTAAGCCTAAAAATGCAGAAAAAAAAACTAACTTGCAGTAAATAAACTAACTTGCGGAAAAATACAACTGCAAATCCTACTGTCAAGAGAAAACTGTGTATAAGTCACTTGGCATAATACAACCCATATCACGTAATCTAGAAGAAACAACACTTACAACCCGGAAACTCACAGGAAACCACAGGCTAATAGAAAGTAATATACTACTCTAACTCCGGAATTTCTACACAACCAAAAGAAAGGAAAATCATATACTATAGCTGGAATAAGATAGAGACTCCTGGTCTGCGGACGTGGCAGATATACCTCAAAGTCTCAGAATATCACTCATGGATCACTGATAATGTGCCGGACCGGAAGTACCTGGATCTACACATGAAAAAAATACACAGAAGAGGCATGAGTACACCATAACGGTAGCCAGTAAGTGCCAAACCTAACCTCGGTTGGGTAGTGACGAGAAAGGTCAGGGCCCTACTAAGGTAAAACATAATGATCAATATGATAATGAGGAGACAATATGTGTATAATTACAACAGATATCCATCAAGAAAGAAAGTAAAATAGTAACAAAGAACAAACACAATCAATGAATATAGGTACAAACCACAACTGGATATTTATCATCGGGAATCTCCTGGTATCCCGAGGATCTCTTAGTATCCTCAATAAATCGTTCGGGGATCTCTTGGTATCCCAAGGATCTCCTAGTATCCTCAATAATATTCTAGGATCTCTTGGTATCCTCAGTAATAATTCGGGATCTCTTAGTATCCCGAAGATCTCCTAGTATCCTCCATATATAATCATTTATGTGCCAGTGATCTCTGGGTATCCCGCACTCCCAATCTTAGAACATAGCACGTGTAAGATCCCGGGATACCGTCCCGTAGTCCCAATTTTAAATCAAACAACAACAACTCAGAAATATCAAATAACTACTAACTAATAACAATTAATAGTAGATTCTAGCCCAATATGCTTCATAGAATACAAACAAGGCAGTTTAAGAAAATAGGCAGGTAAGTTAGATAAACATACTTTGCTTAAGCTAATTCATGTTAAATGGCATTTAGAATAGGCAATTAGCACAAGTACGCACTTGTCACTCGCGTACAAGGCATTCAATTACCAAATTCCATATCTTAAGGGACAAGGTCTCCCACACAAGGTTAGACAAGCCACTTACCTCGAAGAAGTGCAAGTCAACCTGAAACCACGCCCTTGCCACGAGTATTCGTTCCAAATGGCTCAACTCTGGGTTTTTCCCCCCGTTAGTCATACTACAATGTTCCAATACACTTAAACAACTTTAATATACAATACAAGATTCAATAGGACCAATATTAGCAACAAATTCCATAACTTATGCCATTTAGGCATATTATCAAACACCTTGTAGGTATAAATCTTTCCAGCTCATATCTATAGTATTGGTTCATCCAATTATCACTATAAACCAACAATTCATCCCACTATTTTTCTTTAATAATTATACTTCTAACATCACATGTGTGATCAACCATTCTCACCCAACCAACAAAATTCCATCGAATAATCAACTTTAAATTCCTACCATGGTCATGTATTTAAATTGGGAATTTATGTATTCCAATCACCATACCATAGGTTGTAATACATGATTCATACTCATAATTTCATAATAACTCCATATATGTAAGTCTAAGGTGTAGGATTACCTCTAGTAGATCAAATCTTGAAAGACAACTTTGGGTTGTTCTTGAGGTTTTGAAGAAATCCTATGAAATCCAACCAAAATCATGTTGTAACTAGTAATTGAGAAGTGAAATTTCCATGAAAACACACTTAAAAACTTACCTTAGGAGTGCAATTGGGTGCCTTGGTCGAATTGGGGGTGTTGGGGAAGCCCTAGGCTTGAGTAATGACTCAAAGTCCATCATTTCCCATCCTTAGGTGTATTTAGAGGCCTGATACTAGCGCGCCCTCGCTAATCCCGTGCTAGTGAGTCAGAAGATAACACAATTAGCGCGGGTTATTAGCCTCTCGCGCTAAGGCCGCGCTACTGACATATGCCTAGTAAAATAGTCATAACTTTTTGTATACAACTCCAAATGACAAACGTACTGTTGCGTTGGAAATGAGACTCAAAGGGCTTTAATTTGACAGGGCGTGGGTCACAGAAATCCTTATATAACGGAAGATATGATTGTTTAAAGTATGGTCTTGTGCACACTCATTTACAATTTCGTCTATTATGAAATTTTCCAACTTCAAAAGTTCCCATTAGCCATCTAAAATCGCCCCGAGATCCCCGGGACCTAAAACAAAAGTGCAAACCCATCCTAAAATATCATATGAACTGGTTCCAATCATAAAAATACATCCAACAACAAAGAAATCACCAATTCCCAATGGGTTCAAGCCTAAGAACTTTGAAACTTCTAACTTCCACATCCGATGTCGAAACACATCAAAACTAGTCTGAATGACCTCAAATATTGCAGACAAGTCCACAATAACATAACAAAGCTACAGCAACTTCCGAAACTCCGCTCTGACCCTCAGATCAAAATATTACCTATCAACCGGAAATCGTCAAAATACTAACTTCGTCAATTCAAGCTTAATTCGACATCGGTCATCACAAAAATATTCTGGACATATTAATAAGTCCCAAATCATCTTCCGGAGCTAACCGAACCATCAAAATTCATATCCGATCCCTCTAACTCATAAGTCAAAGCTCAGTTGACTTTTCTAACTTAAGCCTTTTTAAAGAGACTAAATGTCTCATTTCTTATTAAAATTACTCCAATTAAATTCTAACACACCCAATACCATTCATAAAACATAAGGAAGCAGTTAATAGGGGAACAGAGTGTAAATTTTTAAAATGACCGGCCAGGTCGTTGTAGTGTATATTTGGATTGGAGCCCCGAGGGAACGGTGAGTTTTGGATATGACACAGGTGCATTTTTGGACTTCGAAAAAAAACAGTTAGTAGTTCTGATCTGTAGGCTTCGCATTTGCAAAGCCGGTCTCGCAAATGCAAGGATGAGATCTAGGCGGGCCTGGTCATAAATGCGAAGGCCCGTCGCAAATGCGACGTCAGGGGTCGCAAATGTGAAGCTTCCCTTTTACGCTGAGATCGCAAATGCGACGAATCTATCACAAATGCGATGTCGCAAATGCGACAGTTCTTTCGAAAATGGAAAGCTGGAAATTTCTCCTGTTTTGCAATTCCCACATTTGAAACCTCCATTTTTCTATACTTAGCCGATTTTAAGTCATTTTTCACATCTTTTTCAAACACAAACTCATTTGGACGATTTTCTAAGAACAAGTCTTCTTCCAAATCGATTGTAAGTTAGTTTTTACTCATTTGTTTCAATCATTAATATATTTTAACATGATTTCAACCTAAAATCAAACATTTTCATGGGGAAGTTGGAGGGTTTTGGGTAGAACCTAGGTTTTTCAAAAATTTGGGTTTTTGGACCTCAATTTGAAGTCCAATTTCAGAACAAATTATATATTTGAGTTCGTGGGGGAATGGGTAATCGGGTTTTTGTTTGAATCTCGGGTTTTGACCACGTGGGCCCGAGGGCAATTTTTGACTTTTTGGATAAAACTTTGGAAAACTCATTTTCATACATTGGGGTTGATTCATTTAGCATTTATTGATGTAATTAAGTAACTTGTAGCTAGATACGAGCAGATTGGTGGTGGAACCAAGGCGTAAATCCATATTTGAGACTTGAGTTGTGTTCGAGGCATCGAGGTAAGTGTTTGGTCTAACCTTAGCTTGAGGGATTAGGAGTTGAGTCATATTTGCTATGTGATAATTGTTGAATACGACGTATAGGCCTGGTTGACGAGTATCTATACAATAGTTTCAAGCATGACCGTGAGTCTTATATTATGATTTTCATGACTTTGTTGCATTATTCATGCCTTGGTGAAGATTTCTAATTGTTGTATAAAGTTTGTGGAAAGAAATGTGACATATGATCACAGAGGAGGGTTGGCTCAAGTGATATAACGAATTGTGAAAATGTAAGTGACAATTGAATTTTTAGAGCATTGGCTCGAGTTGTGAAATGAGTTGTGCAGGTATAAGTGATAATTGAACCTCTAGAGTATTGACTAGAGTTGTGAAGTAAAAGAGAGAAAGAGAATAGATCATTATCTTGCCACCCTTGCCGGGCTATTGTTGATTTATTTGTTATCTCCCTTACTGTGATGTGGATATTATTGATGTTGTTCCCTTATTGGGATTTAATTGTTGACTTGTTTCTCCCTTGCTGGGATTCTTATTGAAAATTTCCTTTATTTCTTTGCCCTATTATTTGTAGTTGTTTGGGTGAGGAAGAGAGTTAAAGCACGAAGGGTGATGCCGTGCATTGTTTGTTTTGCGAGAAAAGAGTGTAAACACGAAGGGTGATGTCGTGCCGCACGATATAGGATTACATGCCTATTATATTGATTTCATGGTGATGATGAGAGTAAAAGGATGACGGGTGATACTGTGCAATTTATATTGATTCTTATGGTGAGGATGAGAGTAGAATCACAAAGGGTGGTGTCGTGCACTTGTCCTTGATTTACCTGATTCTTGTTGATATTGAGTTATGTTGTCCTCTACGTTTATTTACTGAATTTTTGTTGTTACTTGATTTTATTTCGATGTTATAGATTCCCTTACTCTATTTTCCTTGTAATTGTTGTTTGGGTGAGGAAGAGCATTAAAGCATGAGGGGTGATACCGTGCACATTGTTATTATATGATTGATTTGGTGCGAACGAGAGTAAAACTAGGAAGGGTGATGCTGTGCATATTGTTTGATTTCTAATTCTTGTTGATATTCTTGTTATGTTGTTTCTTTCCTTACTTGATGTTTCTATTTGGAACTGTTACCTCACCCACAGCATGTTCACCCCTCCCACATTGACTTGTTATTTTCTGTATTTCTTTTTTGTTGTATATATATATTTGAATTGCATACGTTTATTTGGTAGTCTCGTCCTAGCCTCGTCACTACTTCGCTGAGGTTAGGCTAGGCACTTACCAGCACATGGGGTCGATCGTGCTGATACTACACTCTACATTTTTTTTTGTAGACCCCAGTAGTGTAGATTTTGGACCGCGGTGGGATTGCTGATCCTATTTCATCAGGAGATCTGAGGTAGTCCTGCAGGCGTCCGCAAGCCATGGAGTCTTCTTCTATCTACTATTCATGATTCTTTCATCCATTTCTAGAGACAGTGTTGTACTTATTTCTTTCAGACCTTTATTTTTATTATTCTTAGTCCGTTTGTGAAACTGTGACACCAATTCTGCGTAGTCGAGACTCAAACAGTTGTATTAGATATTCATGTTCGGGTGGTTTATTGTTTTCCGTCCGCTTATATTAAATTTTGTCATTTAAATGTTATTTCTTCGCAATTGTAAATGAATACAAAATGGGTAAATTATTCACATAATTGGCTTGCCTAGCTCACACTAGTAGGTGCCATCATGACTTCCGAGGGTGAAAAATCTGGGTCGTGACATAGGGAGAGGAGTAATTAGTGCTGGGATAACTTATACCTTCTTAGAAATTATGCAGTTTTTATTTTTAATACAACATATCAAATAGTGGATAAAACATAATACCAGCATAATTAATTCTAGCATAACTAATTCCAGCATATTTTATCCCAACATAAATCGTCTTCAAACCAAATGACCCTTAGAGGAAAAATGTATTGTGTAAACGCACAAGGCTCTAACCTTGTCACAGACTTATACATAAGGCTTGTGCCTTATGCTCTCAAATTTGGGAGCCCCCATTTTTAGAAATAATATTTTTATAGGTATTTAAATTTTTTTTAGTACTTTTAGTATAAAAGTAGAGTTTTTCATGTAAAAGAAAAGAAAACTTTTAGATTTGTAAAAAAAGTAACTATTTGACTTGCATTTGAGATGAAAATAGAACAAGAACTTCGTAATAAACGTGTAATTTATAGAACTAAAAAAATTGACATGAATATTGATGATAAAATCACAATGTCTCTTGAAGAATAATATAGAGTTAGATTAATTCTTACACTTGGTAGAGCAAGCATTTTTCACTTTAAAATAGATTTGAATAGTTTGAAGTTTATGGAAATATTATTGGTTTTCTATTTAGTGGTAGAAAATTAAGATCATTAGGTGACGAGAATTTAATAAATCTATTATTTTAACCTTAAATCTTAAAACATAATAATCACTCTATATTAATGTTTTAGACTAATTTTATGGACTAGAAGTATTAAGTAAAGTTATACAAGTAGAAGATAGGTACTCTAATCTATATACGCAACTAAATAAAAATTTAATTTTTTTTTTGAATACTTATATTGCTTATATAATAATGTGTCTCTAACGGGTGTCTCAACAGAAATAAGTTTTTCAAAATCAATATTGACAGAATTTTATTTATGACCAATAACATCTCAAGAAAAATTAAACAGGTTCACTATATTATCAGGAATTATTAGAGAAAATTGATCATAAAAAAAATATTAAAAATTTTGTATCTCAATAGGTTAGAAGAATAGACTTCAAATAAAAATATTTATTATAACTTTCTTTTAAAATTTTAGTTCTCACATTAAACTTTGGGTTTAGACAACACATGTGCTTGTGTAATACTGATGAATACACCGCTTGTGTAAACAATCTATCCAATGTAGTGTTATTCATAATTTGGTAAATACCGAATTATTGTACCGAAATCAAAAATTTCGGTATTTGGTATTCAATATTTTGGAATGGTATTTGGTTTAAATTTTAAAAAATATTGGTAATAGTTATGATATTTTGTATTTTGAAATGAAACCGAAATACCGATACCGTACCGAAATATATACTATATTACACAACAAGCGGGCAAGTCACTTTCTCTAAATATTTTTAGTTTTGCTTTTGAGTACGTTAATTTAGAATATTACGTACAAATTATGACTCTATGCACTAGTTAACATTCAAACCGAATAAATCGAAGTAGCAAACCGAATAAACCGAAACCGAAAAGAGAAAAATGAACTATATCGATTTTAATTATGTACGGTATTAATATTACACTTTAAGAAACCTAATATCAGAAATACCGTATCAAAATATTTAAATATCATACCGTACCAATCGAACATCCTTAATCCAATGTCCTTGTGCCGAAAGAAGAATAAAAAGCTACTCTAAGTATCTATAGTAAAAATATTAACCTATTTAGGATCTAAAATTAGCGAAGTCTTTTACAAAAAGAGAGTAGAATATTCCCCCACATAGAATACAATCCCTTCTGTTACTGTTTATGGAAAGAAAAAAAAACTAATAGTATATTTCCTTAGGGGTCGTTTGGTAGCCGATTAGAGAGAAATTATTCATGTATTAAAACTAGGATAACTTTATCCATTATTTGGTTAAAAAAAGGGGAAAAAATTTCTACGTAGAAGCTAGCAGTGGCGGAGCCACCCTTGTCCTAGGGGTGTCGACACCCCTTCGCCGGAAAATAACACTGCGTAAATAACTATTTTTAAAAAAAAATTAAATATATACAAGGGGTTGACATTACTTGACACAAGACAAACTCTTAGTGCAATGGTCAAGATGTGTCAAAATTTAAATAAGCTTGCAGGTTCTACATCCGATAAAAGTAATTTTTTTTATTTTGACACTCCTTTGTATAATTTCTGGCTCCGCCACTGGAAGCTAGCATAAGTTAGTACAAATGTTTGGTTGTTTTTCCTCTTTTCCACATAAAATGTAGCATTGCTAATACAATGTTTGGTTCATGTTTTTCTTTTTCGCATAACTAATACATGTATAAATTATAAGGAAATTCATATATTATTTATGCAGGGTAGAAGTTGGAATAACTTATACATGTATTATTAATACTTGTATTAAAACATAAAATGACAAGAATACCATTTATTCAAACTTATATTTTTTTGTTTAAAAACAATATTTAAACTATACTAACATTTTTAATAAAATAAAGTAAGCTATAATAAATAACATTCACATTACATTTATATTACTAATCCTTTTATAACTACCGGATAACTAATTATGCTCGCATAACTAATACATGCATAATTTATACTTACATAACTAATACATGCATAATTAATTCCTGCATAACTAATATTAATATCTGCATAACTAAGTATATGTATCATTAATACCTGCGTAACTCTACCCGGTACCAATCGGCCCCTTACTCACTAAAGCGAGGATATTTTCGGCAAAAAAAAAGAAAAGAAAAAGATAGTTGATGATGAAATGATGAAGAAATGCCAGCCATTTGATGCTGAGACACAGTACGCTCTTCTCACCTCCACAAAAAACTACAATAAAGGAAAGGAAATAGAGCAGAGTTTTCACATCAAGACTATGACAGCTATAATACTGGAAAGTAGTATTAAAACTTCTTGCGTTTTCGATTTCTCATTGGGACGTACATACTACTCCCCTTTGACATTGACATATTGATGTAATTTAACGTTGTACGAACTTTCCATTGTTATCACTGTTTACTTCAATTCTCCTTCTTGAAATATATTGCTTGCTTGGATATATCCCTCCAAACATGGTTTAATATGTGCACACGTCTAATATCCTTTTACATCTCATTTTTTCTCTTTTGGGTTAAGTTTGTAGGTTTACAAAACTAGCATAAAGTAATGAAACATGATGTTTTGTTTTGGTCTTTCACTCAATTATTAATTTTTCTTTCTCTCAATTGGGGGACCTCAAGAAAAGGAGAAAGAAAGTATACTGGGGGTCATTTGATACATATGATAAGAATAATAATAATCTCGAGATAAAGTTTAAAATTATTTTTATCCCATATTTGATTTAAGGTATTAGCTAGTTTTAAGATTGATTTTATACCAAAATGATAGATTATTTATCTGATATAAAAAGCGGCATAATTAATATGATGGAAATGAGATATCCCACCATTATACCGCATAACCCCTTAAAGAATAAAGACTATTCAATTTTTGTGCATTGATAATATCAATTTTGTACACTACTCCCTCCGGTCCAAAATAATTGATTTTTTTTGGATGTTTTCATACATATTAAGAAAGTCACCTTTTAGCATTAATTAGCAATAGAATTGACCATTTTAACCTTACTATTTCACATAAACACTCCTAACACATACTCCAACACTATTTTCTCCAAGGACAATATAGGAAAAACATCATTAAGTCATTCTTGAAATCCAAAAAAATCACTTATTTTGGACCACAAAAAAAGGCCAAAAAATCACTTATTTTGGACCGGAGGGAGTAGTAGGTAAGCTAAAGAGAAATTATAAATGGAGTAACTGTTTATAATAAGTGAATAATCCAAAAAAATAAGATGAGAAAATTGGTTAAAATAGTTTAGATATACTGATAATATAAAAAATAATTCACTCTATATATAGTGTATATAAATGACATCCTAATTTAGAATAAGGAAAGTAAAGTATTTGGCGTTGTCACTTTCTTTCCATTTTGATAATATAGCACAATTTGGGGCTGAGAAAAGAGCAAAATTTGCACCTATTACCCTTTCAGGTTGTTCTTCCACATACACACATCAGATTTGGGACTTCCCCTTTTTAGCTTCACTTCTATATTTCCTCATACCTGCAACCAAAAAGCTTCCTCATTTTTTGCCAAATTTGTAAGTCCTCATTGCTTTGATTTTCATATCTTTTGTACAAAATTCTTTCTTCATCTACACTCTCTCTTTCTTCATCTATTTGAACAACTAACTGTCCCTTATCTTCTTCCTTATATATACTTGCACAAATATACATATATACTTTCTTGTTTTGTATTATAATTTGGCACTAACATCTTCTTCTTTATATTTGGGTGATTTTTATAACTTGTACAGAAGAGAGATGGTGAGAGGAAAAACACAGATGAGGCGTATAGAGAACGCAACAAGCAGGCAAGTCACTTTCTCTAAACGAAGAAATGGTTTGCTAAAGAAAGCATTTGAGCTTTCAGTACTATGTGATGCTGAGGTTGGTTTGGTTATATTTTCTCCAAGAGGAAAGCTCTATGAATTTGCCAGCTCTAGGTACCACCATCTCTTTCTTACTTTGATCTATGGTTTTAATTAATTATTTATGTCAAGTTTTTCCCTTCATTTTCCATCAGAAGTCCAACATCTTGATTGAGTTTAAGTCCCAATTATTTTTTTTATAGTCATCAACTGTGATTTTCTTGGTTCTTTTCATCAGATCTCATCATTCAGCAACGCATAGTCTAGTCTAACTTCGAAGAAGTAGTAATCTATTCTAACCTCGAAGAAGTAATGACGAAGTGTCGACTCTATACTAAAATATAGGTTTTGTTAGAGTTCTTTATATGACGTACAACTTAATTAAAATGACTCTATGAACATCTAATTCATGAAGAGAACCTTCCCCAAAGCATATATAATTGCGTCTACAAGCTAGGTATTGTCCATCTACCTAGCAACTTAACCCTAATTACGAGATTCTTGTTGAATGGCATTTTATGATCATCCTAAAATAAACTTATATTCAATTTTTCTTTGTAAGTTTTGTTCACGTCATGCGATAACCAAAATGTGAAATAATATCAACTTCTTAGGACAAATTTTTTAATTGAGTTAAACTTGTCATGATAAGAAGGCAACTCAAGGAATATGAGTACTCGACTTATATAAATCCTATTTGTAGTTACTTACTTTGGGTTTGTTATTTCAGTAGTTGAAGTTAAATTATGCATCGTCATCCTATACGTGGTGTAAATTTTAAATTATTTGTTAAAAGTACAATCGTCAGAGTCATTCTTTCCCATAAACTTGATAAAATAAGCATTAATCAGTTGACAAAAAATAATAAAACAAGCTGACAAAGTTAAAAGGAAACTGAGTTTCTTGATTTGTTTAGAGTTGTAAAGAGATTTAATGTGAACTTCAAAGCTAAGACTGGAAGCCAGTTGTCAAGTTAGTACTTGATTTCATGTTTACTGTCTTGCTTAGGATGGCCATACTCTTGGGCTGTTTCCTTTGTAACATACCTTGAAAATCTTTTGGGCAGATATGTTTGTACTGTGTAAACAACAACAATAACAATCCAGTATAATTTCATACGCAGACCTTATCCTTATCCTGAGGTAGGGAGGCTGTTTCTAAATAGACCCTCGGCATACTTCACTCCAAGAACTTCTCACCTCGCTCTTGAGAAGATTTGAACTCACAATCTCTCGGTTGAAAGAGGAGGTTGCTTAATATCAGAGCAACCTCTCTTGTCATATGTTTGTACTATGTATTCTCGGAAAATATTATTACTATATATATGTTTGTCAATAAAATACTTTAACTTAAATAGATGGCATGAATGGTTCAAATTTATATAATCGTCCCAACTTACTTTTAAAACGTTCAATAACATCCTTCATATTCTTTCTTTTCTTCGTTAATTTTTAGTGTGGATATCCATGTATGTTAAGATAGGTTATTTGGTCTCTCCAAAAGTGTTATTGCATACGTATTGGATCCTCCATATTATCTTTGAAGGATCCGATCCGCCCCCACGACATATTTAAAAAGTTCAAGCAACATAAATGACATGTACTGTATTCTAAGAACCATCTTTGACTGTGTGAGGAAATCCCTCCAAATTAGTCATACTTCCGTTACTACAAAGGACATTAGAAACTTATGTCATGTTTCGGTTGCTTTTATATATATATATATATATATATATATATATATATTTCAACTAGGTGATATTGAAATACTGTCATTTACCAAACTCTTCTTTCGTTTAACTAGTCCACTTCGTCATAAAAAGAAACCTAAGTAAGTTAGAACTATTATCTATATATGCAGTTATGCCCAAATGTCTATTGGAAAATAAGTTCACTATACATCGAAAAATAAGGCAAATTACCTGCTACGATAAGTTAAAATATATTAATAGTGTAAAAAACATTTGCACTTGCTGTGTATATAAGATAAATCCTTACTTGTTTACTGGACTTGTTTTCATTGTCTCATAAACCCAGAAATGGATGATATATGGACACAACGGCAACTTATTGTACAATGCTGCACCAAGTACTTTTGTATGTAGGGTCCGTGGACAAAACCTAATGGTTAAACATTCTAGTACACTCTCTCCATAATCTAATGCACCAATATTCCAGTACATGACACAACCTCCACTTCCAATTACACATTCCTTAACGCATTACTACATGATTGATACTTATGTTACAACTTAATTTAATTCTGAATTGTCCACTGATTTCATCTTCAGATTGGACATTGGTTCCATACTGAAAATGGTTTTGAGGCTTGCTCGAAATTAAATATTCTTCCGTTTTGCTCCAAATTACGTCTAGTTCATGAGGCGATGATTGTCAAGATCATGTAAGAAGATCAATTATCTTTCCCACAACCGACTTTAGACTTCTAACACTTTGCCCTTTATATCTTCTTTTCTTTCTTCTTCCTATATATAGCTTTTCAGTGTATTTCCTAGTGATGTCCTTGGGGTTTTTCTTCATCTATACTTTAACTGAAACTTCATTTTGGTTCTAAGTTGGGAATATGTTCGTACAGTATCTTTACATGAACTTGTTGGCTTAATAATAATCATGATGAATATAGTGATTCTGGATAAAGTAAAAAAGTGATTTCCTCATATATGATGATGACTAACATAATGTGACAATTCCCTTTACGTTTAAAAGTATAAGTGCTAGTGAATTGTTGAATCCAATGACCACATAAACTGGAAGATTAGTGAGGGTGCTCATGTAATGTAAGTTTTCCTAGTTAGCATTGCCATTAGGGTTAAGTCATATGCGAAGAATAGATAGGATAGCATTGAGTTTGATTTTCATATCTTTATAGGAGAAGAGGTGTCATTAAAATTACTTTTTGAGAGAACCTCCATCCAGATAATGATTGGAAATTTTTAGTTTCGCATTTGATATGTACTACCAATTATTGATTGATACACTTCTCACCAATATCGTTCATTAACTTTTTTGTGGAGCACTTCTCTTCAATTTTCAGAAATTCTTCTTTGTTAGTCCATATTTGCTTGCTCCTTTTTAAACCTACTATCATTTTTAATTGTGTTCATATCTTTTACAATTAAATACTTGGGATCTTCCCTTTATGCCAATAAACCTTCTCAGCATGCTTATTTCTCTTGCATATACAACAAGGTGAAAACTTCTGTTTTTTGATT
Organism: Nicotiana noctiflora; assembly: GCA_032618575.1. NCBI lineage: Eukaryota > Viridiplantae > Streptophyta > Magnoliopsida > Solanales > Solanaceae > Nicotiana > Nicotiana noctiflora. The sequence continues at coordinate 79,784 of JASVEL010004172.1, read as the reverse complement.
GATTCATGTGGTGTCAAATTCTCAAGCAAACTCACAATAATATTTTCAATAATTCCATTATTTGGAACCTTTTCACCAAATAGCCTAATTTTGTAGACAATTGTCGTGAGTTTGCCAACATAATCCTTGATCCCTTCCGATTCTTTCATTTTTTGAATCTCAAATTCTCTTCTAAGGTTCAAAACTTATTAAAAACCTTGAATGCTTATAATATCAATTTGAAAGATACGATGACCTTCACTCATAATCTCATACATCTCGGCACAAACATAAATTCCAACACATAAAATGGGTAGTACGTAGCCTTCAACAAAAGTTCAAGTGGCTTATATTATTCTTTTTCAAACTTGCATAGTAATGAAAAATATCTTCAAAAGTAACCTCCCATGCTCATAGTGCATGCGACCACTCATGTGGCCTTTTAAGATCTATGAATAAAGAAACAAAGATACTAATATAGTTAATGATACAAAATGTTACTCCTTTTCCTCATTAAGTGTGTAAGAATTTTCAAAGGGGCTTGAATAGTTACCTTTAGCTTTAGGATCGGCTTGGAAAGCCTTGTATAATTATTTCACGGTGTAATTTCTAGGATAGTAATTTTGTACTCTGGCAATTAGTAATTACAATGACGTGTTAATTTGTAAGAATACAATTACAATGTAATTTTTATCGCCGTGTTTGGTTATATAAGTGTAATTACATAATTAAATAAATATTTTTCAAATTAATGACTAGCGCAAAACGCAACACGAAATTAATGTTCACTAGCCAAAGATAATATAATTTAATTATTGTCTCCACAATGATTGGATTTTAATAGTATTCAAGCAATTTATAATTTAATTCTATTCAGGATGATAACATTTTGATTGGATTGAATATGAACTGAAATTAGCTATTAAAACTAAATCAATTCACAATTAATCGCAAATAACTAGAGAGTAGAGCAATATAATGGGTTATTATCAAGACAAAGAGTAAGGGTTTTAACATGGTAGGTGCAAGACTGCTATCTTGAATTTGACATTATTATATTTTACTCTTGAGGTTCTATCTCAACTTACAAATTCAATATATGATTAGCTTATACTTCTGATTCAGGTTCCTTTCTCAATTAAATCCAAATCTTTCATATAAACTAATGTGAAGTGCGGTGAAACTTGACTTGAGCCTTGGGGTTTATTCCCTTTCAAGGTCTTAAGTTCGAAACCCGCTGGGTGCCGCAAACAATTTCTGAGCGCCATCAGACTGGGTAAAACCTAAATTAATCGTGGTCCACTTATAGAAAACTCCTTGCCGAGGGCATGTGCACCCCCGGAATTAGTCGGGGCTCGAAGAGACTCAGACACCCTGTGTAAAATCAAAAAAAAAAAAGTACGGTGAAACTTGCAAGAATCTATTGGTAGAAATGATTTAAGTGAAACTTCTCGCGAATATTTCTCAATCGTAATTTAAACAGTAACTCAAAAAGCTCTCAATCAGTATTATTTTATAAAGGAAGAAGCGCAAAAAAGCGACAAAGGCTCGTCTCGCTTCAAAAGTAAAGCGCACACTTTATTGAAGTGAAGTGCAATTCTTAAAAACATAATGTAAACCTTGCAAAGACACTATATAAATAATCAAAAAGTTCAATTCAAAAACTTAAAAGTAAATACCACAAAATCCTCCATAAACCATAGGACAAGCAAAATCAAAGCACTAAATTACTTAACTCAACATCTTATTCTTCTTCATGATTTTCAAACTCTTGAATTCCTCTATTACTTTCATACTGCTTGTCATCTTCTTCTTCCCCCTTGTCTTCATTTTCATGATCACCTTCATCTTCATCGATTAGGGATAGTGATAAACTTGTAGTAGCCACATTTATTCCCTTCCTAATCAAGCTTGAACTAAAAGTACTCTCCATTAAAGCATAAGGATTCTTCGCAATTTCACTGGTATCTGCAACATCACTCCAAGTGAAATTATAGTCGCCGTCAAGTACTTCTTCGTCTTCACAGTTTTAGGGGACTCCGATTAGCTACTCATTAGCCTCATCAACATTGTCCAAAAGAATTGGAACAATTAAATTACGGTGGTTATAGCGACACCTCAATATTCTATTATATTTTATGAATACTAGGTTATGGATGCGCTTCAAGGTTAGTTGATTCCTCTTCTTTATATGAATCCGCAAATAAGATATGTCAATTCATTAGTAGGAGTTGGGATAACTAATAGTATATAATTTACTTTATCTCAAAATACAAAATTATTCTTTTTATTTCTCATGTGTTAAAAAAACGCTCTAGTTCCTTTCACATCTGGATGAACGACAAGTTAAACTTAAAACTTTGATGGCGAAAGTCTGTACATCCGGGTCTCTGCACCATATTGGTCCCGCCAATCAACTATAGAAGTGAGAAACATATTCAAGAGTTAATAAGTATAAAAAATCAATTAAAAGATAGAGCTATAGAATATAGAAGAACTTGATCACCTGGCATCTTCGTCTTTCTTTATTTAATAGCCAGTCGCAACTTAAAACGTCCTTCACCTGCCTTGTAAATAGCAAACTGATCTACTATCTTTTCTTGCAAGTCTTCATCTGAGGTCAACTTAATAACACATTCATAGAATCTCGACCACACTTCTCTAGCCAGTGAATTATTCTCATACTTATCAGAATAAGTGAACAGTTCAAAATAAGTCCAGTTACATGCAAAGGTCGATGAAGTTACTCTGTCCATATTGAATCAATGATCTAAAAGACCTTTGCATATTTCTGCAGATCAGTGGATGATACTCGAACACCCTCATGCTCTATCCATAGCTTCATAGAGGGAGGCCATTGGTGATTTTTGCTCTCCATACACCAAACAGAGTACTTTAATCAAAGGACTACCAATTTTTAGAGCATGATGACCTTACTCCAAAAAGAATACGAAAGAATAATGCGTAAAACATCTTTGATCCTCATAGTTCCCTTTGCAAATTTACTCTTGTTTGTCCTCTGAAATGAACAACTTTCTCAAATTGGCTTTTTGTAAGTGGATATTATGCAAAGTTAAGAAAGCAGTGGTAAACCTTATCTTGCTCGGTTTCACCAAATTTTATCTAATGAATCTTGTTATCATATTCAGTAACAAGGGTCGGTGAGCAATATTAGAATGTACCTCAAAGTCCTAGCCAAAAACTATAGAGAAGGGGTTTTCCTAAAATGTCCCCGAATATTAAGTTGATACAATGAGCTGCACATAGAGTCCAATAGACACGCGGGTACGCTCTTTGCACCATGCCACCCGTTTTAACATATTCACTTGCATTATCAGTGGTCACTTGAATAACTTTACTTGGGCCAATCTTTTAAATGATGTTCTAAAATAAGGTGAATATTTTGATGTGGTCAGTGGACGAGTCGCTAACATCAAATCGATTCAAGAAACAAACTTCCCTTGGGAGAATTTATCAATACATTACTAATTATTTTTACAATTCTTGTCATCCACTTATCTATCATAATAGAGTATCCACACTTGTCCCATACAACTTATGTTCCTCCACAATTTTATTGGCATCCTCCACTTCCTTATTTAAATAAGGACCTCTGAAATACTAAATAAGAAGAAAAAAGGGGAATTTTTATTTTCGTGTGCCCTAGCTGTGAGCAGGCGCCTGGACGGGAACAAGAAGAAGAAAGGAGAAAGAAAAAATAGAGAAGAAGAAAGAAGAAAGAAGAAAGAAGAAAAATTACTTGCAGGACTGCAGGAGCCGAGGAGGTCTCTGGCGACTTGAAGTTTTGAACCCTAACAACAGTTGATTTTGAGAGAAATGGTCTTCACTTTGCTCTTAGGGTCTATTTTATATAATAAAAAACAGACACAAACTTTTATTTAGAATAAACTAACTCCTCCACCATAGAAGCAAGCGCTTCATGTGGTGGAGTCTCCTCGGGCATGGAAAAGCGAGCAGCCATCGGTTCGTGTCGCTCAGCCTGCTACGCACCCTGTGTCGCATTAGTGTATTTTTCTGTCAAACCAAAAAACTCCAACTCTCTAAATTTGTGAAACTTCTGACAATCTTATACGCACTATAATGCGACACTCTTTGGCCCGCTTATGCGACGCACTAGTAAATTTCTCAATCCCATCCACTTTCTTGCGACTTTCGTATGCAAACATCGATTCAAAAACTCCTAATATGACCTCAGATGATCAATGAAACTCTTAGGTTGTTTTCCAAACAGGATCTTAATTTGGATCCATGTTAAAATTATGGAAACATAGTCAGTATTATAAAAAGTGCGGGTGTGAAACGAAATGTTTTATCTAATATAGGGTAGTGCTTAAGCCTCGAAGCATTCTGCCTAAGCTTATGAATCTTTAATATTTAATATATTATATATTTATATAATAAAAATAAATATTAAAAAGATAAAATTGCAAAAAGTTATAGCAATTTTTAGAAAATATAGAAGTAGTTCATGTTAAATCCCTAATTTGAATAAGCAATTGACTAAAGAACTAATCAAAATTATTTCATGAAAAAAGAAAGCTAAGGCTTTGGAAAAAGAGTTGAGTTTTTATAAACTAAAGTGAAATATAAAATAACTTGAAAAGAAAGAAAAGCAAAGAAGAAACCTACCATTAGAAGCGTTGAACCAGAGCAAATCGTTAAGGATGATGCGTTTATATTTTATAGTATTTCAAATTGATGATTTTTTCCTTTATGCAATAGAAGACAAAGAGAAAGAGTAAAAATTAGGGCTAAGAATAAAAAATCTTTTGATTTTTAAGTATTTAAGCTTGTTAGAATGTAATAACAACTTGACCTTTTGTTTTATTGGTATTAAATTAAGGACCTATTTAGAAATTTTAATTCTAGTTTGGAAAGGTTCTCGCCTTACGCTAAAAACTAGAAACTCCCCCAATACCTAGGCATACGACCAGAACAATGGAGCTTACGTCTGGCAATACTTTCGCCAAAGAATTGCCCCATTACTTCTTTACTATCCCTCTCCGGGAAAGGAGGGGGTGGCTTGCCCAAAAAATACCTTTTAAAATACTGATCCTGACATGTCAATACAAATGCTATAATTTGTCCAAAATAGCTGTATAGGGCACATACATTGTTGAGGTTGACCCTAAATTATATGAGAACTAGAAAGCATATTATTCTAGGTCATAGTTTAGTTCACAAGTAAAGGAAATGCCGAACACTTATCTTTCCAACTACGTCCAAGGCGAGGAACCTTTGATTGACGATGCATTCTGCCGTCAGCAAGTGGTGGCGGACAAGGCCCCTTTTCCTAAATATCTTTGGAAATGAATAGGACAGGTTTGAAACTCATTCGGTAATCTTCTCCTTAAGGTAGGCATTTTTCCAAGGTGCTGATATGATGACTCTTTCAATTACACGTGTCTTAGGGAGTTGAACGTCTTAAGTAAAGCTTAGAATATTATATTTCTGGCCACAAGGGAGTTTTTTCGATCCATTCCCCAGTTTCCTGCACTGCTCAAGTAGACCTCTTTATCTTATGCCCACTTTCTGTTCATACGGTTCTCAAAGTAGAGGAGGAATGGTGGGCATCAGGTACCACGAGCCTTATGCCCCACACTTTTGCACTAAGTAGGCAAGGCCAACTACACAAGCAAGAAGGTATCTTTACTCAATGTTGAAGCTGGTTTGAAAGGAACAAATAGGCCATGGCTTGGGGAGTCCTTGAAACCAAGACTTTCGGTTTAGTGTATATTAAAAAGAACATAGAAAGGAGCCTAGCAAGAAGTTTGGACTAGTTATTAGACCAACTATCTCACGCTCTCTCTCTTAAACCCAGCCAAAGGACCACACGATTCCGGACACATCTATAAACTTGCTTCAATGTTAGGTTTTTCCTTTATATGCTTTAGTATATAGCTCTTTTGACGGGCTACTCCTCGAGCAGAACAACCTAACTGTCTCCCGAAGTAGCCTAGTCACACAATGCAATTGGAGATAGAGACGAGGATGGAGCCTATCTAAGAGAAGATAAAATAGCAAGTGCTTGAGAAGAAAAAAAGTTGTGAGAGAATGCGCAGACGCTGTAAGATCAGCAGACACTAGATAGGAAAGATTTTTTATCGAAGCTCTCAAACATGTTTCAAATGCCTCCGTTTCTTGAAGAAGAGGTGCATCCCCATTTCCTTCCACCTTATTTCCATTTCCCCTTTCAGCCTGTTCCTCTTCGAATCGTCTTCGCTTCTTACCTGTGTCAATAAAAAATATCAAGGTTTGTTTCAACAAATTGGGAATTTATTCAGTACTTGTCGAACTATATTGGGGCTTTACAAAGTGGCAGAAGATCTCCATATATGGATGCAGTCGTTTATTCATATGATTGTTGAGTTGCAAGTCGATGAAAGTTTATTTTTATTTTCATTTAGATGATTATTAGTAAAGTTTTTTTTTTGGTTAAAAAGATAGATATATTATAAAAATAAAAGGTACAAGAGAGTGTTGTTGGATGCATTAAAATGCATCAGATTACTTCCTACTACATTATACCTACTAGATAAAAAAGAAGTAGAAAAACTAGTACTACTTATATGATTATCATCTAACATAGTCGAATGTTTACAAAATCTTCTTTTCACTGTTCCCACTTGGTCTTGTTGAAAAGAAGATAACACAAAATTTGGAGGGCTTGAAAACATTTCCACATTTGCCTCCATTTTTGATGCTCCATACTTGGCTAAGCAATTCGCAACTCCATTTTGCTCCATATAGATGATATGTAAAGCTGGATCATGCAACTGATGGAGCAAGTACCTACAATCAGTAGTAATATTAGTGAATTTGGGTGTTGGATTTTTTAGCAAGTCCAAGATTGTAGTTGCATCTATTTCAATGATTAAATGAAAGATCTTGAATTGAACAGCAATTTGAAGGCCCATGGTAAGTGATAATAACTCAGTTTGTAAGCTAGAACCGTTTTGAACATGGCCTGCAAAACCTATGACCCAACTACTGGTAGAGTCCCTAAAGACACCCCAATTCCACAAGTAGTTGGATTCATCTTAGTAGAGCCATCAATGTTAAGTTTTAGAAAATTTCCTGTAGGTGGATGCCATTTGATATAGATAGGTATTGGAGTAATTCTACTGTTCTTAGAGTGTGTAAGATAAAAAATTCAGCTGCTTGGTTGTACACTTAAAGAGCATTCGAAATAGTCTTAGAATTATCAAATAAATTTTTATTCCTAATCGTCCAGAGATGCCAGATCGCAAAAGGAAGAATACGTTCAAAAGGAATTCCTTTATACTGACCTAAATTTGTTTTCGTAAAGAAAGTATGCCACCATGGCAGAGAATTCACATTAATAGGGCCAAAATTTTGAATTATGTTTAAATGAAGGGCCTGCCAAAGTGAACTAGCATTACTACATTCAAAAAAGATGTGAGTAATAGTTTCACTTTGTAACCCGCAATGTGCACAGAGATCAGTATTCAAAATATTTAATTTATGTAAATAGGCAGCAGTAGGAATTCGACTATGACAAATTAACCAAATAAAAAAGAAATTTTTGGAAGTGTATGAAGTAGCCAAATCCATTTGAAACTTAATGGTTGAGAAGTAGTAATAGAGGAGTAAGTAGAGAGTTCATGGTAAATAGATTTGAAAGAGAATAAACTAGAAGGAGTAATAGCCCAAATAAGATGATCATAATTTGTTGGTATTTTAGGCATGTAAATACTAGTAATAGATGCTTCTAATAAAGGGGGAAGTACAAAAGGTAAGTCTTGCAGATGCCATTTATGGTTGTAAAATAGTCAGAAACATGCTTATTTAGTTCGCCTTCAGGAAAAGGACCATAAATGGAATTTTGCAAAATAGTGCGATGATTAATCCAAGGTTCAGTCCAAAAATTGACATGATCACCATTTGTTAAAATCCATTGGAAACCAAGTTGACAATAGGACCAACCTTTAAGAATGATTTTCCAAATTGTAGATTGAGAAGAGATAATAGTCTTATAATTTCGTAAATGACTATGAAGTAAAACATTAGCCCAAAGCTGAGTAGGATTTTGAAAAAGTCTCCATGCCAAACTAGCATGTAAAGCTTTATTCTTTGTACGAAGATTTTGGATACCTAAACCTCCAATAGTCAAAGGCTGGGTTACAGTGGACCATTTTAAGAGATGATTTTTTTTCTTTTGAGGAGAAGAACCCCATAGAAAGTTCTTTTGGTAAGTATTGAGTAAGGTAATAATAGAACTAGGAATGGTAATAAATTGCATTACATGATTAGGAAGGCTATTCAAAGTAGGACGAATAAGAGTTTGTCTTCCTGCTTTAGTTAAAAAATGAGTTTTTCACCCCGCTAATTTTGATTTAAACTTATCAATTAAGAATTGGAAATCTCGTTTTAAAGGTTTTGAAGTAAAAATGGGAAAATCCAAATATTGACCAAACTTAGTACACTCTTTTATGTTAAAAAAGTATTGTAAATCAAGCTTTAGGGAATGAGGGCCATTTTTTGAGAAGAAATTTTTTGACTTGTCTGGATTGATAGATTGGCCCGAATAAGTACTAAAAGGAGTAATAGTATCAATAATAGAGTGACAGGATTTGGAAGTAATTTTTGATAATAAAATTATATCATCTGCAAAAAACAGATGAGATAATTGATGTCCTTTTTTTCCAATCGAGATAGGGTGCCAAATATTATAGTCAACTTCTAAGTTTATTTATCTAGAAAGCATTTCGAGATAGAGAATAAAAATATAAGGTGAAAGAGGGTCACCTTGTCTTATCCCCCTCGAAGGGTAAAAAAAATCAGTAGACTTTCCATTTATAAGGATTGCAGTAGAAGTAGTTGTAATATAAGACATAATTAGTTTGCTAATGTTAATAGGAAAATTAAGATTATGCAAAGTATTGTATATAAAAGACCATTCTAATTTATCAAAAGCTTTTTCAAGATCAAGCTTAAGAAGCATATTGAAATTCCTACCCTTCATTTTTGCAAAACGATTTAACAGTTCTTGAACAATAATAGCATTATCAGAAGATCGTCTATTTTTTTGGAAACTAGATTGGGTTTGATTTATAAGATGATCAAGAAAAGGCTTAAGTCTATTAATAATTATTTTAGTAATAATTTTGTAAATAGTATTACAAAGACTAATTGGACGATATTGAGCTATAGTAGCAGCATGCTCCTTTTTAGGAATTAGAGAAATATACGTAGTGTTAATAGTAGGATCTATTTTGGATTCTTTAAAAGCTTGATGACAAAGAGCCTTTATAGAACTTCCTACAATATGCCAATATTTTTGATAAAAAATTGGATGTAGTCCATCGGGACCCGGTGCCTTAAAAGGTTTGAACGAATGTAAGGCATTAGTAATTTCAATATCATTAAGAGGTCTCTCTAATATAGATTGCTCAATATGTGTAATAATATTGATTGTAAAAATGGTTGAACTAGGTTTTGAAAAAGACTGTTGAGTCGTGAAGAGGTTAGTATAATAAGAAGTAATATCTTTTTTGTATTTGAATAGGATCAGTAATCCAATTCTCCCCCTCCCCCCAAATCTTGAATAGTAATAATACGATTATTATGTTGTCTATTTAAAGTAGTTAAATGAAAAAACTTGGTATTTGCATCACCATCATTTAACCAATTAATACGCGATTTCAATTTCCAAAAATCTTCTTCTAACTTAAGAAGATGATTAAAATCCTGAATAAGATCAATTTCTAAATTTTGAAGAAAAGAACTAGTCGGATAATGAATTGAAGCTTGTATACCCGAAAGTCTAGCTAAAATTTTTCTTTTACGTTTAAAAATATTTCCAAAAACAGTTTTATTCCAAATTTGGATAGAATCTCGAAAATGATTTATGGCAGGTAATAGTAAATTATTTTCTGTCCATGCTTGTTTTATCACGTATTCTAACGAAGGATGAGTAATCCAAATGGATTCAAAACGAAAAATCTTTGTACCCTAGGCAATACACTGTGTTGAAGGTTTATTTTGATAGGACAATGATCCGAATGCGTTCCAGAAAGATGAGTGACAAGAGCATCACAATAGTGTGAAAGCCAAGCGTAGTTTGATAGCACACGATCAATTCGTTCTAATATATTGGCAGTATTATGGCGACCATTAGTCCAAGTATAACGACTTCCTTTATATCCTAAATCATTAAGCATGCAATAGTTAAAACAGTCTAATAATGTATTGGCACGTTTATTACTGATAGGAAGTCCACCAAATTTATCCGAGGCATGAATAATTTCATTAAATCACCCCCTATCAACCAAGGTCCTTTATAATGATCAAAAATACACTTAAGATTATTCCAAAGCGTAAGTCCGTTAACTAAATCATTACTAGCATAAATTGCGCTAAATAAAAAAGTAAAAGGTAAAGGACTAACCTGGATATGGCAATGAATTTCCTGTGTGTTTATAGCAACATGTGTAACATTTAACAATGAAGCATTCTACAAAATAACTATCCCTCCTATATGACCTATAGCCGGGACTTCAATCATACCAGAAAAATCAAAATCATCCTTAATCACTTGGTGGGACTGGGAATGGGTTTCCAACAGTACAACTAGGGCTGGCCTATTATAATCAAACAAGGACCTAAAATTTCTTCTAAACTCCACTGATTGACTACCCCTACAATTCCATATGATAAAATTCATGTGATTATCATTTGAAACAAACAATTTAATACTAGACTATCCGGGACGTAGTGACAGTGTTGTAAGAAATAACATGGCATATTTGCCCACTTTTGGATTTGTTGTTGGTCATAGATGGAAAGAGGTTGAGAGGAGATTTTGAGGACACCTGATGAATATTTTTCTTTCGAATTCTTCCTTCTGCACAAAGACCTTGATTTCGTTCATGCATGCATAGAGAGGCCTGGCTTCTTTGTTGTATGCGATTGCTGCGTCTAGTTCTACCTGTAAATTCCTCTCCTGTTCGTCTTGTTCTGGAGGATTGTGAAGGGTTGTGAAAGAGGGGGTGGTGGTGGTGTTGATACTCGGGGTGTTCCTGGCCTCATCAGTGGAGTGTAAGGTTGAGTCTCCCAATATGGTTGAATCCATGGAACATATTGTGCTGGAGGAGGATAAAAGGGCATTTGAATTATGTTTGGGTGAAGAGTTTCCCGTTGTTCCCATACTGGAGAAGGTGGTATCATTTCTTGAAATGGTGCTATGTTTGAGGCTTGTGTCATCGCCCAGTGGTAGCGGGCAAACATCTCCGTTCCCAACCTCATTCCCTTGGCTACTATTTGTGCTAAGTCCCTCGGATGATTCACAAGAATCGTGACATCTTGTTGGTTCACTTGCATGGTGAAAGTGAGTGCATGGTTGTGTAAACCCGCCTCCAACCATGACTCTAGATACATCGGTGCATGGGGAGTATGAGCCGTGTATACTATGGAGTTTTGATCCATGGAGAGATGAGGGGGTGGATGAGAGTAAGGAGTGGGATTGTTGTGTAATTGATTGGAGGTTTGGCGTGGTATAGGTCGATTGCCCCTTAGATGACTTATAAAATTGAAGGGAAACATTGCTTAAAGTAGTAGAAGGATGGGGATGGACAAAATAGAAGTGTTTTTTTATAAAAGAAGTATTAGTAGTGTTTGGTAATGTTGAAGTGGCCGGTGTAGGACTAGATAGATTTGAAAGTGACTTGTTTGAATGGAAACAATTAATGAAGTCTTCATTAGTCTCTAGTTGCATGTCAACATGTGCTAGATTGGAGGAGGTGGAGATGGAATTAATGGAAGGAGTAGAAGATATAAGAAGAATTTAGGAAGTTGGTCGTATATAAGTGGTGTGGCAGATGGCTTGTGTGAGATTGTTTCACTAGTCCCTAGTTACATGCCATCATGTGCTAGATTGGAGGAGGTGGATATGGCATTAATGAGAGGATTTGAAGGTGTAAGAAGTGAAGTAGTATGTTGGTCGTGTATATCTAATTTGGCAGAAGACTTGTGTGAATTATGGTGCATATGTGAGTTAATATCAAGGCAAATAATATTGTTATTACAAGTACTAGGGTGGCGGTCATTATCAAGCCCTAGTTGCATGTCATTTAAAGCAAAGTGTGAAGAGGGCCGTGTAGTGGTAATGGGATTGGGATGGCCGTGTAGATTTTGTAGGGTAGGCAATGTTTGGGAAATGGTTTGCATGTAAGAGTTAATGACGTGTCCTCTTGCATGTGTAGTATTGGTATTAGAAGTATTGTGAAGAGATGAATCTAATTGGACCTCACAAAAAGGTACTTGATTATAGTTGGAACTTTGACCCACAAGATTAGTAGCCACATTAGTATTAGTTAAACCATTATTTGTAGTAACTAAATTATTGGATAAAACCTCAAAATTGTTAGTAATTAACAAATTAGTTAACCCTTGTTTAATAACATTATTAGCAATAGAGGCATTATTTTTTAAAGAAAAATGATCAAAAGGGATATTGTTAGGATGAATTAAAGAGTGCTTACCAACAACACTATTCATTACCTTATTAGGATGTGATTGCAATGAACGAGTAGGTATTGTTTTTGCATTACTCTTAGGAAATTCGACTAGTTTCCAAGGCTCATGGTCAGCCTGATCAATTTTAGCACTGTTTTGTATAATTGAATTATCAGGAACATGACTAGAGGAAGTAGTATCCTTTGCAAGGGATGGGCATGTTTTTTTATTGTGCCCCATACAACCACATGTAATACAAAGTAAATTCAAACCCTCGTACATAATAGTTTGTTTATGCTCACCAATGTATAAATGTGTTTTTGATGGCTGGTTAAGCAATACTTCAACACATAGTCTAGCATATTGTCCTCGAGTAGTGTTGGAAGTACAAATATCCATAGATAGAAATTTCCCAACTTTCTGTCCCAATTTCTTCAAAATATGATAATCGTAGAATTCTGTAGGTAATTCTGGCAAACGTAACCAAATAGCAGAAGAAGATAATTGAGTTGTTGATGCTTTAAATTTTGGCTCCCATTGCCGGACAAACAAACCAAGATCCCCCCTGTAAAGCATGTATTTTGTTTTCTTCCTTTTGAAACTTTAGAAGAAAAAAAATCATATCCTAAATCAATCAAGGGAAGATTTTCAGTAGGTTTCTACAGTGTGTATACTTTTTGTCTAAGGAGTTGATGCTCCACTTTACGACCAAAAACTTTAATAATTACACTATGTTCCCAAGACTTGTAAATCCTATGTTTTTCCTCCACAGTAAGAGGAATGAAATTAGAAGAATCATTAGGTGCTTCTAATTCATCAGTGTATTCCGAATCATCAGTGAGTGGAGGTGGAAGATTGTTGAAAGATATTTGGGAGGTGTGAGTATTCAAGGTTTGAAGATAGGACTTCGGTTGAGTATTTGAATCAACCAATTGATGTGGTTTATCAATATTCATATGAGAAATCATAGGAGGAGAAGTATTGTGTAGTGGTATTGTTTGAGAATTAATGATGTTAGGTGGTTTTGGTGGAATGATAGGTGAATGAAGGTACGGAGATATTTGGAGAGTTTTTTCTTCCATTTTATTGCCGCTACGAGCGTTAATACTTGTTACTAAAGTTACTTATGAATATGAAAAGATTGACGTTTTTAGCAGATTATTATGTTTGCTTATTCTAGTTTGGATATTTAAATATCCAAATTCTTTTTTTCTTCTGAGTTCCATAACTAATGTTTTGTGCTTGGGACTTTCCATAAAAAAGAATATTGTTTTAGTAATTAAAAAAACTTATTCTTTTATAATTTTAATTTTTAAGTGAGAATGGATCCTAGTCCAGGTTGGATTCGGTAACATCAGTCAAAAATTCCTGCATGAATCCCAGTCCAAATAGGATTGGGTAACATCAATCGGATTTTTATATAAAGCCCCAATACCCAAATACAAGCACAAAACCCTATTTAGTTATGAACCTGAAATTCCATTAGCCCGCCAATTTCAAACAATACTCTCTTCCTCCGTTGAATTTCTTGTGAATTTTATCAACCTTAAAAGATATGGGGTCTGAATTAAGGAAGTGGGTTTCAGACAAATTAATGTCTCTGCTGGGGTACTCGCAGCCTACAGTAGTTACTTATGTTCTTAATCTTTCTAAGAAAGCTTCATCAGCTGTTGATCTAACAAATCAGCTTGTAGATATGGGTTTGTCTTCCTCCGACGAAATACAGGTCTTTGCTCAAGAAATTTTTGCTAGAGTTGAGCATATTACGACAGGGCCAAATCTTTATTTACAACAAGAAAAGGAGGCTGCTATGTTGGCGAGGAAGCAAAAGACGTATACGCTTTTGGAGGCTGATGATGATGACAACAATGTTGGCGCGGAAAGTAATTCTAGGAAAGAGGATACCCGTAAAAAGAAATTCAGGAGGAGGGTTGAGACCCATGAAGACGAAGATGATGACGAGGTAGTTAGGAATGTGGAAGGTGAAAGACGCGTTAGGAGACGAACTTCCCAAGAGCAAGATGAGAATGATAACTCCGAGTCAGAAGATGAAGAAATAATTCAGGACCAAAGAGAGAGGGAAGAGTTGGAACGACATATCAGAGAGCGAGATGCTGCAGCGACTAGAAAGTTGGCTGAGCCAAAATTAACTAGGAAGGAGGAAGAAGAGGCCATCAAGAGGTCTGATGCGTTAGCGCGTAATGACATTGCTACTTTAAGGAAACTATCAAGACAAGAATACTTAAAGAAAAGAGAGCACAAGAAGGTAGAGGAACTCAAAGACGAAATAGAAGATGAGCAATATTTGTTTGATAAAGTGAAGTTGACAGAAGTAGAGCAAAGTCAACTGAGATATAAGCAAAAAATATACGAACAAGTTAAGAAGAAATCAGAAGATACTGATGTCATGGGCGAATATAAAATGCCTGATGCCTATGATGTTGAAGGTGTTGTAAATCAGAAAAAAAGATTTTCAGTTGCAAAACTACGTTACAGGGATCCAGATGCTGCTGAAAAGATGAACTCGTTTTCGGAACAAGAAGCATGGGAAGAACATCAGATTGCGAAGGCAACACTTACATTTGGATCGAAAAACAGAAAGCCAAGATCCGAGGACTATAAATTTGTGTTCGAAGATCAAATTGAGTTCATAAAAGCAACAGTAATGGATGGTGTTAATGTTGAACAAGAGCCTCCTATTGAGTCAAGAGAGAAATCTACGGCTAAATTGACGTTTGAAAAACTTCAGGAGGACAGGATGATTCTGCCTATTTATCCCTACAGGGATGATTTGCTCAAAGCTATTAATGATCATCAAGTTCTTGTTATTGTCGGAGAAACGGGTTCTGGCAAAACTACACAGATACCGCAATATCTACACGAGGCGGGATATACCAAGCGTGGGAAGATTGGATGTACTCAACCTCGCCGAGTTGCTGCAATGAGTGTTGCTGCGCGTGTTTCTGATGAATTAGGAGTCAAACTTGGTCACGAGGTTGGCTACTCTATTCGTTTTGAAGACTGCACTTCTGAAAAAACGATTCTGAAATATATGACTGATGGGATGTTGTTACGGGAATTCGTTAGAGAACCTGATCTCGCAAGCTATAGTGTAATCATGCTGGACGAGGCTCACGAAAGAACACTATCAACTGACATTTTGTTTGGGTTGGTTAAGGATATTGCTCGATTTCGGCCTGACTTAAAGATGCTTATATCAAGTGCAACACTAGATGCGGAGAAGTTCAGCGATTATTTTGACTGTGCTCCAATTTTTAAAATTCCTGGAAGACGATTTCCAGTCGATATACACTACACGATAGCACCAGAGGCCGATTATTTGAATGCAGCAGTAGTCACTGCTCTTCAGATCCATGTAACTCAACCACCTGGTGATGGTGATATCTTAATCTTTTTGCCTGGGCAGGAGGAGATTGAAACAGCTGAGGAGATCATCAAGCACCGGATAAAGGGTTTGGGGACAAAAATTCCGGAGCTGATAATTTGCCCAATATATGCAAACCTGCCAACTGAATTACAAGCCAAGATATTTGAACCCACTCCTGAAGGGGCTCGCAAGGTTGTCCTAGCTACAAATATTGCTGAAACATCATTGACGATTGATGGGATCAAGTATGTTATTGATCCAGGATTTTCTAAGATCAAGTTTTACAACCCTCGGACGGGAATGGAGTCATTAATGATCACTCCTATATCGAAGGCCTCTGCAAATCAGAGAGCTGGTCGATCTGGAAGAACAGGTCCTGGAAAATGCTTTCGATTATACACTGCATATAACTACATGAATGATTTTGAAGATAACACAGTCCCTGAAATACAAAGGACCAACCTTGCAAATGTGGTGCTTTGTCTCAAGAGCCATGGGATTATTAACTTGGTGGATTTTGACTTCATGGATCCCCCACCGGCAGAAGCTATACTTAAAGCGCTGGAATTGCTCTTTGCACTTTGTGCGCTTAATAAGCTTGGCGAGTTAACAAAAATAGGTAGAAGAATGGCCGAGTTTCCCCTAGATCCCATGCTATCCAAGATGATTGTTGCGTCTGAAAAGTACAAGTGCTCTGATGAAATAATAAGTATTGCTGCAATGCTTTCTGTGGGGAATTCAATCTTCTATCGTCCAAAGGACAAACAAGTCCACGCAGACAATGCACGGATGAATTTTCATATGGGCAACGTGGGAGATCACATCGCTCTGCTAAATGTTTACAATTCCTGGAAGGAAACAAACTTTTCCACAGAGTGGTGCTACGAAAACTATATTCAGGTTAGAAGCATGAAGAGAGCTAGGGATATCCGAGATCAATTGGAAGGCCTGCTAGAAAGAGTGGAAATTGAGTTGACTTCAAATATTAATGACCAGGAAGCTATAAAGAAGTCTATTGCATCAGGATTTTTCCCCCACTCAGCAAGACTACAAAAAAACGGATTTTATCGAACTGTTAAAAATCCCCAGACAGTTTACATTCACCCTAGATCTGGTTTAGCACAGGGGCTTCCTAGATGGGTTGTCTACCACGAGCTGGTCCTGACGACTAAGGAGTACATTCGGCAGGTTACTGAACTAAAACCAGAATGGCTTGTAGAAATAGCTCCTCACTACTATCAGTTGAAAGATGTTGAAGACTCCTGCTCAAAGAAGATGCCTCGCGGAAGTGGTCGTGCATCTTAGGATCACCTCCTACTTTTGCAAAGAGCATGGTGGCTTATGCTAGGATTTGGAAATTTGCCCATTATACTGCTTGGTAGGAAGATTCTGCTAATTGAGAAAGTGCATTAACTGAGACGATTAGGTAGCTGTATATAGGATTTTGTAGATTCTTCATTTTATTGGAATTTTGTGGATTTAGGGCTTTAATTCTTTGTACGTGCCTCTTTCTGATGCATTATATTGCACGTCAGCATGAGAAAGTGCAACTGTCTAACTAATAATATGCGAAAAAAAGTAGTAGTTCCAGTGAATCTTGTGTCAAATGCTGTTAATTTAATACATTCTTATTTGCCCACACTCCAAAGTCTTCTGCACTAGATAAACTGCCACAGCTGAGTGATCACATAGAGGTCTATTCTTATGCTATTTGCATGTGGGTTCATCAACTACTTGAGGAGTCCAAGAATTGCTTATGTTCTTATTAGAATAGTTGTCATTCAAAATTCTTTATGCTATTTGCCTGTGGGTTTATTATTCAAAGAAAAAAAAAGAGTAATAGGGAGAAATTGGCAGCATGCAGGAGATAATAGAGCGATATAAGAGGCATACTAAAGACAAAGTTCAACCTGAAAACCAAGTTGGGGAACAGAATCTGCAGGTAATGCCTTGGATTTATGCCTTCTCCTTAGGGTGAATCGGCAAGCAATTAGTTTCTTGCTAAAAACGTAATAATGGCTTAATGTAGCTTACACAATAATGCAGCATATTCAGCATGAGGCAGCAAATTTGATGAAGAAGATTGAGCTCCTTGAACAATCTAAAAGGTTCAGTCAAACCCCGCTCCAAAAGTTGCTGCATTGTCGTTTCATTGTCATTTCTCTCCCTTTCCTCTATGTTTGAAAGTCTTATAAAACAAGTGGAGTTTGTATCAGGAAACTCTTAGGAGAAGGTCTGCAATCCTGTACCCTTGGAGAACTACAACAGATAGAAAAACAGTTGGAGCGGAGTGTCAGTACCATACGAGCACGAAAGGTTTCTTCATATAAGTCCAAGAAATGATCTGTTATGAAGTTTTGCAAACTTATCATATAATTTACTTTGCTTGTTCTTTTCAGATTCAAGTTTTTAAGGAACAAATTGAACGACTAAAAGAAAAGGTAACACCACACTTATTAGTTTATTTTGAGCTGCAATTCCCATGAAGGTACACAGTTTTTTGAGTTACAATTCATGCATAATGCAATCATTTAAATAGTGAATTCAAGATAACTCAAATTGCAAAGCCGAAACTACTTATGTATGGAATGACTTTGTTGTTGCATGTCATTGTCATTGTCCGTCAATGGCTGCTTTACTAGTTAATGTAATGCTTTCCTGTCTAACAAATCCAGGAGAAAATCCTTGCTTCTGAAAATGCAATACTGAGGGAGAAGGTATATTTTTCTTTTCCTTAGCCTCAAACCTTAGTTTAAGTCCTCTTTCGACTCTATAGTTCATAGTCGAGTATAAAATCATAATAAAGGCAAGTAGTAATTCTCTCGTGCCTTGTTTTAGTTTGGTGGGCTTCAACAGAGACAAGGCTCAAGTGGAGAAAAGGAAGGTGAAGCTCTTTGTACAGAGAGCAGTGAAAAATCAGATGTGGAGACTGAATTGTTCATCGGACCACCGGAGTGCAGAATAAGGCGTCCCTTACAGAATTAATAGGTGAACAATCTTTCGCACTATCTGCAGTTAAGGGTATATAACCAATTGTGAAAATGGTCTTCATGCTAAATAATTGTCCATTTTTTTATCAAGCAACTAATAAGACATATGTCTCTTAGGCGCAGCTGATGGAACTTTTTATCACTTCTGAGATGATTTGTACTGGGATGTGTATTATATTTTCCTTTGATTGACACTCTTAGTTAATAAGTTCCTTTTTTTATGAAATTAAGCACCTGTTTAGCTTCTTTCATATTTGTGGAACAGCTATATAACAAACCAATATTCTAATCACTATGTCAGGAAAATCTTAAGCATCAGGGATATTGACTTTCTTGCTTGGCTCTTGTTCATTTGCTAGAGTATCTCCTACCCCAAAACTGTAAAAGTCAGAAAAATTTCTGACAATGGGAAGGTTAGGTTCATCTCTAAGTTGTAGACCCTTAATTTTAATAGTACTTCATGCTGCGATCCAACAGTTGCATCGTTAGTTTTGTCATTGATGAGATTGAAGTCCTGAGAATACAAAGTTTCTGTGTTCTTGAAGATCAAATCAATTTTGCATTACAGAATTTTTTTACAGGGATAGCATGTGCTAACTTCCCCTTCAGTAACCTTCAAAAGCCTAGGATTCTGGTTGAAAACTGAAAAGTTTAGTTATCACAATATTGTCATCTCATTTGCATTATCACCATTAGTTGACAAAGTGATTTTTTGTGCTCCCTTGTCTCCTATTTCCATGCAAGCACAAGATAAAGGACTTTTACTGCAATCAAAAACCACTACAACTATGCCTCCATTGCAAGCAAGTAGAGATCAACTATACGAATCCTCACTTTTACTGCTAAGCCGGGGTTTAAATTGTTTGTAAGCTGCATTTACCTTGATTATGTATGGCAGATTGGCCCCAAATGCTCATGACACCTTTCCTAGCAGCCTCTGCCTATGGCCATAAACATAAATCATAGATTGGGATCTTAATAAAGAATCTGCTTTCTTGGCAACCTCTACGGCAGCAAGATGAGCTGACCTGCAGGTTTCCTCGATCAACTGATTGACAATCGCCTGCAAACAAGTATAAGTTGGTTACGACTTTACTGCCTTGAGTCGAGCAGGGCATATTTTCTCTCTTAACACCCCACACCACTATAAGAATTCCGATAAAGTCGGTTGAAAGAGGGCTATCTCACCAATTGAATTGATACCTCTCTCGTCTATGAAGAAGGCACTAGGACATCTTTCGTACAATTAATATTCAGTATAGAGAAAGCTAAGTTTATTTACGTTCTGTATGAGATATTTGGCTAGCTCTGCTTCAGCAAGGAGCGTTTTCAGCTCATGGAAACATGAGCTCACTCTCACCATCTGATCTTATGTTGACAGGAGGCCAAGGCTGTCTTTGCCTTTGGGATCAAAACAGATGCCTGAATTATTAACACGGTTCTCTTTTAAGTCATCAGCTAGCATATGAGCTATGACCAAACTGATCTTCACATACCTGAAACAATGATGAAATCTTTCCATTTATCTTGGGAAAATTTTGAGAAAAGCTCTCGAATGAGAGAACTAAGAAAACTGATTAAGCAAGACCACCATAATGTTTAGTTATTACAGCAGTAACTAAGAAAACTGATTAAGCAAGACCACCATAATGTTTAGTTATTACAGCAGTCCTTAGATAACAAATAAGTGTCATATCTTTAACAATATAAGCTTCAAGACGAGACAAACATTTCAACATAATATTAAATTGGTTAAGGTCTTTTGGCTTCTTGGCTTTGAGTATCACTGTCACCCACAAAATATCAATGTGTTCGGCCTCAAAAAATTGCAGGCCGGTAGTGTTTGACCAAAATTTAGATCTAGGTTTCAACAATTAGATTTTTTTAATAAGATAGGGTTAATCTTAGCCAACAATAATATCCACTAGATTGTTTAACTAACATCATGACAAAATATTACAAGATCTTTGGTTATAGTGATGAATATATAATAATGAACAACACTTAATGGCATAAATATGAAGTAAATAACATTAAATAGCATATAATGGCATATAAATGAAATGTAACAGATATGATTGAAAAAGGGGATGGAATCGTCCGATGTTCCTTCTGACAATAATAAATGATTGATGAGACTTTAAATATTTGTATTCTCCTTGGATCGTAGGAGAAAGACTAGACAGGGATCTCAAAAAAAAGGTGTCTTTTGTATGTAGTAATAAAGCAAAAATCTCTAGAGAATGTCAAAGTTTTCTTTTTACAAATGAGTGTTTCATGCCCCCTATAACTATGTTTCTTTCTATTTATGGTGGGTCATATGCCATAAAACCCTAATAGTATAGGTCCTAGAAATATTCTCTTTAAAGTGAGATTAACAAAACTAGTTGTTATTGCCCCATTAAGGAAAGTATTGACCTCGTAGCCCTATCTTTCGTCAGATCACTTCGGCCTTAAATTTGTCTTTCATTGAAATAATATTGATGACATGTGGCAACTTTCGAAGACACCCCTAGTGCTAACGTGGCCTAAATATAACTAGGATAATTTTGGTCCATACAGTTAGTCCATCCGATTGTTGAGGCCTTCATGGGCAAGGTCAATAAGCTGATAGTAGGATTATCTTGCGACCATTTTTCCAAAAAAGAGACATAAAATTTACATACCACGTTGGTATTTTCAGGCTTAAGAGTAAACAGATTATATGGTTCAATATTGGATTATTTGATCACCCTCAGGACCATCTGGTAAAATTGAATGTGGATCCAACAATAGACACTCCCCTCCTAATAAAAACTTGTTGTTCCCAAATGCACTCACAAATATACATGGTTGTACAAATAATAAAATGATAAGTTGAGTATCGAACCCACAGAGATTTGTATTAACTACCCACTAAATTTACTAAGATTGTTATTCAGTCGAGTCAATACGAGTTCAAAGTGTGATTATACTAAACAATAATTCTAACTAGTAAGTAAATTATCATACAACAAAAGGGTTGTTGTGTATTCTATTTGGCACTAGCAAGTTTCTCCACTTGTCGCTTTAAATTTCTCATCGATGTTGCTTGGGCCTGCTGGCCAACCATTAATTTCTTCATCCTCATTGTTTCTTGGGACTGCTATTTCTTCATCATCTCCTCAAGGTGACTCATCAAATTTACATGTTATTCAATCTGAGGTGGTTTATATTGTTGTTGAGGTGCTTGTGGCATTCTAAGCACCTTGGTTTTCACTCCAAGAGAAGTTTTGGTGGTTCTTCCAGTTAGGATTATAAGTGTTCCCATACTGGCTTGTTGGGTCGCTATTTGCATTACCTATATAATAGAGAGACTCTGGATTAACTGGTTGGTCTTGTTTCTTGTTAATAACCAAGGTCATCTCATTGACTTGGTTCAACAATAAATGTGAAAATCTGCGCTGATAATGCAGAGATATCTAACTCGATAACCCCTGTAGATTTTTACATTGTGTGTCTGCTCATCTCATATTGCCAATCAAGATTATTTTTCGAGAATTTGTTCAATAATGTGTATATCTCATCAAAGCTTTTCTCCAACACTTGACCTCCAGCTGCAACATCTACTACTATCTGTGTCATAGGATATAGCCCTTCTATGAAAGTGGACCAAACACTTCATTTCTGATGTGATGAGGATAGTCTTTGAGCAGCCTCTTGACACTCTCCCAAGTTGAGCATAAAGAGTCCCCTGAATTCAGTTTGAAGGCGACTCTCTCACTTCTGATCTCAGTTTTCCTGAAGGAAAGAACTTTGCCAAAAAAATTCTCGCCAGATTATTCCATGATGTAATAGAATTATTTGTTTCCACCATCAACCATCGTTTTGCTTCGCCCAACGGAGAGAACGGAAAATGTATGAGCTTCGCATAGTCTGAAGTGACTCTGTTAGTGATATAAATATCGCAAATCTCGAAGAAGTTCAAGATATGATGTTATGGATCCTCGTGTGGAAGACCCCTAAACTGCTCATTCCCTTGTAGTAGCTAGATCATGCTTTGTTTTACCTCAAAGTGCCTATTGATTCTGGGCTTCACAATGCTGGAGGTGACATTAGCAATGCTTGGCATTGCCACATCCTGAACACCCATATGTTGCTCCTCTGCCATATTCACAAGAAATTCAACAAGTGCTTAAAAATTATTTGTGTCCCTTGCTTCCCTCAACCTTCGGTGAAAGATTCTCTTTGGTTCAAGGTTAAAACCTTAAAGTCTATTCTGGCTTCTGACCCTTCACATTCAACTCAAGGTTCCTGAAAGTACAACAACAAAAGTAACATTAGACTTGACGAAATAAAAAAATAAAGCAAAATCTAGAAAGTAGTTTATATTCAAGTCTCCGACAATGTTGCCAAAAGCTTGTTATTCCCAAATGCACACGTAAGTATATGTGATCGTACAAGTAATAAAATAATAAGTCAAGTGTCAAACCCACAGAGATCTGTATTAACTACCCACCAAATTCACCAAAATATTATTCTGTTGAACCAATCCGAGTTCAAAAGTATGATTATACTAAACAATAATTCTAGCTAGTAACTAAATTATCAAGAAGCAAAATGATTATTGTGCATTCAGTTGGGATAAATATTCCATGGTTATGATTGGTTCACCAATCCTATTGTGTTCTATTTAATTCTCTATTTCGTACAATTCACTCATGGATGCAAATTAATAGAATAATTTCTCTCGTAGCCTTCTCCCGAAGTACTACTCACTTATTCAAAATAGATTAACGCCTATATTCCTATGAAATTAATCTATTAAGAATATATAAGATTAGAATATTTAATTAAGCACAGTGACTAGGTATATTCCTATCCTAACTAAAAATTCCCCTCCCCCCTTCCCCCACCCAGAGTTAAGATCATGCCCTCTTCTTCTCTAATCTAAACATGGCTTTTTCATGCATAACATAAATAGTAAATAGAACCTAACTATTGGCAGACAGTTAAACAATTAATCACAGAATTGAAAAAATAACCATATATTGGTAAATTAAAGTTAAGGTTAAGTTAACATTAAACAACAGTATTCATGATTAAATCACAACCTCAGAACTATGGGTTTTAGCCACTCATGATAGTATCAAATAATTTTATAAGAGTTGGATAATTAAAAATACTAAGAAAATATGAAGAAAACTAAGCTATCCTTGCTCCCGAATGTTTATCGTGTATTCTCCCTTTAAAGTAGCTTGTTCCCTCCAAAAATAAGCTTAGTCTTGCTTTTATACGCATTGGGTAGGTCTAGGATAGAAATAACCTTGTCTCGGAAAAAGTTGGAGAAATTCTCGTCACCAGTGTGCAGCCTGGCTCTGTTTTGCTAAGGATTCTATCCATGGATCCATAGGTGGCGTAAGGCGCTGCTTGTGGCACTAGAATTCAACATTTCTCATTTTTCCTCAGTTTTGGCTCTAATTTCGCACCTTTCGTCCCCAATTGCTTCCGGATGATCCTTACACATAAAAACACAACGAATGAATATAAATTAATATCTTTTACATCCGAAATTCACAAAAACACAAGTAAAACATGATGCGATATACATATAAATATATATACTTTAAGCTAAATATTAGTGCATGGCGTGAACTTGGGCGCCATACTTATAGGTCCTCCAAGTTTTCCCGTTTTTACTTCAATTGCATGCAAACTTTTCTAAATCACTTCCAATTAACTCGTACACATATAAATACCATTATTAAGCTCGAGTCTCAAATATCACGCTAAAATTAACAAGATCAAGGTATAATTCAATGCAAACTGCATACAAAATATGAAATTTTAGCCAAACATCAGTTATCTATGTGAAATTCGGGACCATTTGCTAGTAATAGAAATCACGTCGGTAATGTTCGACCAACTTTGGATGGTATGCCCTTTCGACCCTCAAAATACCGTTCACACGTTAATGGTTGCATTTTGCACGGTTACTAGCCAATACTGACCAACTTTGATCGGTTTTTTTTTGGACGGTTTTTCACGAATTTTTAGTAGTGAGATTGTATGGTTCAATATTGGATCATTTGATCACCCTCAGGACCAGCTGGTAAAATTGAATGTGCATCCAATATTTTAGGATTCTTTTTCGGGTAAAGGTCCAAATACCTCCCTATACTTTGCGAAAAGGGCCAAATATACCCCTCGTTAAAGTTTTGGCTCGTATCCAACCTTGCTGTTATACTATTGATCCGGATACCCCCCTAGACTTTACGATAAGGTATATATAAAACCCTTTTTTTTAACAATTTTTTTTTTGTAAAAACTAAAAATTATTTGTTGAAAATAATTTCTTCAGTTCTTAAAAAACGACAAATATTTTTTAAAAATGTTTTTTTTTCCTTTTTTACAACAAGAAAAATAGTTTTTACAAATTTGTTTTTCCAGTTTTTACAAAAAAAGTTTTAAAAAACTAAATAATGAAGAAAAAAATATAATTGGACGGTAGGGACTTTTATGGCCCAATAGTATAACGAGTGACAATTTTAAATAATTTACCATAGTAAAAGGATATATCAGATCCTTTTTCGTATACAAATATGTTTTTACAAAAATAAATATTTTGTTAAAAAAAATGATTTTTGCAATTTTTTAAAGTTTTACAAAAAGAAATTAGAACATTTTCAAAAGAAAAAGACATTTCTTTTTGTGAAACTTTAAACAATTTGCAAAAATTATTTTTTTAACAAAATATTTTTTTTTGTAAAAACTGGAAAAAAATGTAAAAACAGAGAAATTAGATCATTTTCAGTTTTTAACAAAATATTTTTGTCTTTTAAAAATTGAATAAAATATTTTCAACAAATTATTTTCGCTTTTGAAAAATATTTTTTTCTTCATTTTTCAAATTTTTAAAGCTTTTTTTTAAACCCGAAAAAATGGAAAAACAAATTTGTAAAAACTATTTTTTTTTTTGTTGTAAAAACAGAAAAAAAAATTTAACAAAATTTTTTCGTTTTTAAGAACTGAAGAAACTATTTTCAACAAAATATTTTCAGGTTTTACAAATATATTTTTACAAAAAAAAATATTTAGTTAATAAAACGAGGGTTATATATAGACCTTATCGTAAAGTCTAGGGGGGTATTTGATTCCGTTTAAAGTTCAGGGGGTATCCGGGCCAATAATGTAACTGCAAAGTTGGATATGGACCAAACTTTTTACGAGGGATATATTTGGCTCTTTCGCAAAGTATAAGGAGGTATTTGGACATTTTCTGTTCTTTTTATAAAGTTGAGTGAGCTCCATATATTTATTCTTGCTAAATATACTTAATCCCTACTTCTGTGATAGAATAATAAAATTTAGGAACATATGAATGCAAATATTACACAAGAGATCAGTCATCACATAATCATCTTCTAGGGTAGAGAGTTTGACCGTTCGATCAACTATACTAAAGAAAAGCATCCGAGTTTAAACTAGCAACTAGGTCATGATTCCATAATATTCCAGTTCAAGATCCAGTATTATATTTTGTTATATACCAACGTGTGCTGCTTAATAATATTTTACTTTAAAACTCATTACGAGGATTAGATTAAGAGGTTATTAAGTAGAAAATCAAGCTTGGCTTTTGCCTGGACAAATTAAGCTGACACCATCTGTGATTCCAAGGCTCCCGGTGTACTAGCCTACGTACGAATTTTACATGTTAATGCCTTAATGATCAATGGTGAAGATGTTTGACCAAAAAATCTATAAATTTTGATTCAACTAATTAAATTTGTACTAATGGGCGCGAATCTTAGTTAAAAATAATATCCCAAAGATAAAATTCACGGAAGTGCAATAAATAATATGCAAATATATTTTAAATAGCAACAACGTCACACAATCAATATTTAAGAAGTTAAAAGAAATAATATAGCACTAAATAGTGATGAACAACAATAAATAACATTTATATAAATAGAACGGATAAGTCACCCAAGAAAGAATAAAGTCAGTGAATGTTCCTTCTAATAATGATGAATGATGGATAAGCCTTTGAACAAATGAATTCTCGGATTCAGAGAAAAAGAGTGGACAAGAATTTTAGTATAAATATTGTTTTTGGTATGCTTGTAATAAGATCTGATTCTCTCTTCTAAAGTCAAAGTATATTTTACTAATGAATATCACATGTCTCCTACAATTATATATCCTTCTACTTATAGGAAACATGTTCATAAAAACTGCAACAGTACAAGTGCAGAGAATATCCACTAGAATATTTTCTTTTATATACTATCTTAAAACCAGCCGTTAAAACTCTATCAAGGGTACTCGACCTTGGCCTTGATCCTTGATGATTCCTAGGCTTCAGCCCTTGTTGACTCTTCGACCATGGACTTCACCGTTTCTTAGATTACTTTGACAAGCGACAGTTGGGAACGTTCCACTAATACTATTTTGACTTTAATATTCTAAAGATAGACTTTGATCCATACAATTAGTCCCTCAGCTTATTAAGGTTGGATTCACGGATGGGTTCGATGAGTAGATCGTGTTTTTGGTGGCCGAGGTAGTCAAGAGGACTACGTAGGTCGTGGATGTTGCAGAGAGCAAGTATCGTGGCCTATGTGGGCCACATATATCAAATGCTTCGCATTTCTCAGGAGATTTTTTGGAGTATGTTGTCCACGAGTTAGGATAATGTCATGAAGTCATGTGTCATTATGACCTATATTCCCGATGCCTCGTTTTAGTTTCAGTGTGGCCTTTGATTAGACCTATCGCTTCAGTTTCAATGCCAGTCATGATGAGCCATTTTTTACCGGTTTCAGTGATATGACCTTTTTAAATAGAGGTCTTTGAACATGATTTGGAGTTTAAATCTTATAACGATTCAAAATCCCATACCTTTCTCTTGCTCTCTTATTCTCCAAAATTCTCTCTGTTCTAGCGACCTACATTGTTCTTTATTCCCTATCGTTTGTTATTCTCCTTTCTTACATTGAATTATATCTACCGTACCCTTCTGAGGTTGGAGAGGGGAGTCATGTTTCTCCCTTAGCAATGGTGTTCCCCTTCCTCGGGTGAGCGTTCCTGTCACCGTTGAGGATGAAACCTTCTCATTGGTGGAGGAGATAATCCCATGCCACCCTGATTCCAGATCCAATTTTACCAAATAACCAGAGGCCGCACCTGGAGATTTCAATCAGTGATAATGGTGAAGGAATTAGCGGAGCTTAAGGAGAAATTCATCCTTCCTAATCATATCGAGTTAATCCATGTCGAGGGGGATACGGTTAAGGTACACCGTCAAGGGTATTGCACCTTCTATGCCGACTGAACATGCCCAACTCTAGTCCTAAAAAGGATAAGCGGTCGCTGCAAATATAATCCGGTCTAAAAGTACGGAGTCGAATCCCATAGAGAACTAAAGCTTAGTTGTATCTGTTTAATATCACCAAGAAGACAAGGTTGAAAATAAATAAACACCTAAAAACTAACTATGCTTGAATTGTAAATAATTGGAATAAAGGTCTAATGTAATGGTTTTCCCCGTTGTTGATTTTCTTGGTTGTATATTTCTTATAGTTGTGACTTAGTTGCCTCTATCAATCATGAACTCTTTAGCTACTATAAATATCTCTCAAGAAATTATGATAATTTACTAGATACACTCTCTCAAGCTACGCTAGCTAGATTCACATTACAGTTCACTTAGATTGCACCCTAGGTATCGTTATATCTAATCCAACCTCTAAACCCTCGGTTATGACTCTCGTCTTTACTCCGGAAGTGATGTTATTCAAATAACTACCTAAATATGCACTCTCTCTCAAGCAGATACATAATAAATAGGAACGGCATTGGGGATCCTTTCAATTAACCACAATCAAAATGCAGTTGAAAAAATAAAGATAAACAACCAATTCAAAACGATATTAATATAACAACTAAATCATCCTCTACGGGTTTCACCAAAACCCTAGAAAATGAATTAGCTATTCATAATAGTAAGTAAAAATACAATATCAAAAGTCATAACCAATAATGAAAAATAAGAAGAGGAAGGAAAAACTGGTTGAAGAATTCCTTGCGTTGGTCTCAATGTGTTCTTGCCTTCTTAGGTCTAATTTGTGTCCAAAATATGCCCCTTCCTTGTTCTTGGCCGGCATCCTACGTTTAATACAGGGTTTAGGTCTTAAAATCCCGTATTTTTCACATTTGTCCCTAAAATTTATGTGTCTTGCCGCGGTCCCACCGCGATTACGCCAGGACCATGGCCAAAATGGTCCTCTGAATTTTTGGTAATGATCTGCCATGGTCCTACCGTAACCGCAGTTTTTAGTCCTATTCCGTTTGAAATTTGGAAAAATGTAAAACATAAAAATTATAGCCCTTTGAGTTATCTTTCTAACCATATATTTCGGAGACCAAATGGAGTTCTAAGCAAAATGTTATGTTTATTTTACTGTACAGTGTGCAATATGCCTCCTCGAGTCTTTGTTCGTACTTAATTATCAAATTTGACCCCCGAATACGATCCTGGCTTAATTCCTTGGGTTTTCACTCAGACTTCTGTCACGCCTCCTTTAGGCGCACCCTTCCCCGAAGGGTAGATGTACAAGGGAGTTTTTTCAATTTAAGTGATAATATTCGAAATGAGATTATTTATTTATTTCAGAGTCGCCACTTGGAATAAATTATGGTGTCCCAAGTCACCGATTTATTTAAATCCCAAATCGAGAAAATTTTTGACTTTCCAAATGAAGTCTGCGAACCAGAAATTCTAAGTAAGGAATTCTATTGACCCGAGGGAAGGTGTTAGGCACCCCCGGATCCCATGGTTCTAGCACGGTTGCTTAAATTATTGTAATGGCTAAATATCTGATTTTAAAACATATTAAATACTATAATGCAATTTTAAATCATTTACCACGTTTGGTTTTTTTTAAAGAAAAAGTGAACATTCTTATTGAGGGGCCCCGCAATTTTATTTTCTATTTAGCAAGGCTCGTAATATTTTTTATTTAAAAGGATAATCCTAAAGTGACTACATTTTTTTTCTATTTAGTTTGTCTCTAAAAGAAAAGAAAAAGTCCTAATTAATTACAAGCTTAAAAGGCTATTCTATATTAGTACAAAAGGTGTTCCCTCACAAGCCGACTAAATGACAAATTTATTCTTCAAAATGTAGAACTAACCACAATTTGATAAAACTAATAAAACAAGAAATAACAACAAATATTAATCAAGAACTTGCTTTTCTATTTCATTTCAAAACTTCAACTTCCAATTCGATCTTATATCAACACATGATTTTTAGAATGTGTACCTGGTATTGAAAAGAAGGGGAAGATGAAAAATCAACAGGGCGGTGAAAGTACAGCAACTACAACAGTAACAACCAGCAGTAGCTTCAACACCTCAATCTAGAAAATCCCACCAATATGGAGAAAAATCAGTAAAAATAGAGAAGAAAAATATATTCCGGAATTTCTCTTTGCTTTCACTTTATAGCTTTGAACTCTCTTCAATTCTCAAAAGAAACTCTCAAAAATTAAATTTTGTCCGTGTATACTTCTCTATCCAGAGTATATATCGAGTGTATACTGCTCTCTTTTTTTCCTTATTTTTCTTCTCCTCCTATTTTTTCCTCTCTTTTTTCCACCCCCCTTTATCATAAATCTTCTCTTATATTTTTAGGCAAGCATTTCAAAAAATTTTAGATTTTTTTATTAAAAGTAAAATATTTTTTAATTTAAAAAAACCCACTAATCCATGTTTTGCTTTCCTTATTTTCTTCCTTAATTTTCTTGCCCCCCACTACTTTATGTTATGTGATTATGATTATTTTTGGCTAAAGAAATCTAAAATTTTCTTTTTTGGGCCAGGGGGTTTTGGGTTGGGTAAGGGTGCTTAGGATTTGGCTTGTAACTTAATTTGCAAGATGGCCCAATCCAAATTTTTTCTATTTTGTTCTTCTCCATTATTCAAATTCCTAATTAATAAAGCCCAAAATACTAAGATTAATTTATAAAAACTAAAATTATCTTAAAATACTAATTAACTCATAATAATAATTGTCACCTAAATTTAAATGGTAATTAAAATACAATCACACAATTTGGACATTAAAGGCTAAAATGCAAAAGATGCCTATTTTTGTGATTTTTATTTTGTAAGATAAAATTAATTACTCCTAATTGTAGAATTAAATCCTAAATGCAAATGCGATATATTTTTTTATTTTTTATTTTTTATTAAAAAAATAAACATGCACAAAAAATGAAACTAAATTCACAACAATTGCAAACAAACTAAAAAATTATTTTATTTTGAATTTTTTGGGAGTAATCGTCATAGGGAAAAAATTACGTGCTTACAACTGCCCTCTCTTTATCCGGAAACACGAAGAGTATTCGTACAAAGATAAAGTGAGCAATATAAGGGATTTTTGCCCATTTGAATACTCCATAAGAAGCATTTTTTTGAAAGAGTCTGTCCGAACCTTGCTTCAAAGGTTTCCTATATAACCTTGGCTATAAAGGAATCAGGTCAGTGTAGTTCTATAAGCTTTGGCAGCTGGTGCTACCCGAAACTGTGATTCCACTGTTGTTGCTGCTATTTCTTCTTGCCGAGCTCCTTATTACACTAAAAGGGAAATTGAAGTTAAGCTAACTTTGTGTATCAACTATGAGTTACAAGATTCCTATCTATAATTCTCTTGAAAATTTGATCTTGAGTCTTACTGATTTTATCGTAGACCTCCATCTGAATCTTGATGCTCGCAAGCTGTATATGCTTGTTTATTTCTGTAACATTAAGTGAAATGGGATTGGCGGAACTCATGACTTCAATCAGATTCTGAGCAATCCACGCCTCTGGTTACTCCAACATTTTAGCTCATCTTCTTTTTGTTTATTTTTTTCTTTTCATTATTCTGGATTGAGACTCAACTCGATCCCTGCGTCCCGAGGTCAAACCTGCTTAGACAACAAAACAAACAAACAAAGAAAATTTTCTACCCTAGTTTCACTAGAAACATTTCGTGAGTTATTCGTAACATAGAAAGTAATTAAAAAGACTCTTCGGTATTGGCCAAGAGAATCTCAATTTTTAAATCTAGTTTTGAAAATAAATGCTCCACGGTTTTCTGGCCGGGATATTTTGAAAAAAAGGGAGTCCACAGCTTTCTGGCTGGGAGATTCTGAAAAAGACTCCGCAGTTTTCTGGCCGGGATATTTTGAAAAGAAATGCTTCACGGCATTCTGGTCGAAAGACCCTCGGTTTTCTGGCCGGGGTTTTGAAATAAACGCTCCACGGTTTTCTGATCGGGAGATCCTCAGTTTTCTGGCCGATACTTTGAAAGAAATGCTTCACGGTTTTCTCGTCGGGAGATCCCCGGTTTTCTTGCTGAGATTTAAAGGAAACACTCCACAGTTTTCTAGCCGGGATATCCTCAATTTTCTGGCCGGGATTTAAAAGAAATGTTCCACGGTTTTCTGGCCAGGAGATCCTCAGTTTTCTGGCCGGGATTTAAAAAAAATGTTCCACGGTTTTCTGGCTGGGAGATCCTCGGTTTTCTGGCCGGGGTTTTGAAAGAAATGCTTCACGGCTTTCTGGCCGGAAGACCCTCGGTTTTCTGGTCGGGGTTTTGAAAGAAACGCTTCATACTTTTCCGACCGAGAGATCCTCGGGGGTTTTGAAACAAATGCTTCACAGCTTTCTGGCCGGGAGATCCTCGGTTTTTTTGCCGAGATTTAAAGGAAACGCTCCACAATTTTATGACCGGGAGATCCTCGGTTTTCTGGTCGGAATTTTGAAAGAAATGCTTCACGGCTTTCTGGCCGGGAGATCCTCGGTTTTCTGGCCGGGATTTAAAGGAAACGCTCCATAGTTTTTTGACCGGGAGATCCTCGGTTTTCTAGCCGGGATTTAAAAGAAATGTTCCACGGTTTTCTGGCCGGGAGATCCTCGGTTTTCTGGCCGGGGTTTTGAAAGAAATGCTTCACGGCTTTCTGGCTGGAAGACCCTCGGTTTTCTGGCCGGGGTTTTGAAAGAAACACTCCACATTTTTCTGACCAGGAGATCCTTGGTTTTCTGGCTGGGGTTTTGAAAGATATGCTTCACAGTTTTCTGACAGGGTTTTTTTTGAAAGAAGTGCTAGACTAAAATGATTTGATTCTCTTTTGGAATTTTCATTTTTCCTTTCCTTTCTTCTTCCTTTTTGGGTTTTCTTTCTAGGCGTTTTAATTTTACTCATCAACAAATGCATAAAATAATGCTTTTGAAAAGAAACTTCCCTTTTTGGGCGTTTTCCTTGTCATGGGGCTATTTCAATGCTCGCGCATTTCATTTCTTTAGACTACACTTTCTTTTTGCACAACTAATTTGAGATAGACCTGTTTTCAACAAAGAACAATTTGTTAGCTGAAACGGTGGTTGATTTTGTGGCCTTGATTATCTCTATCACTTTATCTTGGCCCCATTTCCATTGAGAACTTTGTTGCTAATTGTCTTTGAGGGTGACTTTCATTCAACCTGACCGGGTTCAGCCTTGGGATTCTATGAGGACTCGCCTGTGTGGGCTCTGTCTTTCTGCTTCGTTCCATTTTTTTCTTTTTAAAACCTTAGCCTTTGATCTCCTTTTTCTTCCTAACGTCCTTTCCTTTAGAAACAATTGATCATTATGATCAGTCGAGGTTGGATCAATACACCACTGAGGCTGGGTATTTTTTCTTCGCCTTTTTACCAGATGGAATTCTGTATAAATGGTCTTGCCACCTTTTCTTTTTAATAGTTTCGGAATTCAAAGTCAAGCCGAAAGGGATTCAAAGAAAAATTAACAAAGAATGAAAAAATGAATAAAAAATAGAAGCATCCCTTTTGGGGGAAAAAGAAGGACTTATTTGGGTGTATGCTGGCTTCAAACTGACATGACATGCTTCTTGAACTGGATGCTCGATTGTCACGAACTTCCATTTTCTTATGAACCAAAATGGGTCTATGTTTCCAAACTAGGGAACCTTGCCAGGACCTTTAGTGGTGAAATCCTATTTTGAGTTGATAGCGCCCTTTGCGGGTTTTCGCTAGTCGACCTCTCTCATTTCTCTTCTTACCATCACCCGATAGCACTCTTTGCGAGTTTTCACTAACGGACTCTCTCATTTTGTATTTCTCTACTCCCATCACCTTATGGTGCCCGAAGGTTTTTACCAATAAGACTCTCTCATTTTATTTCTCTAAATTTAAGACGTTTCGACTCTCAACAATGATGTTTCTCAGTTTCTATGCATCCGCATCGATCTTGAGGGACTTGTACTCGATTTTGGGTGAAACGAATTATGGACAAAATTACAACTTTGGAACCATCTGTTGAACTTTTGGTCAAACCATTAAAATACCTGCCCCAATTTCAATTTCGGGGAAAATTAGATTTTTGTTTTGGTGTGACTGAACCTCAGATAGATGCTGCCAACGTATCCTTTTGGAATCAAGTCAGAACGTAGTTCAGGAAACTTTGTTTTGTTTTGTTTTTGGTTTTTTTTTTGAATTTGGTTTTGGATTCCAAAGAGGGTAGCCAAGGAAATGTAACCGGCTCAAAGGGTTTACAAAAGGGTTGGTAGTGTTTGGGTAGCGAGAATAAAAGCCTTCAATCATTTCAACATACTGAGATATCACTAAAGCAAACTCAAACATAATATCTTTTGACAGCATCTGCATTCACAGCTATCTCAGGATCAATTACTTCCATGTCTCCTAAGTATAATGCTCCTCTCGGCAATATCTTTCTGATGATGTATGGCCCCTTCCAATTAGGAGCAAATTTTCCTTTTGCTTCCTAGTGATGTGGAAGAATGCGTCTTAAAACCAACTGACCTACTTCAAAATTTCTGGGTCGTACTTTCTTGTTGTAAGCACGAGCCATCCTTTGCACGTACAACTGTAGTACGTGCAAAGGTTAACTACTCCAATCGAGTCTTAACCCATTCGCTATATTCAATATCTGCTTTAACAATCATCCGGAGTGAAGGAATTTCTACCTCTGCCGGTATCACAGCCTCGGTTCCATAAACTAGTAGGTATGGGGTTGCTCCTACCGATGTGCGCACTGTAGTACGATATCCCAGTAAGGCAAAAGGTAATTGTTCATGCCACTATCTAGAACTCTGGATTGTCTTCCTCAAAATCTTCTTGATGTTTTTGTTTGCTGCTTCAACGGCGCTATTGGCTTTTGGCCGATAAGTTGTGGAGTTCCTATGCGTTATTTTGAATTGTTTGCATATTTCTTCCATCAAATGACTATTCGGATTTGCAGCATTGTCTGTGATGATAGTTGTAGGTATACCAAAACGACATATAAGATTTGAATGTACAAAATCCACCACGGCTTTCTTAGTGACTGATCTAAGAGTGACAGCTTCAACCCATTTTGTAAAGTAATCAATAGCGACCAGTATGAATCGGTGCCCATTCGAAGCTTTTGGCTCAATCGGGCCAATGAAATCCATCCCCCAAGCGACAAAAGGCCATAGTGCTGACATAGGATGTAGCTCGGTTGGAGGTGCATGAATCAGATCTCCATGTACCTGACACTAATGGCATTTCTGGACAAAATTAAAACAGTCTTTCTCCATAGTTATCCAATAATACCCAGCTCGAAAGATTTTCTTGGCCAAGACATACCCGTTCATATGAGGCCCACACACACTTGCGTGTACTTCATGCATGATTCTCCCTGCTTCTTCGGCATCCACACACCTTAAAAGGTTAAGATCCGACGTTCTTTTATACAGGACCTCGCCGCTAAAAAAGAAACCGTCTGCATGCCTCCTAATGGTCCTCTTTTAATCTCCAGTAGCATGTTAAGGGTATTCTTGTGTTTTCAAGAATCTCTTAATATCATGGTACCATGGCTGGATGTTTGGTCATTCCTCAATTACATTGCAATAACCGTGTCTTTCCTTGATTTGGATTTCTAAAGGATCAACGTGGGCATTTCCTGGATAGGGTAGAATTGAAGCTAGAGTGGCAAGTGTGTCAGCCAGTTCGTTGTGACTATCGTGGGATGTACCTGAACTCTATTGATGCGGATCGCTTGCCAAGATTATCCACATGCTATCAGTAAGGGAGGAGCTTGACGTCTCGAGTCTCCCATTTACCTTGGGCTTGTTTGATAATCAGATCTGAATCTCCCATGATCAGTAAATCTCCAATACCTTGATCAATCGCCATATTCATGCCCATGATGTAGGCTTCATATTCAGCTGTATTATTTGTGCAAAAGAAACGGAGCCTCGACGTAGCTGGGTAATGCTGGCCGGTGGGAGAGATCAAAATTGCCCTAATCCCTACACCTTTAGCGTTTACCGCTCCGTCGAAGAACATCTTCCAAGCATGAGCATCCACTGAGACAATTTCTATCGTGTTTACCTCTTCATCTAGAAAGTAGGTATTCAATGGTTGATAATCCTCGTCAATTGGGTTTTCGGCCAAGTGATCCGCCAGTGCCTGGGCCTTCATTGTCGTGCGAGTGACATAGACTATGTCGAACTCAGTGAGCAGGATTGCAATTTTTTCAACCTTCCGGTGGGCATCAGTTTCTGGAATATGTACTTCAAAGGATCCAGTATGGTAATGAGGTGAGTTGTATGAGCTTGGAGGTAGTGTCTCAATTTCTGAGCGACCCATGTCAGAGCACAGCATGTTCTTTCCAGCAAAGTGTACTTGACCCCATAACTAGTGAACTTCTTGCTCAAATAGTAGATTGTCTGCCCTTCCTTCCTCGTTACATCATGCTGCTCGAGGACACAGCCAAAGGAGTTTTCCAAGACTGTTAGATACAAGAACAGAGGCCTCTCTTGCTCCGGCGGGACAAAGACTAGAGGGTTCGACAAATATTCTTTGATTTTGTCAAAAGCCTCTTGACATTTAGTTGTCCACTTGATTGCAACGTCTTTCTTCAGCAACTTGAATATGGGATCACATGTAGAAGTCAATTCGGCGATGAACCTGCTGATGTAGTTTAGTCGGCCCAAAAGACTCATTACATCTTTCTTTCTTCTTGGAGGAGGTAAGTCCCGGATGGCTTTTATCTTTGTTGGATCCAATTCAATACCTCTCCTACTGACTATGAAACCCAGGAATTTACCTGATGGGACTCCGAAGACGCATTTGGCCAGATTCAGCTTCAAATCGTACTTTCGCAACCTTTCGAAGAATTTTCTCAAGTCTCGGATATGATCGCCCTGGGTTCTGGATTTGATGATCGCATCGTCCACGTACACCTCTATTTCCTGATGCATCATGTCGTGGAAGATGGCAGTCATAGCTCTCATGTATGTTGCTCCTGCGTTTTTCAAGCCGAATGGCATGACTCGGTAACAGTAAGTCCCCCAAGGTGTGGTGAAAGCAATCTTCTCGGCGTCCTCTTCATCCATCAACACTTGATGATATCTCGCATAATAATCCACAAATGATTGTATCTCATGCTTTGCACAGTTATCAACGAGGATGTGGATGTTCGGTAAAGGGAAGTTATCATTGGGACTTGTTTTATTCAAATCTCGGTAATCCACGCATACTCGAGTTTTTCTATCCTTCTTTGGCACAGGAACAACACTAGCCAACCACGTGGTATACTGTACCACTTGAATTACCCTCATTTTTAACTGCTTGGTAATTTCTTCTTTGATCTTATCACTGATGCCAGTTTTGAACTTCCTTTACTTTTGTTGCACTGGGCGACAGTCAGGGTAGATTGGTAATTTATGCACCACTAGATCGACCCCTAATCCTGGCATGTCATCGTAAGACCAAGCAAACACGTCTTTAAACTCAAACAAGAGCTGGATTATTGCATCTCGAGTTTTCTTATCTGTTTGTATGCTTATCTTGGTCTCTCTAATCTATTCTGTGGTTCCCAAGTTAACCGGCTCGGTGTCATTCAAGTTTGGCTTAGGTTTATTCTCAAAGTGTTCCAATTCTTGATTTATTTCCCTAAAAGCCTCTTCTTCATCGTATTCCAGTTCTTGGTTCATTATTTCCAAATTAGGTGGAGTGTTCAGATTTGAGCATGAAGTCCGCAAGCATGTCATGTTATTTAAAGCCGCATTATTATGACTGAAAAGAGAGAATAAATAACAAGAATTAGAAAGAATGCAAAAATGACGATGAAATATTGATTTCATTTCTTGGAATTTTTGGAAGATAAACAGGGTTAAATTTGGAATATTAAATACAAGAAAATAAAGAAAAACATCTGAGTTACGTCCTGAAGTAACTTGTGATACAGGAAAAGTGACAAGACAAGTCTACTAGAACTCCCGCCTGACTGAGATTGGCATAGCCTTCCAATTTTGCAATTTGGCATCTGGTCCCACATACAGCAACTCAGCAGTGCTAGTACCTTCTCCCAACTGAACTATATTGACATTGTAGAGAATTTTCCTCATAGCTCCACAATTGTCTTCAATTTCCTCTGTCGTGAACACCTCATCATCTTCTTCGACATATTTGGGTCGGGCAAAGGTCTTGTACAGATGTGGCAATGGTTGTGGCAGGACCCAACCTTCTTTCTTTCTCTCCTCGGCCCATGTTTCGCCTTCTGAGGTAGGGTGGAATTCTATCCCGAAGAGTTTCTTTGTGGAGGGCAGAGTGATGGGTTATGTTATTCCCTGCAGTGATTTTTTGAGTCCTTTTCCTGGTTTGAAACCTCGTCAAATCATTTCTTTGGCCACCATGATTGATGCATTAGAAAGGAAGGGTTGGGGACAAGGGTCTCCTTCTTTTTGTTGATCGGCAACCACCACTTCAAAATCTTGGTAGACTATGTGCTCGCTTCCTTCTCTTGCTTCTAGGTATGGGGTCAATGGGTCTCGGTAGATTGATTGTTCATCTTCTCCGTGGACCACGATATCTTGGCCCTTATGCTCATACTTTACCAGCTGGTGTAAAGTGGAGGGTACAGCTCCGACTGTGTGAATCCATGGCCTTCCAATAAGAAAATTATAAGACGTGTCCATGTCCAAAACTTGGAAAGTTACTTCGAAGTCTATTGGGCTAATAGTCAGGGTCAAATCTATCTCTCCAATCGTGTCCCTTTTTACACCGTCGAAGGATCGCACGCATACATTGTTGTGTCGAATTATTTCAGCTCCAATTCCTATGCGGTGTAGAGTGGAAAGTGGTCATATGTCTACCCCCGAACCTCCGTCCACCATGAGCCTTTTCATATAGTAACCTTCGTACTTGACGGTCAGGTGTAGGGCTTTGTTATGTGCTACTCCTTCTGGGGCTAGGTTGCTCTTGCTGAACGAGATTTGGTTGACTACGAAGAATCGTTTGGCCATTCTTTCTAACTGCTCTTTAGAAGTGTCAGCCGGCACATGTTCTTCATTCAAAATCCTCAGCAAGATCTCCTGATGTTCGAGTGAGCTCATGATCAAGGACAACATGGACACTTGATCCGGATGCTTGCGCAACTGATCAACCACCTCGAAATCTGGCATTTTCATCTTTTGGAAAAAGACCTCTGCTTCTCTAGTGCTTACAGGCTTCTTGGATGGGAAACACTTCCGTGTGGCATCATTCACTTCTTGTGTGTCCAAATACTTCCACCCCAAAATGTTCCCAGATGGTTCTCCTGTGATCTCTTTACCTTTGCGTGTAACCAACGTCTGTTGATAATTCCAAGGTACTGTAGACGGGTCTGTCATGGATTTTTGTTGCACGCGTGTGATAACCACGGGCTAATTTGGCTGCAGTGGTTTAATCGCCTTTCGGACCATATAGGTTCCTTTGGGTACATACATTGGTGTTTCTCTCTTCAGCTGAAACTTCTTTGAAGCATTTATTGTCAGGGGCCTTTCTGATCGACCTCGTGAGAGGCAAAGAACTCCATTTTTCTGAGAATCTTCT
The DNA here is from genome assembly GCA_032618575.1 of Nicotiana noctiflora. Classification (NCBI taxonomy): domain Eukaryota; kingdom Viridiplantae; phylum Streptophyta; class Magnoliopsida; order Solanales; family Solanaceae; genus Nicotiana; species Nicotiana noctiflora. Next base: position 40,052 of record JASVEL010004172.1, on the reverse strand, counting down.
TTGCAAACCCGGCTTTGTCAATTTCATTCTTCTTCCCTATTTTCTCTTGTTTGGGGCCGCCTTAGGTTGTCTCTCCATGTCGGCGATGACAATTATTGCTTTTAGAGCAGGATCAAATTCCTTGTCCTCGCAAATCATTTCGATTACTGGCCCGTTATTATGGGTCAGTAGTGGGTTATTCGTCATATTTGGAATATCCTCATATGCAAACACTATCCTCCCTTGGTTGATCATTTCTTGCACAGCTTTCTTTAAGGTCCAGCAATTATCAGTGCTATGCCCCTCAACTCCCGAATGATATGCAGAGTACACACCTCATTGGTAAGCCGGAGAATCTGGATTCTGCCTATTCTGGGGAATGGGCTGCAATAGATTCTCTTGCATGAGCTTGGGAAAAAAGGTGGAATATGGTTCCCCAATCGGTGTGAAGTTCGACTTGGGTGGTTCATGAGGGCGAGTGTTATTTGGTCGGAAGTTATACTGGTTTTGGTAAGGAGGTTGATTTCTCTGGAATGGAGGTGGGTTTCTATTGGCTGGTGACTGTGGCCGGCCAAAAGGCTGAGCATTCATGACTGAATATAGTGGAGGTAGAGGAGCATAGGCCATACCGTTGTGCGGATGATAATGTTGGGGGCTCTTTCAGAGAACACTTGTCTTGGAGCTTGATACCTCCTATCTCCAATTGCTGCCATGATTGTTTCTTCTTTATTTTTGCTTTGGCCATCCCTCCAGATCCTCCTTGGATGGCTTGGGAGGTCGGTCGAATGGCCGCCTGACTCAAGATTCTCCCTGTCTTTAAACCATTCTCTACCATTTCTCCGATCTTGATCGCCTCTGTGAAAGGTTTTGCCATTGCTGACATCATGTTCTGGAAATAGTCTGGTTCTTGAGCCTGGAGGTAAGTAGTGACCATTTCTATTTCGACCATGGGGGGTTTCACCCTGGATGCTTGCTCGCGCCATTTGATAGCATATTCTCTGAAGCTTTTTGAGGGCTTCTTCTTCAAGTTTGATAAGGAATTCCTGTCTAGCACGATGTCAATGTTATACTGCAACTGTTTTACAAAATCTCTGGCCAGATCATTCCAAATGTTCCATCGAGATATGTCCTGATCCATGTACCATTTCGAAGCTATCCCGATCAAGCTTTCTCCGAAATATGCCATCAACAATTCTTCTTTGCCGCCGGCACCCCGCAAGTGATTGCAATATTTCTTCAAATGAGCAATGGGTTCGCCATGCCCATCATACTTTTCAAACTTTGGCGTTTTGAAACCTGATGACAAATGGACGTGTGGGAACATGCATAAATCTGCGTAGGAAACACTCTCCTTCCCGCTTAGCCCTTGCATGTTTTTTAAACCTTGTTCCAGGCTTCTCATTCTCTTTGCCATCTCATTCTATTCGGGAGATTTTGGATTTTGACCTGGCATGAACTCGTATCGGGGTGGATAAGGACAAATATTGGCGGCAAACTGGGTAGGATCCAACGAAAAAGGTGGCGCTGGGAATGTAAAGGAGGATGGGTCAAAGAGAGGAGCATGTGTAATGGGTTGTGCCGTGATTGGAACAGACAACCCAGTGGATGTTTTTGTGGCCGTGTCTGATGTTGTCATCCGAGGATAGGAAGTGGAGGGTGATCCAAGGAGAGTTGTGATGGTAGAATACCCAAACAGAGTAGGTGGGTAATTGGTGGGGGTGTTAGAAATCCCACTTGGCCGGATGAATAGCTCGGGGAACACGGGGATCAGACTTGGGGGCTCCTTCCCGTTATTCCAATCATCCAACATTTCCAGCATGCGACGGCGTAAAATCCTCTTTTCTTCCACAGTTGCTGATTCAGTAGCTGGAACGGCTGATATGGAACTCTCTTCTAGAACGGGAACTGCTGGTAGAGGGATTTCTGAAGACATGTTGATACTTCCTTTCGATTGTAAAGTAAGGATGGGTACTTCCTTCTGATTCAGTAATGGGCCGCTGAACGTTTCCCTTGGACCTTGTGAAATATGAATGGGAGGCCAGATTACAACAAAATCAACCACCTTTTTTTTCAAAACCTGGATTTCGACAAACAAACGGTTAGTCTGAAACAACATAACAGATAAGTAATCTCACATTGAGGTTTGATGCACTTATACAGTTAAACGTGTTGCTACATGTATTCGGTTGCAATGCGTCATTCCGGCTTATACTTTTCCTTTGCTTTCATTCCGGCTTATACTTTTCCTTTGCTTTCATTCCCCTCCTTTCTTTATCAACTTTTTTTGTTATTTTCTTTTATACCCCCCCCCCTTTTTTGTTTTTCTTTTAGTGGTGGTCGAATATTATGTGGATTGCCTACGTATCATGTCACCTCATGAATCAAACCCGGCGTAGTTCGGATGTAAGATAAAGACGGAACATATTTTTTTTGGTTTTTATTATCACAAAATTTCATTTAAAACATTTGCGAAAAACAACAATGGAAATAAAAACTTCAAAAGGACAAACAGACTCTTAACTGAAAAATACGGACTCTTCTAAGCATGCTCCAACACTTTGAATTTCTGTGTTCGTGAAGCGTTGTTTGGCCTTGTTGCGGATTTCGGTGTGAGATGCCTCTGTAAACTTCTCAACTCCACCATAACTTGGTGGACATATTCCATAACTGAAGAAAAAGGGTAGTTTGGGGCATTTGCTCGCATGTTAGGCATCTTATAGTGATGTAGTGCCCAATTTCTTCGATCCTAGCCCTGATCATCTCCTTTTCTCTCAGCAGCCGCTCTATATGTCGATTCTTTGCCCCTAATATCTGAGCGTTACCGGTGACTTGGTCCAAAAGTATATCTACTTGACTTTCCATCCGCGCCATTAAGTTGTAGCAACGGTCCCTATCTGCTTTGGCGTCCCGGGCTTGTGTGGAAACTCGCTCTCTAAGAATGGCATTTGCTTCTCTTAAGCAAGTGATGATCTCCACGTAATCTTTCTCTATCTGTTGCAGATGAAGTGCTCTTTGGTGGGCCGTTCTTCTCCATTTGGTCTGAATTGCAACTGAGTAGCTTCTGCTTTTTCCAAGTCTTCTCGGTGCTCAAAGGCTTTTCTTTCTAAGTCGTTTATGAGCATTTCATCATTCCGACTTCTCCTTGATCTTTTTGCAGTCGATTGTATCTCCTGGATTTCGGCTCAGAGTACTTGTCTTTCTTGCTCCCAGTCGGCCCTTTCCTGATCGAAATCAGCCTGCTGTATGTCTATGACGGCTTCCAGAATTCCTTTGTCTTCCTTCAAGGTGTTAATGCAAGATTGGAACTCTTGTGTTGTTTACCTCTAGCTTCCCTAACTCTGGTTTCTATTTACTTTTCCCAATCGACGGTGTAATTTACCGACCTTTCCGCTCTTTGCTCGGGTGTTGACTGGTTGTGGAACCACTCAAGGTATGCAAGGCTCACTTTTCCTCGTTCTCGGTCGGCAACCATTTCATCGATGTCTGGAAGTCCACTACCAAACCACAACTTCTGTGCATAGGATTATCTTGGGAGCTCCTCCGTCGTGAATTCCCACATGAATGATCACATATCTTCGATCGGGGGCCTTTTCTGTTCTCTCCCCAACTGGCACATGACACATAGCGGGGCGTATTATTGGAAACCCCTGAAACCCATTAGTATGTAGAATGAGCGATATGTTGACATGTGCATGACTTTAGTAGAAGGGAACCAATAATAGTTCCAAGTGAGCTAGTCTGCTTTCAATGAGTTGAGCAATTTCTGCCGGGTCCTTAAATCGTTCGGAAGATTACAACGGGTGGCCCTGTTTGAATGACAACGAGTGTAATTCAACCAATCCACGTTGAAGTTTATCACAATTTGGTGATGATAGAGATGCTCTATGAACCACATTTGCAATAAAATGTTACAACTTTCGAAATAATCCTTCCCTTCTTGACACCGAGTTAATGTCCGAAAAATGCCTCCTAAGATCATAGGAAGAATGGTGCGTTCCTCGCTACTTTGAAAATATGAGACCACGGCAGACAAACGGATTCTGATACGTTCATCACGTTTGGGAAAACCGTGGTTCCCAGAAAGGCAATTATGAAGGCGTTGATTCTTAAATCTCCCAAGGCGTCATAATTTAACTGGCTGACATATTTTGTGTTTGAGAACCTCTCGAACCCTTTCTTATCACCAAACCTGTCATAGAGATACTCCAACGGCACCCAACCTTCATTCAAACAACCCATTGGAACTCGTCGGAGACTTAATTTCTTCAGGAAATTATTTACACCCATTTTTCTATGAGCAGCGGGTTTGTTTTTGTGCAGATCTTTCCCAAACCCTGTGAGCCCGCCTAACTCCTCCAAAGTGGGCGTTATTTCATAGTCTCGGAATCTGAAAACATTATTTGCTGAGTCCCAAAAACTCACCAAAGCCCTGATTAGATTTTTGTCTTTATTCTCATAATGTTCGGAAGAAACTTGAGGTGTTTGTGGACTTGATTTCTTTCCCAAGTAGAAAATCTAGCCCACCAATCACACAGAAGATCTGAGGTTTTATCTTGAACCATGAACATGGGAGGCATTTCGTCTCTCGCCCTTTTCTGGCTGATTCTTTGCGATGGAGCCATGCTGATCCTAGAAAAGATAAAAATAAACTTAAGATTTTCCAATTTTTTTTATTTTTTATTTTTCATTTATAAAAACGAATCTTGTCAACACGGCCTTTCAGTGCTTAAAGAAGATTTTAAGTCTGTGTAACAGGATACCGGTGTGACGACTAGGTTCTGTTTTTGCGAAATCAGTCCTTCGGCGCCCCCTTCGAAGCGTTTGACTATTTTCGCAAAAGTTCCTAACCCTTGACTAAGGACAATTCTCCTAATTTTAACACATTTTTTTGTCATTTTCGAAAAAGCGGTATTAGTTGAGCCCGATATGGGTTGTCTACGTATCCTACGTCCGGTGAGAATCAAACTTGCATAGTTCGAAACACACAAACTAAATCATTTTACAAAAAGAAAACAAACTATCTTCTTTTTTTTTTCTTTTTTTTTTACAAAAATTATCAAAGTTATTTGGGAAATTTTCGAAGCATTTTTTTAAAAAAAAACTTTGACTCTATACCCTGGCATTTTCCACTTCTTCCCTTTTTTAACAATAAAACGGTCAACATGCAAGTTCGAAACAAATAAATGCACACACAAAGATGCATCAAGTTGGTCTTTTGCTTTAGGTACACCTGTCCTAGACAGGCCCAACCCCTGTGTTGAGCCTCCTAAGTCGAATATGCACATAATGCAAATAGACGTTTCTATTGGGGATCCGGCATGAGGTTTTGTTATTCTAAGTCATCATCCTATTGAAAAAGGTGTCTACACTGGCTTTACTCGAGCGGACAACTCGAGCCGAGGAGTGTGAGTGCACCGGTAGCATGGCTCTCCGGCTTAATTGACAGTACTCCCCGCCTAAACATGTGTGACTAAAATCCTTCACCGGGTTCCAAGCACCACAACTATCTTGAGAAAAAACGGGCTATGTCCACCAAATGCCCGATATTATATTTCAAAGAGACTCAGAGGAGAAAACGAGTGTCGGCACAATTTATATACAATTCACAAAATATCAAAGCGGTAAAAGCAACATTTAGCACATTATAACAAATATATAATAAAATTAGATAATAAATAAGCCAAATACAATAATTATTCAAAGCTCGAATTCTTAAACCCTAAACCAGTGGTTCTGGGTTTGTTCTCCCTAGCAGAGTCGCCAGAGCTGTCACACCTCCTTTTGGCGCAGCCTACCCCGAAGGGTAGATGTACAATAGAGTTTTTCCAATTTAAGTGACAATACTCGAAATGAGATTATTTATTTATTTCAGAGTCGCCACTTGGAATAAATTATGGTGTCCCAAGTCACCGATTTATTTAAATCCCAAATCGATGAAATTTTCGACTTTCCAAATGAATTCTGCGAACCAGAAATTCTAAGTAAGGAATTCTGTTGACCCGAGGGAAGGTGTTAGGCACCCCGGATCCCGTGGTTCTAGCACGGTCGCTTAAATTATTGTAATGGCTAAATATCTGATTTTAAAACATGTTCAATACTATAATGCAATTTAAATCATTTACCGCGTTTGTTTTTTTTAAGAAAAAGTGAACATTCTTATTGAGGGGCCCCGCAATTTTATTTTCTATTTAGCAAGGCTCGTAACATTTTTTATTTAAAAGGATAATCCTAAAGTGATTACATTTTTTTTTATTTAGTTTGTCTTTAAAAGAAAAGAAAAAAGTCTGACTTAATTACATGCTTAAAAGACTATTCTATATTAGTACAAAAGGTATTCCCTCACAAGCCGATTAAATGACAAATTTATTCTTCAAAATATAGAACTAATTACAATTTGACAAAACTAATAAAATAGAAAATAACAACAAATATTAATCAAGAACTTGTTTTTCTATTTCATTTCAAAACTTCAACTTCCAATTCGATCTTATATCAACACATGATTTTTAGAATGAGTACCTGGTATTGAAAAGAAGGGGAAGATGAAAAATCAACAGGACGGTGAAAGTACAGCAACAACAGTAACAACCAGCAGTAGCTTCAACACCTCAATCCAGAAAATCCCAGCAATATGGAGAAAAACCAGTAAAAATAGAGAAGAAAAATATATTCCGGTATTTCTCTTTGCTTTCTCTTTCTAGCTTTGAACTCTCTTCAATTCTCAAAAGAAACTCTCAAAAATTAAATTTTATCCGTGTATACTTCTGTATCCAGAGTACATATCGAGTGTATACTGCTCTTTTTGTTTTTATTTTTTATTTTTCTTCTCCACCTATTTTTTCTTCTCCTTTTTCCAACCCACTTTTTCATAAATCTTCTCTTCTATTTATAAGCAATAATTTTGAAAATTTTCAGATTTTTTTATTAAAAGAAAAATATTTTTTAATTTAAAGAAAACCCACTAATCCATGTTTTGCTCTCCTTGTTTTCTTCCTTAATTCCCTTTCCCCCCACTACTTTATGTTATGTGATTATGATTATTTTTGGTTAAAAATTCTGAAATTTTCTTTTTTGGGCCAAGGGGTTTTGGGTTGGGTAAGGGTGCTTAGGATTGAGCTTGTAACTTAATTTGCAAGATGGCCCAATCCAAATGTTTTTTATTTTGTTCTTCTCCATCATTCAACTTCCTAATTAATAAAGCCCAAAATACTAAGATTAATATATACAAATTAATATTATCTTAAAATACTAATTAACTCATAATAATAAGTGTCACCTAAATTTAAATGGTAATTAAAATACAATCACACAATTTGGACATTAAAGGCTAAAATGCAAAAGATGCCTATTTTTGTAATTTTCATTTTGTAAGATAAAATTAATTACTCCTAATTGTAGAATTAAATCATAAATGGAAATGCGATATATTTTTTCATTTTTATTTTAATTTAACAAATAAACATGCACAAAAAAATGACACTAAATTCACAACAATTGCAAACAAACTAAAAAATTATTTTATTTTGAATTTTTTCGGAGTAATCCTCATTGGGCAAAAATTACGTGCTTACAACTTCAAAGCTTCAAATCACTGAAATTCATTCCATAACATCTATATTGCTCTTAATCACTCCTACAATGCATAAAACACACTATTAGTGCAAAACACTAGCGATTAAAGCAAAAACTCAACTAAAGTGCAGTAAATTAAAGTGTAATAATTGACTAAATACGTAATTATAGCCTATTATCAACACCCAACCCTTAAACCATTGCTCGTCCTCGAACAATTAAACTACACTTCCTTTTTTTATTATAGACACGACCTTTTTAAACAATTCTCCTAACGTAGAACACCAAGAGTATTTAAAATAGACTAAGCACAAAAGCGTAACACCTTCACTTCAAGATTTGACTCACAAGTGCCATGCAACAACTCACCTACTTACTCTAACATAGAGGTCACTGACATTACCTTTCCTTCATGAATCAAGTGCCCTCACAACACAAGAGAGTAGTTCCACATAATAAAATTTTAGAACACTTAGGAACTCAAGATAGAAAGAATTCACTCACACTCAGAAATAGCATTCATATGCCAAAAAAGATGCACCATAAGCCTGCCCGTAGTGTACTGCTCCACCAATCGAGCTCATTCAATCTTGGATCAATTAGGACTTTATTTGGTTGTAATGCAGGCTACGGGACGGGTATGATACATTTAGATATAAGAATGACTACACCTCCCTAAGCACTTTAATACATACATTTTAATATTTAAACCCCATACTTATGAAAAACCAAACTCCGCATTCACATCAATGTAAATTAACCCATTCTTCTTTACAAGAACCACCATTTATCAAGGAATTTTTTTTCACAACAATCCAACTATTTTCTTTTCCAATTCAAGTGGCTCTTATTTCAAAATAGTACATCTTTCTCTTTATTCAATTAGTTCCACTCAAAAGCCAAACCAACCACCCCACACTTCAACTTTTACATAGTTCATAATAATTCAAGTGCTCATGAGAGGTCACAAGGTTCGAATAGATGATTAATTCAAACAAATAGGTACGGCTTCTAATGTTGTTACCAACGAAAAAGGATTATATGCTCAAAGAGGTTAACTACAATACATAACAATTAGGTGGGTAAAATATACATATCTGGCTCAACAAGAAAACGCCTATAACACTTCCAAGACTAAACAACACTACTATTTCACTTTGTAAATACACAAGGCAAGTTATAGGCATCAAATGCAATGCTGAATCACGCAAAACCTTACACACACATGGCACATACTCACTCAGGATTGGATTCATAGACACTCTAGTCAAAGCAATTAAGCAAAGTTAGGATAAAATAATTTGAGGTACTCCTACAAGTGTCAAAAACTGAGCCTAAGCGTCACAACCAAAGTACTCACTATTCTCAATGCATAGCAAAGTCAAGAGATATTGCTTCAATTCAAAGCACAATACAATAGCTCTTATTCCCAAAAAAAGCTAACTATACCAGGTTCAAATAAAACCCTTGCAAAAGAACTGTGGCCTAAAAAAAACCAACGGGGAGTTACTACACTACCTATAACAAAACAAAAAAATCTTTTTGGTATTTTCTGTAGACTTACTTCCCTCAAGAAAATTGTCTAGAAGATCAGTCATCAGGAAAAGTCACTAACTACACCTGTTTCAAATAAAACTCTTGGAAAAGAACCGTGGTCCAAAGAAAAACCAATGGCGGGGGGGGGGGGGGGGAGTTACTACACTACCTAAAACAAAACAAAGAATCTTTTTGGTATTTTCTTTAGACATACTTCCCTAAAAAAATTGTATAGAAGATCCGTCATCAGGAAAAGTCCAATCTTTAAAAAAAAAACATACTTAAAGTAGCATGAAAAGTCACCCAAACAATCTCCTCACCCCATACTTAAACTTGTGCATTGTCCCAATGCATATCCATACATACAAGAGGGTAAAAGAAACTCCCTAGCAGGCCAAAGGCCGAAACACTAGCAGTTTATGGGGTACTTAGACTTTTCCCAGCTTGGCCCCTTGTGCAGTTACCTCATACTTAGTTCCAACCATTTAATTTGTTGGTGCATCCTTCCAATACCTTTTCTTTCCGTGCTCCTAGAAAAAAAAAATTGACACTAAAAAAATAATATAATTAAAAAAAATTAAAATAAATAAATGAAAGCAATAAAGCTGGGTTGCCTCCCAACAAGCGCTTGATTTAACGTTGCGGCACGACACGAATCACTTTTTGCCTCCACCTCAAGCTTATGAATTGGACCCCCAATTTGGCATCAAGTTTTTGGCTATGCTCTAGGGGTGGAGGAACAAATCTAACTGGCCCAACCAGCCATTGCACTATTCTGTACTTCTTGGGTTTTTGACGAGGTATATAGTCCTGTCTTTCTGGCAAGAAAAATTCCAGAATGTAGGCACCTTGTTCCTCATTCCCTGACTTCTCAACCGGCTCGGATGACTCTATTTACATAACGTCATCAACGCACAATGTAGAAAAATGTTTAGAGTGGGGACCAATGCGATCAAACACATGAACTTCGGGACTTTCAACATCCTCAACATCAATGATACTAGAGTTACCAAAATTTGTATCCTCAATGTCCTTGGCTAACTCTAGTCTCACTTCTTCAACATTGACATCTTCAAATTTGAGCTGGCTAGGTTATTTGTGTTCTACTATGATCTCCCAAATTAACACCTCTAATTCATGCTCTTCTTTGCCATTATACTCAATATTTTCTTGTTGAGCATTAAAAGCTCCAACCAATTGACTCAATTGAGCCTCCAACTTGCGAATAGATTCCTCTTGCCTTTCTATATGCAATTGTTTTTCATTGTTTTGTTCCAGAAGGCACTTTAGCATATCCTTGATATCCTTGAGGTCCGCATTCCCAGGTTCTTTGTTCCTATTAACTTCACAAGAAAAGGTAGAACAATCATAGTAAGGGGTTAGGGGAAAATGGAAATATAAGCACAACCACGAAGGTGATCATTTTGACAACGACACACATCACACATATTCAACAAATAAGATTGAGTTGGTGCACATAAATCGCTCTTAGGAATGTTTTGAAAATTTTTCCACGGGTGGTTTTCTTCACAATATCTATGGATATCAATAGTAGAATTATCTACACCTAAATTCCCATAATTCCAAGATGCCATGTTTATCAAATCAATAGATATGAAAAATTTAAAAAAAAAAAAAGCTCAAACATGAACCCTATCAATATATACAGCAAACCCTAAACCCAAAACCCAAAGCCCCGATGCGAGCTAGAGAGAGAAGCTCTAGAGAAAACCTGGGCGACTAGTGAGAGAAAGCTCGAAGCTTCACGCTAATGGCCTCGCCGGCCACTGCCCAACCTTCTCCTGAGGTTGGGCAGTCGTCTATGAATCATACAACAACCAATCAACCATCAGCCAATCCACAAACAACCCAAACATATGCGAAATTATTCCAGCCGCAAACTTTAAATACTCCCATGCACGTACAAAGTCTTAGTTTGAAACCACTGGAGATTTTACACGGCGAGCCATTGATTAGATGGAAGAAAGCTGAAGTTAAACAATCTATAATACAACAAGGATTACATCTAGCAGTTCTGGGAAAGTTTTCGTATGGAAAGCCAGTGATCCAAGAATTAAGGAAAGCGATACCAATCCAATGCGAACTTAAAGGTGCCTGTTCTGTAGGTTTGATTGAAGATTCTCATGTCCTGATCAAACTATCGTTAATGGAGGATTATATTCACTTATTGTCAAAACCAGTATTCTACTTGAAAGCCCAAGGTGATTATTGGCAGATGCGATGCACGAAGTGGAGTCCATGGTGGTCTCCGGATGCTGAGACACCAATTGCAATTGCATGGATTTCTTTCCAAGATCTCCCACCTAATTTCTTTGGTAAGGAGTTTGTTTTTTCATTGGCAAGTGCAGTAGGAAGGCCTTTACATGTTGATCTTGCTACTCAAAATGGTACACGACCTAGTTGTGCTAAAGTAAAGGTAGAGGTGAATTTGCTTGCATCACTGCCACAAAGAATTAAAATTATTGAAGAAGCAGATGAAACAGGTCCTGAAGAATCTAAATGGATTAAAATTAGGTACGATTATATGCCTAAATACTTCAAGACCTGTAAGAAGCAAGGCCACAATGAGAAAGATTGTTGGGTTATACACCCAGAGTTACATAAGAATGCTACTGGAGAAGGCAAAGAACAAGTGAAGGATCATGCAGTACTTTTGAGTACTGATGTTGTAGGTACAGCAACAAACTCCACCAAGGTTCTGTCAAGTGGAAACATTCTTGGGAAACAAGTCACTAATCATGCTAAACAAGAATGGATGCAAGCAAGGAAAAACAAGTATCATAGAGACAGAAGAGGCTACATAATTGAGGAAAACAAGGAGAATGAAATCAGCAAAGGGAAAGGAATGGTTAATGAAGGTGTGGTGATATCAAAGAATCAATTTGGAGCTTTAGAGGTGGAGGAAGATAATCAACCGATAATGCAAATTACAGATGGTACAGGAGATGGAAAAGACAAGGCATTAGAGCAAGTCAAAGCTTATAAGGAAAATATCAAGGAGAAGCTATTGGAGGATAATAAGGGAACTTCTGTTAATCCTACTGCTATTGAAGAAGGTAATTCAGGTAAAGTTGTTTATGGGAATGGAGGAGAAATAAACATGGAAGAAGTTGAAGCTAGGAAAATAAAAAAGGAAGCAGTGGAAAGGAAAAATATGGTAAGGGAGTCAGGACATACAACTGATGATGCTGCAGCTAGAAGGGAACAAACAATCGACTGGGTGCACAGGAGATTTGGGACAAGTAAGGAAGAACTAAGGATATGCAATGTGGCTACAAACAGATCCTGCCAAGAAATTCCATCTCAAACTCATAAGGATTCTGGGCAAAAAGATGATATTCATGAGGTCAGTTCTATAAAGCCTTTATGGAGTGAAGAGGTAGAGGAGATACATAAGCAGAGATCAGGAGAATTGGCGACGAGAAGCAATACAAATGAGACCAACAGGAGACATTCTATAGAAGCGAGGGGAGATACTGTGGTAAACAGTAACAATAGGAATAATAAGAATGATGGTAATGCAAAATGTAGGGTGAGTCAAAGTGAAGCTCAAACTAGAAGAGATCATGGAGTAAATGAGAATGGGAGAAGACAAGAAATACCAACACAACATGAGATGACTGAACAACAAGGTAATGGAGCAGTAAATCATAGTGACCCTGAAGATATTGTGGCATTTGTTGATGGGGTTCCTGTATATGCTTTGGTAAGGGAGACTGATGATGATAAGGTGTTAAATACACAATTAGTGCAGGATAAAGGAGCTGATCGTAATGGAATAGTAAATTCTGCATGCAATGCTACAGTAAATCTCAACCTAGGGTTTGTGTATGAGCTTCAATTCAAGCTTATGCAAGAACAGTTGGGAGTCATGGAGAAGCATGGTGCTGTGTCATGTATAGAAGTATCAGAAAAGGCAATTGTTGCTAGGAATGATGGAGTATTAGAGTCCATACCTATGGTATGTTCATCAGGCACAGGATCTCCTATGCAGATCCAACTTAATATGCCATTAAAGACTCCAAACCAAGTGTTGCATGATATTATCACTCATAAAGAACTGCCGGATGATATACAACAGTCCCTGATCGAGCAGCAGTTGCAGATTGAAGTTGAGGAAGATGATGAATCCATCGCTGAAAATTTTAACGCCATTGCAAGAGAAGGGGACCTATCTCCTAAATCAGTAGCTAGAAGTGGGAAGAAAGGCAAGAAAAAGCAACAGAAAGAGCTGCAACCACCTATTAGAATTTTGCCCAGAAGGGCAGCCTCCAATGTGTCTAAATGAATGTCAAAACATTGATATGGAATATAAGGTCTGTGAAAACTCAGCAGGCCTTTCAAAGAGTTATTAATATGCAGAAGGAGCATGGATTCTTTATTGTTGCACTTATGGAACCAATGCAAAAGATGAATTTTCTACAGAAATATAGAAGAAGACTAGGCATGGAGGCTGCAATTTCAAATGTGAATGGAAAGATTTGGTTGTTCTTTGATGCTGTGGTTGAATGGGATCTATTGATAGACACTGAACAACAAATGACACTCAGAGTTTATCATCGGGAGCTTGGCAAATACATAATGATGACATTTGTATATGCCAAGTGTTGTGCACTGGAGAGATTAGAATTATGGGATAATCTATATTATCTGGCAAGTGATATGGAATTACCTTGGCTTGTTGGGGGTGATTTCAATGTTGTGATGGGAGAAGAAGAGAAGATAGGTGGTCTGCCAGTATATCCTCCAGAATATGAGGATTTTGCCTTTTGTGCTAACTCATATGGGTTGTTTGACCTTGGCTATAAAAGTAGTCCATTTACTTGGTGGAACGGGAGACCAAATGCAGAGTGTATCTTTAAAAGACTTGATAGAATTCTGGTGAACATGCCATTTCAGAATTTGTTTCCAACCATTGAGGTGGAACATCTTATAAGGACAGGGTCAGATCATGCTCCTTTATTGATGTCTTGTGGTGAGGAAACAATGAACTTTGTAAAACCATTCAAGTTTCTGAACTTTTGGGCAAAACATGAAGAGTTTATAGGGGTGGTAAAACAGAATTGGTTTGCAGACTTCATTGGAGATCCATTCTTAATGTTTAAACAGAAACTGAAAAGAGTTAAAGTTGCTTTGTCAAAATGGAGCAAATTAACTTGTGGTGATATTTTCAAACAGCGGGCTATTAAAGAAAATGTAGTGAGAATTAAAGAGAAGCTATTTGAGGAGGAACCTTCTTCTGAAAACAGAATAGTGTTACAACAAGCACAGGCTGAGCTGAAGAAGTATTTGAACTTGGAGGAGCAATTCTGGAAACAAAAGGCAGGAATGAACTGGTTTGAAGAAGGAGACAGAAACATAAGGTTTTTCCACAATTGTGTAAATGGAAAAAGACAAAAGCTGAAGCTAAAGAGGATCATGGACAGTGATGGTGTATGGATAGAAGAACAGGAAAAACTAGCACAGGCAGCAGTAGAGTTCTATCTGAACCAATTTACTAATGAGGGAGATGCTGAAAACTTTGAGCTGCTGAGTAATGTTCCTACAATGGTGACAGCTGAACACAATGTCGAGCTATGCAGATTACCAAGCCATAAAGAGGTTGAAGCTGCTGTATTTGCATTAAGTGGTGAAAGTGCAAGTGGACCAGATGGTTTCTCAGGTTTATTCTTTCAAACATGCTGGGAGGTCGTGGGACAGGATGTTCATAATTTGGTTGTGTTATTCTTTGAGGGTCGTCCATTGCCCAAATCAATAACACACACAAATCTAGTACTACTAACTAAGAAACCACAAGTGCAAACTTTCTCAGATCTTAGGCCTATCAGCCTAAGTAATTTTGTCAACAAAATATTCTCCAGAGTAGTCCATGATAGGATTGAAAAGATACTGCCTTCATTAATTTCATTGAACCAGTCTGGATTTGTTAAAGGAAGGAGTATCTTCGAAAACATTCTGTTGACATAGGAAATAGTGACTGACATTAGACTAAGAGGCAAACCAGCAAATGTTGTGATCAAATTAGATATGGCCAAGGCATATGATAGGGTGTCTTGGAAGTTCCTGATGCATGTACTGAGGAAGATGGGATTTAGAGAGTGTTTCATACACATGGTGTGGAATTTGATATCAAATAATTGGTATTCAGTGATGGTGAATGGTCAGGCTTCAGGATTTTTTCATTCTACAAGAGGTGTGAAGCAGGGAGATCCTCTATCTCCAGCTTTGTTTGTTCTGGCAGCAGAAGTGCTATCTCGATCCTTGAATAAATTGTTCAAAGACAGGCAGTTTAGGGGGTTTGGGATGCCAAAGTGGTCTGATCCTCTGAACCACCTTGCTTATGCAGATGACACTATAATATTTGCATCAGCTGATTCATATTCCTTGCAGAAAATTATGGAAGTCTTGACTTTGTATGAGAAAGCGTCAGGCCAGTTGATTAACAAAGCAAAAAGCTCTTACTATGTCCATTCAAAGATTGCTGCAGAATTGAAGGATACAGTAGCTAGTATTACTGGATTTTCTAAAGGTAACTTTCCATTTACATACCTAGGATGTCCAATATTTCACACTAGGAGGAGGAATAATTACTATAATGACTTGATTCAGAAGGTTAAGGCAAAATTGCATTCGTGGAAAGGGAAGCTATTATCATATGGAGGAAAGGCCACATTGATATCAAGTGTATTACAAAGCATGCCAACTCACATATTATCAGTACTTGATCCACCAAACAATGTCATTGAGCATCTTCATAAGACATTTGCAAGATTTTTCTGGAGTAACAAAGAAGAAGGGAGAAGTAGACATTGGACAAAGTGGCAGAATCTCTGTCTGCCAAAGGAGGAGGGGGTATTGGTTTTAGATCTCTATTTGATGTGTCCAAATCTATGTTTGCAAAGCTGTGGTGGAGATTCAGGACATCAAAATCACTATGGTCCAATTACATGTGGAACAAATATTGCAAGAAAGAATCTCCAACTGTGGTTCAATTCAGAGATGGATCACATGTTTGGAGAAAATTGTTGGAGGCTAGAGATCAAGTGGAGCATGAAATATTATGGGAGATAAATAGGGGATCGACTAGTATATGGCATGAGAACTGGACAAGAATTGGAGCATTATATCATGTAGTTCCTCCAGATTTTCACATAAATGAGGAACTACAAGAGGTGGTAGAATTAAGAGTAGAAGGGCAATGGAATGATGCACTCTTAAATCAAACTTTCCCATTGGAGATTGGGAATCACATTAGGGAAGAAGTGCCATTTATGACTACTGGGGGATACTGGGACATTCCAAGGTGGATGCCTACATCTTCAGGCAAGTTTTCTGTGAGTAGTGCATGGAAGATCTTGAGGCATCGAGAATCAGCTTCTGTAGATTATGCAAGGCTATGGACAAAAGGACTCCCTTTCAAAATCTCATTCTTCTTCTGGAGAGTTTGGAAAAGAAAGATACCTACAGATGATATATGGAGGGATGGAGGATATATGGTGGTATCTAAATGCTGGTGCTGCCTATCACCTAAAGAAGACTCATTTCAGCACTTGTTCTTAACTAGTGATACTGCAAAGAAAGTGTGGAGCTCATTTAGTCAGGCTGCAGGATTGGTGATCAACATGGTTCAGGTACATCAAGTTATAAGGGAATGGTGGAATGCAAAATGTTGTCCCAAGTTGAAACCTTTGTTTCAAGCAGCTCCTGCAGTTATCCTTTGGGAAATATGGAAGAGAAGGAATACAATGAAACATGGAGGATCTGTGTCGCACAGCAGGGTTATTCATGAAGTAAATATGACACTGTACTATTTGGCAAGGGTGAGATATCCATGGCTCCCTGGGATCCCAATGTTATGGCCCGAAATGATCAAATTCTTTGAGAACTATAAACCAATTATAGTGACTAGAAGAGTTACATGGCAGCTCCCATATGATGGCTGGTTTAAATGCAACACCGATGGTGCATCGAGAGGGAATCCAGGTCCTAGCTCGTATGGTTTTTGTGTGAGGGATCATCAAGGTGATCTAATAGTTGTCAATGCAAGGGTAATAGGTGAAACGACAAATATAGTGGTTGAAGCAAAGGCAATATTGTATGGACTGTCGTATTGTGTGGAGAAGCAACTACATCCTCTGATTTTAGAAACTGATTCGTTGGTGATGAAGAAGGTGATTGAAGATGAATGGGAGGTACCATGGAGCATAGGGACAGAAGTGAGAAAGATCAAGCACATCAAAAGAACATACAATGTCATATTTCAGCATGTGCTCAGGGAAGGCAACACTGTCGCGGATTATTTAGCTAACCTTGTTTTTTCTTTTGCAGGTACTATTAACTTTCAATCATTTCAAGAACTACCAGCTGAAGGAAAAACATTAATCAACATGGATAAGTCACAAATTCCTAATCTGAGAGTTAGGATTGCCAAAAGAAAAGCACCGGATTAATGAAGAGAAAAGCTTATACTATGCTAATGCTATACTCAGTCACTTACTGGAGATTATTAAGTCATTACTCAGTGGTATTAGCATGCATTCATGCTCAACCTGAGATTGATTTGATAATAGACAGGAAGGGAGTGTGTACAGCAAAGGCACGAGCATATTTGCAGTTCAAATGTGAAAAGCACGCATGCAGAAGCATCTTCAGCAACAATGATAGGATAGATTGCATTATAATGGCAATGGAGTTACTGTTAGACATCCCAAGGGTCAGTTACAGCAATTGGCTTGTGTTAATTACACTGTTTTATCGAATATGGGCAGTCATGAAAGCATTACATCACAACATGGATAATATACTAGCTAGTTGGAATTCACAATCGGCTACTGTAATGATATAGATCATTTATGTGCTTGGAATATATTGGATATTGCTCTGTCATTTTTCAGTGGTATTAGTATGGTTACATACTCAATCTGAACATGACATAGTAGTATACAATGTATATGGCCAACGATTTTTGTAGGTGATTGATATTAACTTAGTTCATTGTAGTACAGTTTCGAATATGAAGGAAATCTTGGCTTCTATCCTGTGGCACAAATAGATGAACCTTTTCATTGACTACACTCCACATACCTTGGCACCCGGTGAGAGCTTGATTGGTGCTACATGGTACTTGAAATGGGCAGGAGAAGACAACCATCGTCACAAGATATGGGCACATGCATTAGAACTTCATGTTATAGATGATAGCAGTCTTATTTTCATATTTTTTATAGATTTTTTATGTTATAAGGTTAATTGTAGAGTTAGTAGGACAAATTGTATGCTTTTGACCCGGATTGGGATTTTGTATTTTTTCTTATTTATATATATATTAGCCATTAGGTACCATGCCTAGTGGTATATTTTGCTAAAAAAAACAATATATACAGCTACAACTACACCGTTAGTTTCCCAGCAACGACACCAAAATTTGATTACGCCCAACTCTAGTCCTAAAAAGGATAAACGGCCACTGCAAATATAATCCGGTCTAAACATTCAGAGTCGAATCCCACAGAGAACTAAGGCTTAGTGTATCTATTTAATATCCCCAAGAAGACAAGATTGAAAATAAATAAATAGTTGAAAACTAGCTATGCTTGAATTATAAACAATTGAGTCTAAGGTAATGGTTTCTCCCGTTGCTGAATTCCTTGGTTGTATATTTATTATAGCTGTGACTTAGTTGCCTCTATCAATCATGAACTCTCCAGCTACCATAAATTTCTCTCAAACAATTATGATAATTGACTAGACACACTCTCTCAAGCTACACTAGCTAGATTGACATTATAGTTCACTTAGATTGCATCCGAGGTATCGTTTTCTCTAATCCAACCTCTAAACCCTCAGTTATGACTATCATCTATACTCCGGGAGTGATGTTGTTCAAACAACTACCTAAATATGCAATCTCTCTCAAGCAGATACATAACAAATAGGAACGGCTAATTGAGGATAAACAACCAATTCAAAACTATATTAATATAACAACCAAATCATCCCAACAGGTTTCACCAAAACCCTAAAAAATGAATTAGCTATTCATAATAGTAAGTAAAACTACAATATCAAATGTCACAACCAACAATGAAAAATAAGAAGAGGAAGGAAAAACTTGTTGAGGAATTCTCCGCCTTGCTCTGAATGTGTTATTGCCTCCTTAGGTCTAATTTGTGTTCAAAATATGTTCCCTCCTTGTTTTGGCCGGCCTCCTACGTTTAATATAGGGTTTATGGCTTAACATCCCACGTTTTTCACTTTGCTCCCTAAATTTTTACGAGTCCGACTGCGGTCCCACCGCGGTTACGCCAGGACCGTGGCCAGAATGGCCCTCTGAATCTTTGGTAATGTTCTGTCACGGCGTGCTGTCGTGGTCCTACCGTAACCGTGGATTTTTGCCCTGTTCCATTTGGAATTTGGAAAAACATAAAAAATGAAAGTTGTATCCCTTTAAGTTATCTTTCCAACAATATATTATGGAGCCCGAATGGATGACTGAGCAAAATGTTATGTCTATTGTACTAGACAGTGCACAATATGGCTCCTCAATCTTCTTTCGTACTTAATTATCAAATTTGGCCCCCGAATATGATCCCGACTTAATTCCTTGGGTTTTCACTCAGACTTCAAAGCTCCAAATTACTTAAATTCATTCCATAACATCTATAGCTTGGAATCACTCCTACAAGGCGTAAAACACACTGTTAGTGCAAAATACTAGCGATTAAAGCGCAAACTCAACCAAAGTGCAGTAACTTAGAGTGTAATAATCGACTAAGTACGTAATTATAGCCTATCATCAACACCCCACACTTAACGAGCAATCAAAATACACTTTTATTTTTATAGAAATGACCTTTTCAAATAATTCACCTAACACAGCACACCAAGAGTATTTAAAATGAACTAAGCACAAAAGCTTAATATCTTCACCTAAATATTTGACTCACAAGTGCTATGCAACAACTCACCTACTTACTCTAACATAGAGGTCACTGACATTACCTTTCCTTCATAAATCAAGTACCCTCACAACACAAGAGAGTAGTTCCACACAATAAAACTTAAGAACACTTAGGAACTCAAGATAGAAAGAATTCACTCACTCTCAGAAATAACATTCATATGCCATAAAAGTTACACCATAAGCTTGCCCGTAGTGTACTACTCCACTAATCGAGCTCATTCAATCTTGGATCAATAAGGACTTTATTTGGTTGTAATGTAGGCTACAGGACGGGTAGGATACATGTATATATAAGAGTGACTACACCTCCCTAAGTACTTTAATATATACATTTTAACATTTAAACCCCATACTTATGCAAAACCAAACTCCACCTTCACATAAATGTAAATTACCCCATTTTTCTTTACAAGAACCACCCCTTATCAAGAAATCTTTTTTTCTTTTTCACAACAATAAAACTATATTTTTTTTCAATTCAAGTGGATCTTCCTTTTTTAAAACATTGCACCGTTCTCTTTATTCAATTAGTTCAACTCAAAAGCCAAACCAACCACCCCACACTTCAACTTTTACATAGTTCATAATAATTCAAGTGCTTATAAGAGGTTACAAGGTTCAAATAGATAGTTAACTCAAAGAAATGGATAAGGCTTGTAATGTGGTTACCAAAGAAAAGGATTATAGACTCAAAGAGGTTAACTACGATACATAACAATTAGGTGGGTAAAATATACATATCTGGCTCAACAAGAAAATGCATATATCACTTCAAAGACTGAACAACACTACTATTTCGCTTTGCAAACACACAGGACAAGTTCTAGGCATCAAATACAATGCACTGAATAACACAAAACCTTACACACACATGGCACATACTCGCTCATGGTTGGATTCATAGACACTCTAGTCAAATAAGTTAAGCAAAGTTAAGATAATATAATTTAAGGTACTTCTACAAGAGTCAAAAACTGAGCCTAAGCGTCACAACCAAAGTACTCACTAGTCTCAAGGGATAGAAAAGTCAAGAGATATTACTTCAATTTGAAGCACAACACAATGGATCTTATTCCCAGAAAAAAAAACTAACTACACCCGGTTCAAATAAAACCCTTGGAAAAGAACCGTGGCCCAAAGAAAAACCAAGGGGCAGTTATTACACTACCTAAAACAAAACAAATTTTTTTTTGGTATTCTCTTTAGACTTACTTCCCTCAAAAAAACTGTCTAGAAGACTAGTCATCAGGAAAAGTCACTAACTACAACCGGTTCAAATAAAACCATTGGAAAGAACCATGGCCTAGAGAAAAATCAAGGGGGAGTTACTACACTACCTAAAACAAAACAAAAAATCTTTTTGGTATTTTCTTTAGACTTACTTCCTTCAAGAAAACTGTCTAAAATATCTGTCATCAGGAAAAGTCCAATCTTTAAAAATAAATAGCTAAAGTAGCATGAAAAGTCACCCAGACAATCTCCTCACCCCACACTTAAAATCGTGCATTGTCCCCCATGCACATCCATACATACAAGAGGGTAAAAGAAACACCCTGGCAGGCCAAAGGCCGAAGCACTAGCAGTTTATGGGGTACTCAGACTTCTCCCAGCTTGGTCCTTCGTGCGAGTACCTCAAAATTAGTTCCAACCATTTCATTTGTTGGTGCATCCTTCCAATACCTTTGCTTTCCACGCTCCTAGAAAATAAGAAATTAACACTACAAAAATAATATAATTAAAAAAAATAAACGAAAGCAATAAAGCTAGGTTGCCTCCCAACAAGAACTTGATTTAATGTCGCGGCACGACACAAATCACTTTTTGCCTACACCTCGAGCTTATGAATTGAACCCCCAATTTGGCATCAAATTTTCGGCTATGCTCCAGGGGTGGAGGAACAAATCTAACTGGCCCAAGCAACCATTGTACTATTCTATACTTCTTGGCTTTTAGATGAGGTATGTAGTCTTATCTTTCTGGCAACAAACTTTCCAGAATGTAGGCACCTTGTTCCTCATTTCTTAACTTCTCAACCGGCTCGAATGACTCTATTTCAATACTGTCATCCATGCACAATGTAGAAAAATGTTTGGAGTGGGGACCAATTGTCACGACCCTAGTTCACCAATCGTGAACATGTCGTGATGGCACCCAGTCTCCATGACTAGGTAAGCCTAACACGTTGCGGAATATACAAGCTTATGCACATTTAATAAAAATTAGCGGGAAATGAGACAAAAGGAATGTAATCCGTGCCACTTGGCACATACACCCGTCAAATACACTGTATAAAACACTACCAAGACCCGGAATCCCACGGGTAACACAGACTAAAAGAGAACATACAACTGTAGCTCTATGTATAAAGAGTATCTAACAACGGAATGAAGAAAAAAAAACATCTACTAGCACTAGAATAGAAGGAAGGCCTCCGGATCCGCGGACGTAGCAGATCATACCTCGAGGTCTCCCAAAGCGCTGCTGAATCACCTGGTGTGAGCCTGTCCTGATGTACCTGGATCTGCACAACAAAAGTGTGCAGAAGAGTAGCATGAGTACACCACGGCGGTACTCAGTAAGTGCCAAGCCTAACCTCGATGGAGTAGTGACGAGGAAGGTCGGGGCCCTACTGAGAGAAAACAATTACAAGATGATAATAATAATAATAAGCAGTTTAAATGATAATAATTCCGAAATAACAACAATAAAATGATTACTACAGCCGTCTACAATTAAGCTAACAACAAGTAACAAAATTCAATTAACAAGTCCAGGACCTGTGGGAATTGAACCCACAGTCCCACTCTATAATCAACAGTCCAGGAGCTACGGGAATTTAACCCGCAGTCCCAATAACGGTATCTCTGGGTCTCCGGGAATCGAACCCGCAGCCCATGTCTCAATACCTCAGGATGTATCTCAATGATCTCAGGATCTCCGGGAATCGAATCCGTAGTCCATATCTCAGTATCTCAGGATGTGTCTCAATATCTCAGGATCTCCTGGAATCGAACCCACAGTCCGTATCTCAATAATATATCAATAAACTCCGGGTCTCCGGGAATCGAACCCGCAGCCCTTGGATCTCCGGGAATTGAACCCGCGGTCCACAAACAATAGCAATCCGGGTCTTTGGGAATCGAACCCACAGCCTTGGGATCTCCGGGAATTGAACCCGCAGTCCACAAACACAACAAATAAAGAAAACGCACACAGAAAACATAATATGCTTAACTACAACTTCACCGAGGACTAGTGCCAACAATTATCAAGAAGTTCAAGTAGGACAATTAGGCAATTAGACAGATAAATCCTACCTAATCATGCTTCCCTCACGAATACCAGGTAAAGGTCACAATTTAATAATTAAGAACAGAAATATCACGGATTGGACAATTTAAGCAAAGTGAGTTACAACAACTAGCGCATGTACACGCCCGTCACCTCGCGTACAAGGCATTTAAACTATCACATAATATCCTAGGGGTAAAGGTTCCCCCACACGAGGTTAGACAAGCCACTTACCTCGATTCCGATACAAAACCGCTAAGAGACAACCCTCTTGCCGCGAATATCCGACTCCGAGTGGCCCGAATCTAGTCAAACCAATTACACAGTATAAATAACATCGCAAGTAACTAACTACAATGATAAAATTACAGCTACGGCGCGAAAGTGGGTGAAATGACCAAAATACCCCTGAATCCATCGGCTCGGAATTGAAATATTTTTACATTTTCAGAACCCTCGTACTCTCACGAGTCTAACCATATAAAAATCTTCCAAAACGGACCACAAATGGCCCTTCAAATCCCAAATATAAAGTTTTTGCTCCAAGCCCTAATTTCTTACAATTTTGCTATGTTTTCATAAATTTCAAGGATGATTCTTCAATAAAATCATGTATTTAGTTCATAGGACTTACCTCTAATCACTTCTTGTCAAAACCCCTTCAATTCTCGTCCAAAAGCTCTCAAGAATGACCAAAAATGATGGAAAAATGGGTTTGGTTTGCGGATGAAATGTTTTTAAACATTCTGCCCAGGTATTTTGTTCACCGCGATCGCGGGAAATGCTTCGCGATCGCGGAGAACAAATTCTTGGCCAAAAATTACCCTTCGCGATCGCGGAAAATGCCTCGCGATCGCGGTGAACAATTTCCAGTTCCTCCGGACAGGCTTCAGTAAAATGGTCATAACTTTTTACACACAACTCCAAATGACGAATGGTTTGATGTTATGGAAACTAGACACATAGGGATATAACTTTAATGTGTTGATAATTTCCTGAATCCTTATACATTTCTAGATACAAGCTTCCAAATCCATTTATGGGTTTTAGATATACTTCTCGGACAGCATAGAGTGTAACGTACATAACGTTTTCTATATATTTCCAAATGAGGAGTGCTTTAGCTTTCTGAAAACTAGACACGATGAGCTACAACTTTCGTTTTTGAATCACCTCAAAATACCTTTTAGATAAAAAGATATGATCTTCCAAAGTAGGGACTGCGCGACAGAAATTTCTTCTTCGCGATCGCGAAGCAATCTACGCGATCGCGATTCATTAGTTTTTTTCTCAGATTTTACTCACCGCGATCGCGACCAATACCCCGCGATCGCGTAGAGCACTGCTGTAGCCAAAAACCAGCAGTGAAAAATGGCCTAGAAATGGTCCGAAACCACCCCGAAACTCACCCGAGGCCCCGGGACCTCAACCAAAAACACCAACACTTCCTATAACCTTATTCAAACTTGTTCCAATCATCCAAACACGTCCATAAACACAAAAATTATCAATTTACAACGGATTCGAGCCTAAATTTCTTAAAACTTTCCGAATTTCACATTTGATCTAAAACCCGACCAAACGACGTCCGAATGACCTAAAAATTTGCGGACATATCCAAAATCACATAACGAAGCTACAGAAATTGTCGGAATTCCATTCCGACCCCCGGATCAAAATCTCACCTATCGTTCGGATTCGCCAAAATTT
The DNA here is from genome assembly GCA_032618575.1 of Nicotiana noctiflora. NCBI lineage: Eukaryota > Viridiplantae > Streptophyta > Magnoliopsida > Solanales > Solanaceae > Nicotiana > Nicotiana noctiflora. Next base: position 14,980 of record JASVEL010004172.1, on the reverse strand, counting down.
CAAACTTCGGCATTTCAAGCCTAATTGAGCTACGAACCCCCAAAATACTTTCCGAACGCGCTCCCAACCCCAAAATCACCTAACGGAGCTAATGGAACCATCGGATTTTCGTTCCGAGGTCGTCTTAACACTGTTCCGGCTACGGGCCATTTTCTAACTTTAAAGCTCTCATTTAGGGACTAAGTGTCCCAAAATACTCCAAATTTCAGAACCGACTCTCCCGGCAAACCACAATAGCATAAATGAAGTTAGGGGAACAGTTAAATTGGGGATTGGGGTATAATTTTTCTAAAACGACCGGTCGGGTCGTTACATCTTCCCATCCTTAAAAGATTCGTTCGTCCTCGAACGAGCATAGAAAACATACCTGGAGTAGTGAAAAGATGAGGGTACTGGCTGCGCATATCCTGCTCAGTCTCCCAAGTTGCCTCCTCGACCGGCTGGCCCCGCCACTGAACCTTTACCGAAGCGATGTTCTTTGACCTTAGCTTTCTGACCTGCCTGTCTAGAATGGCTACTGGCTCCTCAACATAAGACAGATCCTTGTCTAGCTGAACAGAAGTGAAATCCAACACATGCGATGGGTCACCATGGTATCTCCGGAGCATGGAGACATGAAATACGGGGTGAACTCCTGCTAGACTGGGAGGTAAGGCCAACTCATAAGCAACCTCCCCAACATGCCTCAAAATCTCAAAAGGGCCAATAAACCTAGGACTCGGCTTTCCTTTCTTCCCAAACCTCATAACGCCCTTCATGGGCGAGACTCGAAGCAGAACCCGCTCACCAACCATAAAAGCCACATCGCGAACCTTCTTGTCCGGCATAACTCTTCTGTCTAGACTGGGCTGCACGAAGTCTATCCCGAATCACCTTGACCTTGTCCATTGCATCCTAGACCATCTCAGTACCTATCAGCCTGGCCTCACCCAGCACGAACCAACCCACGGGAGACCTGCACCTCCTACCATATAGGGCCTCATACGGTGCCATCTGAATACTGGACTGGTAGTTGTTGTTCTAAGCAAACTCCTCCAGTGGCAAGAAATGATCCCAAGAACCTCCAAACTCAATCACGCACGCACGGAGCATATCCTCCAGAATCCGAATAGTGCGCTCGGAATGGCCATCGGTCTGGGGGTGAAACGCTGTGCTTAGCTCCACTCGAGTGCCTAACTCCTGCTGCATGGCTCTCCAGAACCGTGAAGTGAACTGAGTGCCTCTATCTGAAATGATGGAAACTGGAATACCATGCAGCCGAACTATCTCCTTGATATAGATCTCCGCCGGTCGCTCCGATGAATAAGTAGTGCTCACCGGTATAAAATGGGCGGACTTGGTCAGCCGATCCACAATAACCCAAATGGAATCAAACTTCCTAACAGTCCGTGGAAGCCAAGATACAAAGTCCATGGTGATGCGCTCCCATTTCCACTCTGGAATCTCAATCCGCTGCATCAATCCACCCGGACGCTGATGCTCATACTTCACCTGCTGGCAGTTGAGGCATCTAGAAACATAATCAACTATATCCCTCTTCATCCGCCTCCACCAGTAATGCTGTCTCAAGTTCTGATACATCTTCGCGGCACCCGGATGGATGGAATACCGCGAGCTCTGGGCCTTTGCTAGAATCAGCTCTCGAAGATCATCTACATTGGGCACACAAATACGCCCCCTGCATCCTCATAACTCCATCATCCCCAATGGTAACATCTCGAGCATCACTACGCCAAACCCTATCTTGGAGGACAAGCAAATGATGGTCGTCAAACTGACGCTCGCTAATGCGATCAAATAAAGAAGACCGAGAAACCACACATGCTAGAACCAGGCTGGGCTCCGAACCAGTCTAACAAACTGCTTGGCTAAAGCTCGAACATCCATCGCCATAGGCCTGTCCGAAGCTGGTAGATATGCCAAACTCCCCAAACTCTCCGCCCTACGACTCAAGGCATCGGCAACCACATTAGCCTTGCCCGGATGATAGAGAATAGTAATATCATAGTCCTTCGGTAGCTCCAACCATCTCCTCTGACGCATATTCAGGTCCTTCTGCTTAAGCAAGTGCTGCAAGCTCCGGTGATCAGTGTAGATCTCACAAGGAACCCCATATAAGTAATGACGCCAAATCTTCAAGGCGTGAACAATGGCAGCTAGCTCCAAATCATGAACAGGGTAATTCTTCTCATGCACCTTCAGGCTGTCTCGACGCGTAGGCAATCACCCTACCGTCCTGCATCAATACCGCACCGAGTCCAACTCGTGAGGCATCACAATATACAGTATAGGACCCCGAACCTGTAGGCAACATCAATATAGGGGCCGAAGTCAAAGCCATCTTGAGCTTCTGAAAGCTCGCCTCACACTCGTCTGTCCACTGGAAAGGGGCACCCTTTTGGGTCAATCTTAGTCATAGGTGCTGCAATCGAAGAGAACCCCTCTACGAAACGACGGTAATAGCCCGCCAAACCAAGGAAACTGCGAATCTCGGTAGCGGAGGAGGGTCTGGGCCAACTCTGCACGGCCTCCACCTTCCTCGGATCTACTCGAATACCATCACTCGACACCACGTGGCCCAAAAATGCCACTTAACTCAACCAGAATTCACATTTAGAGAACTTGGCATAAAGCTGCTTCTCCCTCAGAATCTGAAGCACTATCCTCAAATGCTGCTCGTGCTCTTCCCGGCTCCGGGAATATACTAGAATATCATCAATGAAAACAATCACGAACGAGTCCAGATAAGGCCTGAACACACTGTGCATCAAATGCATAAAGGCTGCTGGGGCATTAGTCAGCCCAAAAGACATCACGAGGAACTCATAGTGACCATACCGGGTCCTGAAGGCAGTCTTCGGGATATCCGGCTCCCGAATCTTCAACTGGTGATACCCAGAGCGCAAATCAATCTTAGAAAACACCTGTGCGCCCTGTAGCTGGTCAAATAAATCATCAATACGGGGCAAAGGATACCGGTTCTTCACTGTAACCTTGTTCAGCTGACGATAGTCAATACACAAACGCATAGAACCGTCCTTCTTCTTCACAAACAACACAGGAGCACCCCAAGGCGAAACACTGGGTCGAATGAAACCCTTGCCCAATAACTCCTGTAACTGATCCTTCAACTCCTTCAACTCAGGGAGGAGCCATACGGTACGGTGGAATAGAAATGGGCTGAGTGCCCGGCAACAAATCAATGGCAAAATCAATATCTCTGTCGGGCGGCATGCCCGGAAGATCAGCTGGAAATACATCAGCAAAGTCACGTACCACAGGAACAGAATCAATAGAGGGAGTGTCAATACTGACATCCCGCACATAGGCTAGATAAGCTGCACACCCCTTCTCAACCATACGTTGAGCTCTGAGAAAGGAAATAACACGGCTAGGGGTGTGATCTAGAGTACCACTTTACTCAATACATGGAATGCCTGGCATAGCCAGCGTCACGGTCTTGGCATGACAATCAAGAATAGCATAATGGGGTGACAACCAGTCCATGCCCGGAATAATATCAAAATCGACCATCCCGAGCAACAATAGATCCGCTCTGGTCTCAAAATCACAAATGGTAACCAAACACGACCGATATACACGGTCCACGGCCAAAGAATCACCCACCGGAGTGGAAACATAAATGGGGGCACTCAAAGAATCCCGAGGCACACCCAGATGAGAAGCAAAGTAAGAAGACACATATCAAAAAGTGGAACCGGGGTCGAATAGAACCGATGCCTCCTTGTGACTAACCAGAATAATACCTGTGATAACAGAATCAGATGCAACAGCTGCTGCACGATTAGGAATAGCATATAATCTGGCCTGTCCCTTCTCTCGAGGGCGGCCTCTAGCACCCTGATCCCCGCCCTTGGCTGGCTGGGCAGGTGGAGTGGCAGCTGGAGCTGGAATGATGGCATGCTGGCCCTGAGAACCATGCTAAGGCTGCGAAGATTGATGAGGTGCTCCCCTCCTATACCTGGGGCACTCCCTAACTAGATGGCGAGTATCCCTGCACTCAAAGCAAGCTCTGGGAGGACGCGGTGGCTGTGACTGCCCGGCCTCACCCCCACTAGTCTGAACCCTGGAGGTACCCGCGCAGGAGGTGCACTGGAAACTGGGGGAGCATAATAAGGCTCCTGAGGTGCTGGAAGAGCTGGAGTACTACCGGCTGCTGGCAATGCTGAATGAACTGGACGACCGGAATAACCCCTGCCAAAACGACCGGCTGCTGAAGTGCGGGCACCAGAGAAATGGCCTGACTCACGAGACCTCTTGGCCTCTCTCTCTCCTCGCTCTCTAGGGAGCATACTCTTGATCCTCCTGGCAATGCTAACTGCCTGCTGATAAGATATATCTATCTCTAGCTCTCTGGCCATGCTGGACCGGATCGGCGGAATAAGGCCCTCAATAAATCTCCGCACTCTCTCCCGAACCGTGGCTACCAAGGCCGGTGCATGCCTGGCTAGACGGGTGAAACTGATAGCATACTCCGATACTGACATGGAGCCCTGTCGCAACCGCTCAAACTCCGAGCGCCAAGAATCCCTAAGGCTCTGTGGAACAAACTCCCTCAAAAATAGATCTGAAAACTGCGTCCAGGTCAATGAAGCAGACTCCTCTGGACTATCCAACTCGTACGTGCGCCACCAATCATAAGCGGCTCCACGAAGCTAAAAAGTAGTGAAGGAAACCCCACTGGTCTCCACTATCCCCATGGTACAAAGAATACGATGACACTCCTCCAAAAAACCGAATGCATCATTGTAGCCAAACCACTGAACACTAGAGGATCATATTTCTTGAACCTCTCCAATCTACGCCGCTCGTCCTCGGAGGCAGCTGGCCAACCTCCGGGTTGTGCTGGGGCGGCAGGAGGCATAACAAAAATCTCTGGAACCTGTCCCACTGGCACTCGCTGCTCAGGTGTAGCGGCTGCAGGAGTCTGGGCCCCTCCCCCGGCCTGAGATGTAGATGGAGTGAGAGGGAGCAACCCTGCCTGAGCTAAAGTGATATACATACTCATGAACTGGGCCAGGGTCTCCTGGAGTGCTGGAGTAGTAGCAGCTGTAGTCGGTGTACCAGGTGCCTGCGCTCCAACCTGATCCACCGGTGGCACCTCAGCGGCAGCGCGCGCGGGTGCTGTGGCTGCACCTCGGGCGCGTCCTCGTCCTCTACCACGGCCCCGGCCTCTGACGGTGGCAACAGGGGACGCGTGTGCCTGATCCTCGCGAGTAGCACGTGTCCTCACCATCTGTGAGAGAATAGAAAGCAGTAGTTTAGATTTTTGATGCCAAAAATGTCGCACGACAAGGAATCCAAAAGAAATGAAGAGTTTCCTAAACGGTTACATAGCCCCTCGTAGATAAATACAGACGTCTCCGTATCGATCAGCGAGACTCTAAGTAACCGGTCGGTGTCCCGTGACTCCTATGAACCTAGAGCTCTGATACCAACTTGTCACGACCCTAGTTCACCAATCGTGAACATGTCGTGATGGCACCCAGTCTCCATGACTAGGTAAGCCTAACACGTTGCGGAATATACAAGCTTATGCACATTTAATAAAAATTAGCGGGAAATGAGACAAAAGGAATATAATCCGTGCCACTTGGCACATACACCCGTCAAATACACTGTATAAAACACTACCAAGACCCGGAATCCCACGGGTAACACAGACTAAAAGAGAACATACAACTGTAGCTCTATGTATAAAGAGTATCTAACAACGGAATGAAGAAAAAAAAACATCTACTAGCACTAGAATAGAAGGAAGGCCTCCGGATCCGCGGACGTAGCAGATCATACCTCGAGGTCTCCCAAAGCGCTGCTGAATCACCTGGTGTGAGCCTGCCCTGATGTACCTGGATCTGCACAACAAAAGTGTGCAGAAGAGTAGCATGAGTACACCACGGCGGTACTCAGTAAGTGCCAAGCCTAACCTCGATGGAGTAGTGACGAGGAAGGTCAGGGCCCTACTGAGAGAAAACAGTTACAAGATGATAATGATAATAATAAGCAGTTTAAATGATAATAATTCCGAAATAACAACAATAAAACGATTACTACAGACATCTACCATTAAGCTAACAACAAGTAACAAAACTCAATTAACAAGTCCAGCACCTGTGGGAATTGAACCCACAATCCCACTCTATAATCAATAGTCCAGGAGCTACGGGAATTTAACCCGCAGTCCCAATAACGGTATCTCTGGGTCTCCAGGAATCGAACCTGCAGCCCGTGTCTCAATACCTAAGGGTGTATCTCAATGATCTCAGGATCTCCGGGAATCGAACCCGCAGTCCGTATCTCAATAATATATCAATAAACTCCGGGTCTCCGGGAATCGAACCCGCAGCCCTTGGATCTCCGGGAATTGAACCCGCAGTCCACAAACAATAGCAAGTCGGGTCTCTGGGAATCAAACCCACAACCCTGGGATCTCCGGGAATTGAACCCGCAGTCCACCAATACCACAAATAAAGAAAACGCACACGGAAAACATAATATGCTTAACTACAACTTCACCGAGGACTAGTGCCAACAATTATCAAGAAGTTCAAGTAGGACAATTAGGCAATTAGACAGATAAATCCTACCTAATCATGCTTCCCTCACGAATACCAGGTAAAGGTCACAATTTAATAATTAAGAACAGAAATATCACGGATTGGACAATTTAAGCAAAGTGAGTTACAACAACTAGCGCATGTACATGCCCGTCACCTCGCGTACAAGGCATTTAAACTATCACATAATATCCTAGGGGTAAAGGTTCCCCCACACGAGGTTAGACAAGCCACTTACCTCGATTCCGATACAAAACCGCTAAGAGACAACCCTCTTGCCGCGAATATCCTACTCCGAGTGGCCCGAATCTAGTCAAACCAATTACACAGTATAAATAACATCGCAAGTAACTAACTACAATGATAAAATTACAGCTACGGCGCGAAAGTGGGTGAAATGACCAAAATACCCCTGAATCCATCGGCTCGGAATTGAAATATTTTTACATTTTCAGAACCCTCGTACTCTCACGAGTCTAACCATATAAAAATCTTCCAAAACGGACCACAAATGACCCTTCAAATCCCAAATATAAAGTTTTTGCTCCAAGCCCTAATTTCTTACAATTTTGCTATGTTTTCATAAATTTCAAGGATGATTCTTCAATAAAATCATGTATTTAGTTCATAGGACTTACCTCTAATCACTTCTTGTCAAAACCCCTTCAATTCTCGTCCAAAAGCTCTCAAGAATGACCAAAAATGGTGGAAAAATGGGTTTGGTTCGCGGATGAAATGTTTTTAAACATTCTGCCCAGGTATTTTGTTCACCGCGATTGCGGGAAATGCTTCGCGATCGCGGAGAACAAATTCTTGGCCAAAAATTACCCTTCGCGATCGCGGAAAATGCCTCGCGATCGCGGTGAACAATTTCCAGTTCCTCCGGACAGGCTTCAGTAAAATGGTCATACCTTTTTACACACAACTCCAAATGACGAATGGTTTGATGTTCTGGAAACTAGACACATAGGGCTATAACTTTCATGTGTTGATCATTTCCTGAATCCTTATACATTTCTAGATACAAGCTTCCAAATCCATTTATGGGTTTTAGATATACTTCTCGGACAGCATAGAGTGTAACGTACATCACTTTTTCTACATATTTCCAAATGAGGAGTGCTTTAGGTTTCTGAAAACTAGACACGATGAGCTACAACTTTTGTTTTTGAATCACCTCAAAATACCTTTTAGATAAAAAGATATGATCTTCCAAAGTAGGGACTGCGCGACAGAAATTTCTTCTTCGCGATCGCGAAGCAATCTACGCGATCGCGATTCATTAGTTTTTTTCTCAGATTTTACTCACCGCGATCGCAACCAATACCCCGCGATCGCGTAGAGCACTGCTGTAGCCAAAAACCAGCAGTGAAAAATGGCCTAGAAATGGTCCGAAACCACCCCGAAACTCACCCGAGGCCCCGGGACCTCAACCAAAAACACCAACACTTCCTATAACCTTATTCAAACTTGTTCCAATCATCCAAACACGTCCATAAACACAAAAATTATCAATTTACAACGGATTCGAGCCTAAATTTCTTAAAACTTTCCGAATTTCACATTCGATCTAAAACCCGACCAAACGACGTCCGAATGACCTAAAAATTTGCGGACATATCCAAAATCACATAACGAAGCTACAGAAATTGTCGGAATTCCATTCCGACCCCCGGATCAAAATCTCACCTATCGTTCGGATTCGCCAAAATTTCAAACTTCGGCATTTCAAGCCTAATTGAGCTACGAACCCCCAAAATACTTTTCGAACGCGCTCCCAACCCCAAAATCACCTAACGGAGCTAATGGAACCATCGGATTTCCGTTCCGAGGTCGTCTTAACACTGTTCCGGCTACGGGCCATTTTCTAACTTTAAAGCTCTCATTTAGGGACTAAGTGTCCCAAAATACTCCAAATTTCAGAACCGACTCTCCCGGCAAACCACAATAGCATAAATAAAGTTAGGGGAACAGTTAAATTGGGGATTGGGGCATAATTTTTCTAAAACGACCGGTCGGGTCGTTACACCAATGTGCTCAAACACATGAACTTCGGACTTTCAACATCCTTAACATCAATGATACTAGAATTAACAAAATTTGTATCCTCAATGTCCTTGGTTGACCCTAGTCTCACTTCTTCAACATTGACATTTTAAAATTCGAGTTGGCTAGGTGTTGGTGTTCTACTCTGACCTCCCAATTTAACACCTCAAATTCATGCTCGTCTTGGCTACTATCATCAATATTGACTTGTTGAGCATTAAAAACTACAACCACTTGACTCAATTGAGCCTCAAACTTTCAAATAGTTTCCTCTTACCTTTCTATATGCAATTGTTTCTCATTGTTTTTTACTAGAAGGCACTTTAGCATATATGCATTCCCGGGTTCTTTGTTCCTATTAACTTCACAAGAAAAAGTAGAACCATCATAGTAAGGGGTTGGGAAAAAAATAAGAAATGTAAGCACAACCATAAAGGTGATCATTTTGACAACCACACACATCACAAATATTACACAAATAAGATTGAGTTTGTGCACATAACTCGCTCTTAGGAACATTTTGGAAATTTTGCCACTGATGATTTTCTTCACAATATGTATGGATATCAATAGTAGAATTATCCACACCTAACTTCCTACAATTCCAAGATGCCATGTTTCTCAAATCAACAGATATAATAACATAAAAGCTCAAACTTTAACCCTAGCAATATATACAGCTACAACTACACCGTTAGTTCCCCGAAAAAGACACCAAAATTTGGTCACGCCCCACTCTAGTACTAAAAAAGATAAGCGGTCACTGCAAATATAAACCGGTCTTAATGTTTGGAGTCAAATCCCACAGAGAACTAAGGCTTAGTTGTATCACTTTAATATTACCAAGACGACAAGATTGAAAATAAATAATTAGTCGAAAACTAACTATGCTTAAATTGTAAACAATTGGAATAAAGGTTTAAGGTAATAGTTTCCCCCATTGTTAATTTCCTTGGTTGTATATTTCTTATAACTGTGACTTAGTTGCCTTTATAAATCATGAACTCTCCGGCTACCATAATCTCTCTCAAGAAATTATGATAATTTACTAGACACACTCTCTCAAGATATGCTAGCTAGATTCACATTACAGTTCACATAGATTGCACCCGAGGTATTGTTATCTCTAATCCAGCCTCTAAACCCTCGTTTATGACTCTCATCTATACTCTGGGAGTGATGTTATTCAAACAACTACCTAAATATGTGCTCTCTCTCAAGCAGATACATAATAAATAGGAACGACTAATTGAAATTTCTTTCAATTAACCACAATCAAAACGTAGTTAGACAAATAGAGATAAACAACCAATTCAAAACTATATTAATATAACAACCAAATCATCCCCAACGGGTTTCACCAAAACCCTAGAAAATGAATTAGCTATTCATAATAGTAAGTAAAACTACAATATCAAAAGTCATAACCAACAATAAAAAATAAAAAGAGGAAGGAAAAACTTGTTGAAGAATTCCCCGCCTTGCTCTCAATGTGTTCTTGCATCCTTAGGTCTAATTTGTGTCCAAAATATGTCCCCTCCTTGTTCTTGGCCGGCCTCCTACGTTTAATATAGGGTTTATGGATTAAAATCCCGTATTTTGCACTTTGTTCCCTAAAATTTACGTGTCCTTCCGCGGTCCCGCCGCGGTTACGCCAGGACCATGGCCAAAATGGTCCTCTGAATCTTTGGTAATGTTCTGCCATAGTGTTCTGCCGCGTTCCTACCGTACCGCGGTTGTTTGCAATGTTCCGTTTGGAATTTGGAAAAACATAAAACATAAAAGTTGTATCCCTTTGAGTTAGCTTTCCAACCATATATTGTGGAGAAAAACGTTATGTCTATTTTACTATACAGTGCACAATATGCCTCCTCGAGTTTTCGTTCGTACTTAATTATCAAATTTGACCCCCAAATATGATCCCAGCTAAATTTCTTGGGCCTTTACTCAGACTTCAAAGCTCCAAATCACTTAAATTCATTCCATAACATCTATATAGCTCGCAATCACTCCTACAAGGCATAAAACACATTGTTAGTGCAAAACACTAGCGATTAAAGTGCAAACTCAACTAAAGTGCGGTAAATTAGAGTGTAATTATCGACTAATGTACGTAATTATAGCCAATCATCACCCACCCCTTCTAATTTTGCTATTTTTCCTCTGCTTTTGCTGGTGGAAGAGTTTTGTCATCACTACGACATTTGTCATGCTCAGCTTGCTTGGTACGTCTATAAAGTTATGAAGATGCTCACTATGTTTGTTGAGCTGGCCGGGTCGAACTAACACTATGACACTTTATTCATATATTCTTTCCTTGCTTTTATTGGGGAACGATTTTAAAAATTCATCATCGAGGGCCCGGGAGCTCTCGAACTTCTCCTTAGCTTCGGTCACGGGGTCTACGAGGTGGTTGAGAGCCCGCGTGCCCTAGTACTAGAATATGAAGTCTACTATGCCCTCAATTTCCGCTCATGTTTCGACAACGGCTAATCTTATCTGCTTCCATTTCCCCCAATTTCGCGTCTGAATTTATTCTTGCTTCAACTGTGGCGACTTCAGTGTCTCCCTTATATTTTCTCATCGACTAGGAAGATAAACCTTTCTCGGTGATAAAGATCTCCTGTCTCTAAAGAGGAGGCTTATAGATATTGGTGACGAAGTCACCTAGGCCGTTTATGCGGCATAACTCTCCTTTTCACCATGTGAGATAGTGACTATTCTTGTGGGAGATGATATTGAGTCGAGTCCCGAGGTTCCGAGGTTGGTGGTAGCCGATGTGGATATGTCTCTTCCTTCTGAGATGATAGAGACTAAAGGGACGACTGCTGCTGTTCTTGACACTTTGCAAGAGATGAGGCATTGGCCTTTGAACAACTGCAGATACCTAATTGCTGGCCAATGAGAGGGGCAAAGGCATCACTGAGGAGGGCGATGAATTAGGCTCTAACGTTGATACGGATGACCTGAGGATGATGAAAGAGGGTCTCACCCATTTTGAGGTAAGGTTGGAGGGGTCTATGAGGACTATCGTGATCCCCATAGATCGTGATCTATTGGTGAACACCAAGGAGGTAGTCCCTGCCCTCGGCCTTCTCAGTTCTGAAATAGTGTGTAAGACCCTAAAAAAGATAGACGATGGTGTTTTGTCGAAGAGTATTGTTGGCCTTGCTCTTAGGGTGAGTATTTGGTTTATATCTCTCTTTTTTGTTTTTCAGGGCATCCTTGATTCTTAACACTTTACTTTTATTTTAGTTTTATGATTACAGATGGTGATCATGGAGATCGTGAGCACCCGGAAAGAGAAGAGGCATAATTACATCTTTGTAAAAATTAAGGATAATTACTTTGAGTATCGTGGTAAGTATCAAGATCTCCACAGGCAGTTTTGTCAGGGTGGCGACATGCAGACACTTCGGGACGAGTTGAACGAGAAGAATGATAAGCTGGTGCGGGCCATCAAGAGGTGTAGCATCCTCGAGGGTACGTTGATGAGTAGGGAAGAGGAGCTAGAGATCAGTAGGGGCGTGAAGTCCCAATGTAGTGACCTTCAAGCTCAAGTGATCGAGTTTCAAGGGTTGTGAAAAGAGTTGACTTCAGCTGGAGGCCTTCAATAGTGAGATTGGCGAGAAGCAAAAGGAGCTCAAAAAGATGGAGTCCTATCGTTTAGATGCTTGGAGGAAAACAGAGATCCTTGAGTTGGAGAATAGGACACTCCGAGCCGAGTGGGAGAATGATCAATCAATAGTGAGATCAAAGGAATATCGACTTAAGGAGTAGATCGGAGAGCTGGAGAAAGAGAACTTCATTCTTCATTATCGAGTGGCCGCTTTGGAGGCCGAGAAGGTCTAATTACTTGCACAACCATCCTCTTCCCGTATTTCACATTTTTCCAATGAGCCTCGGGAGTTATATGAAGAAAGGATTCATGTGGAGGCCTATTTAGATGTATTTTGAGATTTGCATGCGACGAGGTTTGTTTCTGAGGCTGCCCTTGAATATTGCTCGTGTTAAGGCTCATAAATCTCGAGTCGCGTGTGATTTTTCTATGCTTGTGGTTGAAGACGAGGATGAGGACGAGGGTGTTTTTTGGTTTGAGAAGAATTTTTTGTATGATAACGCTTATCCTCAAAGCGAAGGTGGCGATGGTAAGGGGGATCGAGATGGTGAGGGTATCGGTGGTCAAGGTGGTGGCGTTGTTAAAATCCGAGCTGGCAAGGGTACTGAAGGCATAATGGCAGTGACCAATAGTATTCTTTTTGACTTTTAATTTTTGGCGGTGCCTTCACGAGCCTTTGTAAATAGTTTGAGTATGAAATATCAAAGTTGTTCCTTGCGTTTTTTTCCATTCTTGTGGTTTATTTTTTGTACTTGTATGTTTTTTGGTTCTATTTTTGCTCATTTCGCTTTTTGTCCTTCTTATTGTTGTTGTCTATTAGCTGGTTGTGGACTTGGAGTCAAATATTCATAGGTCACACGCATTTCTTCATTCTTATGTAGACGAGGGTCGATTGGAATTTGTTCGAGTGAGGTCGAGCATAACGTTTTGTCAAATCATGACTGAGGGTTGGTAGGTATTTGTTTGAATTTAGTCAAACATAACCTTATGTTAAATTGTGGTTGAGGGCTGGTAGGTGTTTGTTCGAGCTTAGCCGAGGGCCGCCGGTAGGTGTTTATTTGAGGTTATTCGAATATAACCTTTCGTTGAATTGTGGTTGAGGGCCAGTCGATATTTGTTCGAGCAGGGTCGAACATAACCTTTGTTAAGTTATAGGCTGCGGCTGAGGGCCGATAGGTGTTGTTCGACCAGGATCAAACGTAACCTTAATACGATAAAGGTGTCCTGATAAATGTAACCTTCTTATTATTTTGATATTTTTATTTTGGTAGCATACCTGGAGAAAGTTAGAGATTTTGGGTGTTGGCTAGTTTTCCAGTCCCAGTCTATCTAGTCCCTTTATTGTTTGACTTGGAGAGCATTCAGGAGTCAAGCAATGAAAAAGTAACAACGGCCCCTCCCTCGCCTACTTCTACTCAAAGTGTTCCCTTCACCGCCTCGTTAAAAACATCCTTGGGAAACTCAAATAGAAAAAAACTCAAGTGAGGAAAAAGAGTACGACTTGGAGGATACTTTTTCTTTAGGAAGTTGAAGTATTTGAGGTGGTTGATGTTCCAATTGTTTGATAGTTGCTTTCCTTTGATTTCCTCTAGTTGGAGTGAACCCTTGTTCGCTTTGGCTATGATTTTGTACGGGCCATCCTAGTTTGTTCCCACATGGCCTTTCTGGTGTTCTTTGCTTGCTTGAGATTTGGCTTTCAACATGTAGTCCCCGACTTTAAGCGACCGAACCTTTGCTTTCTTATTGTAATAGCTTTCTACGTGTTTTTTCTAAGTGACCATCATGATGTAAGCCATATTCATCGATTTAGTCGAGTTCCTTACTTCTGCTATCATCATTACTCATTCCTCTTTTATGGGAGAACCTTAGGTTGGGTTCTTCGACCTCGATCGGTATTACTACTTTGTTCCCATAAATCAAAGAGTAGGGCGTCTTTCTTATGCTCGTCTTCAGGGTTGTTCAGTAGTCCCATAATACTTCTGGTTGTATTTATGGCCACAGTCCCTTGGCTTCCTTGAGCTTTTTCTTTATGATGTTTAGTATGGACTTGTTGGAGGATTCTGCTTTTCGGTTACTCGTTGGGTGATATAGGGTTGAGAGTATCCTCTTGATATGTCATTTCTCGAAGAATTCAGCGTGTTCTTTCCCGTGACTTGGGGTCTGTTGTCACAGTTCATCTCCTTAGGGAGTCCGAATCGATAGATGACATTTCCCTATATAAAGGTGATTACCTCTTGTTCCTATATCTGGACGAACGCACCTGCTTCCACTCATTTAGATAACTAGTCAGTTAAAATCCAAAGAATCATACATTACCTCGCCCTGCTGGGAGGGGACCCACGATGTTCATTCCTCATTTACTGGACGACCATGGGGAGGTGCTGAGTGGAGGTGTTCGCCTGCTTGGTGTATCATTGGGGCATATTTTTGGTACTGCTCACATTTTCACGAAGTGCGCGCTCATTTTTCATAGTGGGCCAATAGTATCCTACCTGTATGAGATATTTGACTAGTGCTCGATTGTAGAAGTGAGCATCGCAATGGCCTTCACGGACTGCTTCGAGGATGCGTTGGGTTTGGTTCGAGCCCAAACATTTCGCCAGAGGGCCGTCGTAAGTCCTATTATATAGGTTGATATGAATGAGACTGTATTTGGCCGTTTGCATTCTTAGTTTCTTGGCTTCTTTCTTGTCGCCTGGGAGTGTGACGTACTGCAAATAGGCGATAATATAATTAT
>JASVEL010004171.1:0-23984 GCA_032618575.1 Nicotiana noctiflora | reverse complement strand
GAGGTTAAGTTTATGGTTCTTACCTTAATTTAGTCTAGTGATGTGTTGAGGAGATGGACTACGCTTTTATCCCCGGTCGTGATGCTTTTGGTATCTGCAGCCAGTTTGGTGAGGCCATCAGCTTCCACATTCGGCGTCAATTAGATCTGGTCAAGCTGGCATTCATCGAACTCAAGTAATAGCTTGCAGATTTTGGTGTGGTATTTTTGCAACCTTTATTCCTTGATTTGGAAAGTCTCGGTGACTTTGTTGACTACGAGTTGTGAATCACAGTGGAGTTTCAACTGTTTCGCTCCATACTTGAGATCTAACCTCAACCCTGCAATTACGGCTCATACTCAGCCTTATTGTTAGTCATATCCAGATACCTTATGGACTGGCGAATTACTTTGCTTGTAGGGACCTCGAGTACGAGTCTCAGTCCGGATCCTGATGCGTTGCATGCGCTATCGGTGTATAGGACCCAGAGGTCTTGTCGTTGGAGAAAAGCTTGGGTGGTTTTCCTTTCGATTTCAGGCATCATTGTTGCACTGAAATTAGCGACAAAATTGGTGAGCACCTGTGACTTTATCATCGTTCGTGGCTGGTATGTGATATTATACTCGTGTAGCTCGATGGACCACTTGGACAAGATGGGTCCACCGTGTGCTATTACTAAGAGGTAGGCATGAATTCGAACACAAGAAAAAAATAACTTGAAATCATGATACCCATGGGCCATGACTTAAATTTTTGATTGACCATACTTGTATGTCTAGAAAACATACTGAGGTTTCCTTTTCATAATCTTTGTTCCATTGTCTGGTCAAAGGACTTGATTGACACAGATAACTTGCTCTGTTAAATTCAGCCAACTTTAATTAGCCTAAAATAGAAAAAGATTAATTAGTTTGGTTCCTTTTTCTCTCACATTTATTTAGTTGTAATCTGAACGGGGAAAAAAGGAAGACAGAAAATAATAAAACCTTGTGGAAAGTTATATAGTGAAATTTTCAGAATGGTTTGATCTGGTATCACTAACATCCCCTATGTTTGTGATATCACATTTAGCTCCCATATCTTAATGTTTCCGTCAATTTCGTTATTTAATTTTTGGGTGATAATACATTTATGATATTTGCCTGCTTTGGAAAACATTGATATCTTCGTATTATTTTGCCACCTTACATCACAACAGAGAAAAACTCATGCTTTTCTTACAGTATAATTATTTTATGCTCGAGAAAAATGAGAAGGTGCTCAAGAAAGTAATCCTTAGCTATACCATCCTGTTAGTTTTACTAGGCCAAACCACAAAAGAGGTCTCTGAAATATTCCCTAAAAGTTTCGACTTTATAAATGCTACTACTTGTCATTTGCTTTTGTTTAGTCAAACTATGCATTACTAGTTAATTTGGTGAGAAAATAGGAAAGTAGATGAAGTTAAACAAGAGTGTATAAAATACTTACTCAAATTATACATTATATGACAAGCACTTAAAATCATAAATATGTCACTGAGTTTTTAGTCTCGAAAAACTGGAAGCAAAAACTTATACTATATCCAAAAGCTAAGTGGGAAACAGAAATCAAAGGCCCCAACCATGGATAATATTACTCTCAACTGCCATGCTCCTTGACCCTGAGGCTCCTTCTGCAGCCATATAGTGATGATACCTGTTTGGAAAACGAACATTCTACATTAAAATTCCCTTCAGATTGACAAAATGAAGATATGTCAACTCCTACCAACATATGCTCGGCTCTATACTTGAAGAAAATGAAGTATCACATCCAGGGGTGAAGGCAGGGTAGTGTCGTAGTACAACAATAATAACTACCCAGTATAATGTACGCAGCCTTATCCGTTACCCTGGTAGGATAGTGTCATAGTAAGGAGTGAAATTTCATGACCGATAATTAACAGTTTTTAACGATACACATGAAAAACAAAAGGTAACTTGATAAAATATAGGTATAATATACCCAATTTGAAGTACTGGATCAGGTTCACATTCCATTTGATTTGATTGAGAAGGATGGACAGCAAAACTGCTGCTTCCAGCTGATGCATTACAAATCCATGGAAATGGAAGAGCTCTAAGTCCTTGTCCTTCTGCCTCTAGCTGCCAATATAGGAAAACGAACTCTTCATTACTATATATTTATATACAGACTCCACAAAGCAGCAGATATATATGTATATATATTTCTCTCAAGTTTGAATGAATACCGATGATAGTTCCAGAGAAACCTTAATCTTCAATTGCTTGTTCACATCACCAAGTTGACGCTCCTGACAACATAATCAGTTATCATGTCAAAATAGATTATTACAGTGTACTTCTCCATTTTTTTTTTACTACCTCTACTAAATCAGAAATCCTATTAATTAATCTCTATGAACTGGTATATATGGTGATAATACCAATTACCAAGATGTATGTTGTTCGACTCACCTCACACTCTTTCTTTCCGATCTATTTGACTCTCTGATTGTAGTTCTTTAGGTGTACCTTGAGTCACTAATTTCCTTGAGAACGGACGGGAGAAACTATACATGTTAATCGGGCCGGGCTGACTCATTTTAAGCCTGCTTCAATCCAAGTCAGCCCGGAACAATCTGCTACTAGCATATAGGGCGGATTGGGATGGGTTGGACGGGAGAACGGGTTTTAGATGAACACATTTTGGATAACGGTACATCAGAACCCGCTAAGCCTGCTAACCCGTTAATGGGCTGCAGCCCGGTTCAGCCCGTTAATGGGTTTATTTTTTATTTTTTTATTTTCATTTTTAAATTTGTGTACCATTGCTAGCAAAATTTAATTATATTTTTTTTTCGCACAGCCCACCCGAACCCATACGGGCCCACAAAAACGCAATCTGCTAATAGCCCCCTATCTCCCGCTTGCCCGCTAACCAAACGGGCTGGGGTTTTTGTGTACAACCTATCCCAACCCGTCCGTTAAACACCCGTAAGAGAAACTAGGAGAGACTTATATAAAGGCTGTAGCGAGTAACCATCTAGCAAATTCAACTTCTTGTTTATAAAGAGATCCGTCAAGGGCTATTGACGCTATAATATGTAACATCACATTATAGTTTGGACTCAAACAACAATTTTTATCAGCCGTAGCATCATTCACCATGACACAAAAAGATTGTTCTTAAGATTCTAGGCCTTCAAATCCCTTCCAACTTTTAATCACCAATCTTTTTCACCTTTTATAACAAATTTATAATTGTGATAATTAGGAAATATCATACTATGCTCTAATTTGTTTGTACTGATCAAAGTAAAGTAATCGCCTTTCTGCATATTTTGTCTTACCTTTCTGCGGAGCTCCTCCATCTGTTCTGCCATTATTTGTGTCTACATAGAAAAATCAATGAGTTTTACCAATAAATAAAAATCGTTAGAGGTCTCTACATATTATATGAAACAAAAATGATAAAGATAGCAATATTACAACCAAACTAGAACACTAATTGAGTATTGATACATTTTAATTCTTCCGGTATTTTCTTATTTTAAGATCTGTAGAAGTCGGGGTGATCATACAAATCCGAAAAACCAAACTAAACTGAAAACCAAACCGATATTTTTTGGTTTGGTTTGGTTTTGGTTTTTAAATTTAAAAACGTACCAAATATGGTTTTTGTTTTGGTTTTACTAAAAAAAATCGAACCAAACCGAATATAGGAGTTACTATTTTAAATTTAGAATTACACTTATATATACGTATACTTTTATACAAAGTTTCGAAATTTTTATAATAAATGTTAATCATTTGCACTTTTAGTATAGTTGTTTACCTTTACATTCTAGTTTTATTGATAGTATTTTTTTGTTAAGTGTAATAATCTATTTTATGTTAAAAATAATACTTTATTTTTAATTGAGTCCTTAAATTATTCATCACTATTTGATTCAATTATCATTAATATATCTTGGTAAATAATAAATTTCTCAAAGGGCAATTGATTTGATAGTGTGCTGTTAAAAATGTGGTTGCCGAAATATGTTTTTGGTAGTGTATGTCTTATATTCAAGAAAAAAACCAGTAAATAACCAAAAAAAAAAAAAACGAAAAACTAACACAATACGAATTGAGAAAATACAAACTTAATTGATTTGATTTGGTTCTAATATTTGAAAAACCGACTTACTTGGTTTGGTTTCTTTTTAGGTAAAAACCGATTCAAACCAAACCATGAACACCCGTACTTAGAAACAATTCATATTATATTGAAACATTTAATAAGGCTTAGTTGTAGAAAAGGAAATGAAGCAAAGGCAATTGTTGAGAAGAATATAATATTGGAATACCTTTCTTTGCCTAGCTTGTGCAAGTGCTCCTTCAAGTTGTTTTTCAAGATTTTGCAACTCCTTCAAACTCAGTGGTCCAAGATCTTCACCAAGCAAGTGCCTTCATGCATCAGAATATATAACTTCTCAGAAATTTCAACACTATGTTTATCTTCAGTATGTGTGGTACATTTAAGCAATTGACATATATATATATATATATATATATATATATAACCTTTGAGTTCGTTGAAGGGCTTCAAACTTGGCCTTTAGTTTTGATACCTCTTGATACCAGCTCTAAGTTTACAACAAAAACAAAATAATGCTGAGGAAATTGATGATTAATTGGCGCGGAAACATGGAACATTAAGCTGCAATTTCACCTGTGTTTCTCTCTCACCGCAGTTGTCTTGAGGATTAAGGCAACAACGTTGATATCGCTCAAGGGTTTTAGTGATACTACCAACAGGAAAAAACACAAAAACCATACATGTTACAACAGTATAATTTATAATATGTTATTACAATAAATAAAATAGCTACAAAATGTTCTTGACAAACTCCAAGAAAGTGCCAGCTAACAGATTGGTAAGTTATTACTCTGAACAAGAACAACACTCAATTCTCCTACAAGAAATTTAGCAACTACAGGTTACAAGTTTTAGATAACACATGGAGAAACATTAAGATGCTAAGTGGAACTAATAACTTGAATAATAAGGCAGGTAATAAGATACTACATGATAAAACACACTAAGGGTCGTTTGGTTGGGGATTAGTTATCTCACCCTCTAATACAGATAAAAAAAAAGTACTATAATTCCGGAATAATTAATCATGGAATAAATTCTTTCCCAATCAAACGACCCCTAAGAGTATTACTATTACTTTATTATATCTTGTTCAAAATGATATAAAATTTCATTACACTGTCGATGCATATAAGTTAAATCGCACAGAGATGCCATGAAGTATAGCTTTAGCTCTTAACAGAAACTGTCAACAGATATCCTGGATTAATCCAGTAGAATCTAAAAATTAAGAGTCCTAAATCCTAAGTAACCACTGATACTTTCTGCTCTTTCCTGCACATTATAGCCATGCAAAGACAAATCTTAATCTATATTTTGAGTAAAAAGCTATTTCCCTTAACCAAAAGTAAATTTTCTGTTAAAAAAAAAACAAATTTTCTTGGATGTTCTTTGTTTTTTCTGTTTTTTCTTCTTTTCTGTCAAAACTTAAGAAATATGAATCATTTTCTCTTGGAAGAGCAACAAAAAGTTCTTACTTAAAAAGGAAAATTGTTTTGGCTCTTTCTAGATGCCTAGATGGAGCTTGTACCAAGCTTTCCACTACCATATTCAGCACATCTTCAAGATAATAAAAATAAACTATACTTAAGCTAATGCCATTAATAATCTACCACCAACCCTAAACAAAAAAAGGTAAAAAAACAAACAAACAAATAAAAAAACACTGAAAGAAAAGAAAACTGTTGAATATACAATGGGGAAAAAGGAGCATAAACAGCAGAAGGAGAAAACAGTAAAGGCAAAAAGCTAGAAGAGTACATAAGGAGTTGGGGGAGAAGAGGAACAAGTGAAAGATACATGATGACATGCCAAAAGGGTTAAAATGGCAAAATCTTCTCATTTCTATTCATTTACTCCATTTATTTTATTGGCCATAAGTACAGCAGGAGGGATTGTCTTTTTACTTCTTCTAACCTTCTATATTTGGAAAATGGAAAAAGAAATTCATTTTGCAATTCCTAGAGCATAATTAGAAACATAAACTAAACCATTTAGACATTATATTAATAAGGGTCTATATCGTTTTGTACTTAAACTTAAGAATCATAGTATTATCTTTTTGTCTTCAATAACAAAGATCATATTTTCTCCATACAAAACCCTAATTCTAAACAAAAGTGCAACATGGTAGTAGAAATGTGATTATGAAGGCCAGAATATTTTAGCCAGCCACTACAGATCTATAATATCAGATAGAGGAAAGGAGAAATCAAATAAGCAAAATAAAAATAAAAAATATCAACACTAAAATGAAATAAAGTAGAAGATAAGTTTACTTGGATTTACCCCAAGACATTGATGAAACTCTTGGATATATACAAGTTAGAAAATCAGAGATATTATCAAGATGATGTAAAAAATGTGAAGAAAATGAAAAACCATATATATGCAAAGAAAACCTGCACTGCCACTTAAGAGGAAAGAAAACATAAACAAAAGGATGAAGAAAAAGGACCTTCAATGAGAAGTTTAAGGGGTTGAATAGGAATAAAAGTACTCAGTTTCATCACTTCATGAGCTGGAAAAAAAGTTGCTAATATATGGAAAAGCTCAAGAATCTAAGTCTCAGTTATACAAATAAGTTTCACCAAAATGGGAAGATAAAAGAAATGTTGATGGATCAGTTCTTGGGGTTTGGGAATTGAAAAAGAAAACTCCTTTTTATTACATAGAAAGAAACACCAGATCATACTCTCCTGCAAAATAGATAAATGTAAATCTCCCATATGAACAAATTCCCTTCTCACAGGCATGCCACTCTTTGTGTTGTGCAGTGCACAATGCTTCCTTTTACACAAAGGATTTAGTGATACAACAAAAAAAAACTATGATTATATGGTAGCAGAAATCAGTGAAGAGACCTCAAGATCTAAGCATGAAAAGGTAAGAAGACAAAGTTTAAAGCTTTCTGATTTTTTACAACCATTGGACTAATAAGTGCTCCCAAAAATAGCAAAAGCATTAAAGAAAAATAAGAACAAATTAAGTTGGAGCAGAAAGAAAAAAGAAAGAAAAAGGAAAGGAATAAATTAATAGTAGTAGGAACAAAATAGAGAGAAACCCTAGATCTTTGCACAGTTGTCCAAAAGAGCTGGAAAAGTTTCTGAAACACATACACTTAACAACCTCGTCAGTCCTTACTCTCTGATGTTTTAATTTGTTTTTGTGGAAGCTCTCAAACCATATAGTAAAACGTGTCAATTCCCTATTGGTAAAATCTACTCATATAGATCATCACATGGTTTTGATCAAACATACAACTGAGTAAAAGAAAGAAAACTCAAGAGAGATCCAAATCTGAAAAACCAAAAAACTAACTCCACTTAAGAGACAATAGATAAAATAAGTTGGTGCTTCTATAAAGCACTGCAAAAGCCAATACCAATTTAGCAAGTTCAGTTCTCCAAAAAGAAGAAAGAGTCAGACTAATTATATTAGGCTTAAACCTACTCCCACATAAACTAAAAACACAACACAAACCCACCCCCAAATGAAAACAAACATAAAGTTGTAATCTTTTGTTGATTTAGAGAGAAACCCATATCAAGAATTTGCCATTAAAAACCATACAAGTAAACTTGACACACATATTCATGTATTAAACAGTTCAAAAAAGCTAAGCTTAGTATATATTATACCCAGAACTACCAAACTCATAAAGCTTTCCACGACTAGAGAAAATGATGAGAGCAACTTCAGCATCACATAGTACTGAAAGTTCATAAGCTTTCTTCAGTAAACCATTCCTACGCTTAGAGAAAGTCACTTGACGATTGATTTTGTTCTCTATTCTCTTTAACTCTACTCTTCCTCTCCCCATTTTTGTTTCTTTGTTTCTCAAAGAAAATGAAAGAGAGCTATAGGGATATGAAGGTAGCCTTGGTACAAAGAGAATTATGTTAATGAGTAATGAATAGGAAAACAAGGAGAGGTGGGGATAGCAATAAAGTAAGGGTATGTACTAGAAATTCTCTTTCTCCCTTATAAATGTGGAAGCTGAGTAAGGCTCAATCTTTGATCTCCTCTAGCAAGAAAATAGTAACCTAATAATTCTTCTTTTGCTTCATTCTCCCTTTCACCTTTTTCTTCCCTTTTTTTAAAGAAAAAAAATCCTCTATTGAGTGTCTAAAAAAAATTTGCTATATTGTTTCCTAAAACACTCTTTTCTTGTAGTTGTGAGAAACTTTGTTACCTTCTCTTTTGGGGTAAAAAAAACCTGGCCACAGACTAGTATAGTAATTTTTTTCATGAGAAGCTGAATTGAAGGGAGGAGGGACCTTTCAAAATGATGTTGGACAAAAGGAAAAAAGTGAATACGTGGTCCAAGAATTAGGTTCAATGAATTCAAAAGCTCCAAATATCAGATAGTTTCTGTTCAATTATGTGAAGACATAACAAAGTTTGATGGTAGCAGCCAACTAATATTTTGGGACCATTTTATTAATTGTTGAGAGACAAAGGCTCCCATCAAATGTACTCATTTATTCAAGATTCGTCAATGATATATATTAGTATATTTTATTTTTCCAAAATGCTTGGGCTAAGTCTGATCATAATTTCTTTAGGAGTTTATTAAGTTCGTATAAATGGGATATTTTTTTAGAACTCATACCAATAATCAAATGTGGTTGGGTGCATTAGGAAAGATCAGGAATTCCTAACAGAGGTTTTAATTATCTAAAAATATAAAGAACCTAGCTTTTTCTATTTATGCCTAGTGATAGCAAAGGGTTGTTAATGAAGAACTTGTCTTGTAATACAAATTATTTCGGAATTCCTAAGTGATAGTGGCTAACCAAGATTTGCCTATCAATTAAGGAATCATAAATCTTAATCAAATGGACATGTTAGCTTTAACAGAAATATTTGAACATGGTGCATATGTTGCCCCTTTTTCTTGTATATTCCCTTTTTGTAATGAAAATATGATGTTCGAACGAGCCTGTGTGTACCTCTACTAATTTCACCGTGAGTAATAAGTAATTGTCTATAATAATCCTGATTTGGTAATACAACGACAGTGAATTAACCCTCTATATTCGATTAAAATAAACTAATTATAACACAAGATTTACAATGTCAACGTATATAAGTCAAGTTCTAAGCCAGCACACAATTTTTGTGGTATAATTTAGAACGGCATGTGAGAATGCCTGTACGCCGTTATTCTGGATAATATGTACCGAAAGAAAGAAGGCGGACTGACTTTCTGACCACTTAAACTTAACGGGGTTTTAATAGTCGATACATAAACTTTCAAATTTTTAATTTGAACACTCAATCTCATTTCCCATAACTAATAAATATTTTTACCATTGACCATGCCTATGTGGCATCAGTTGGTCCTAATCAGCAGGCCGCGTGAGAAATACGACACTCAGAAGCGTGAAAATCCCCTCCCCAACCCCAAACAGTACAAATGAGTTGTATTTAAGTGTCTTATTATTTATTCCTTCTAAAATACCCTCTTCCTCCATTTTTTAAAATCAAAGGCTCTATTCCTCCTCCTTGTAAAATCTGAAGCTCCATTTTATTTTATTTTTTCCATTTTTTCAGACCGTAAAAATAATAGAAAGTCATATATTTTGTCATTTTTAAGTTTTGCATCACTTGGACCAAATCAAACTCGATCAGAACAAGATTAAGAGATCATGGGTGAGTGATTATGATCGATTTGGGAAGAGGGTGAGTGATGACAATCGATTTTGAAAGTTTATCCAACACCACTAACCTCACATCATATCCACCACCATAAACTAGTCACTTTTGAATGTTGGAGCGAGAAGACTTAGAGAACGAGCGGGCAATACGTGAAAGTATCATATTTTTCGTAATTCTAGCTATATGAAATGAACAATTTCAAAACCCTCAAAATTGGTTCTGAAACGGGTTCTTTGAAGCAAATTGATTGAAGAAGTCATTGAAAATGTTAACAAAAGCTATAATTTGAACAGGTTTATAGGATTTTGTTTTTGTGTGAACAACACTAGGCTATGGTATTTGGAGCTATAGTTAGGTCGAATAATTTGCAAAGTTTGCATGAACATAGGAACATGGAGAACCGGGAATGAACAGAGGAGCATTTTGTCAAAGACACAGGTTAAAATGAGGGGAAGGGGGACAGTCTATGGAATAAATTAGGGGACCCGATCTGTTAGATTAGGGTTTTAGTGCCCTTGACGTGAAAGAAATTCATTGATTATTTGATGACTGGATGAACACGTATATGTATGTATAGTACATACGTGCATGGTCTTTTGTCAGATGTGTTTATTAGTTACGGAAAAATATGTTTGAGTGTTCAAATGGAAAAGTAGAAAGTTTATGTATCGACTTTTAAAAATTCGACAAGTTTAAGTGGAACGAACACACGCAGATAAAGCATGCTAACACAGCTTGCTCAATATATATGTGAACAATTATCAAATTGTTATATTTAATACTAGTTTATGAACCAATATTTATAAGTAATGAGTTTAGAATGATCATTAATAAAGACTGAAATATCAAGTTTAAATTTTTAATCTGTGACAATCGGCCCGTCGTCACGTGAGTTACCGCATGTTTTCCTAATCATATATTTCTCTATGCTTCATTTTTGGTATTTGAAGTGATCGCGTCAAATTGAATTGGTTTTAGATGGAAATGAGACACTTAGTCTCTTTAAGGAAAGCTTATTTTGGAAAAGTTAATCGGATGTTGACTATTAAGTTAGAGGGATCAGATGTGATTTTCGGTGATTTGGTTAGCTTCAGGAAATAATTTGTGACTTAGGAGTGTGATCTGAATTGATTTTGGAGGTCCATTGTAGAATTAGGCTTGAAGTGGCGAAGTTAGTATTTTGGCGAATTCCGATTGGTAGGTAAGATTTTGAAACGGGGGTCGGAATGGAATTCAGAGACTTGCAGTAGCTTTGTTAGGTGATTTGGGATGTGTATGTAAAATTTCAGGTTATTTGGAGGTGTTTTGGTCGGGTTTTTGATCAAATGCGTAATTCGGAAGTTTTGGAAGAACTTAGGCTTGAATCCGATATTTTGATGGTTTTGGTGTTATTTGTAGTGTTTTGATGATTTAATCAAGTTTGAATGTTGTTTTGGGATGGGTTGGCACTTCTGGTTGAGGTCCTGGAGGCCTCGGGGTAATTTTGGATGGCTAATGGGAAGAAAGTTGGAGTTAGAGACAGCTGAAGGCATTTAACATCTAGTGTTTTTTCTTCTGCGGAAAATGGACTGCAAAAGCGGTTCCGTAGAAGCGGAAAGGGAGTCGCAGAAGCGGGGTTTGGATTTTTAGGAATTTCCACATAAGCGGATGATTGCCCGCATATGCGGCGCCCGCAGAAGCGATTATTGACCACAAAAGCACTCATTGGCATAATAGTGTAGTTCCGCAGAAGCGGTCTCACATAAGCGAAAGCGGGACCGCAGAAGCAAAAAAAGGCCTGAGCAGAAAGGTTTTTAAAATAATTTTTTTATACGCGAGCTTCGGATATTTTCCACCATTGTTGAGTAACCTTGAGAGTTTGTTATGAGGATTTAAGAGGGTTTTGATTGGGAATCAATTGGAGGTGAGTCCTATGGCCTAGAAACATCATTTTATTGAAGATTCAACACTTAAATTCATAGAAATTTGATTAAAAAGGAAAGAATTAGAGCTTGACTTTTTGAATGAAAATTTGGGGTTTGAGGGAACAAATGATCTCAGATTTTAGTAAATTTGATATGTATAGACTCATGGCGAGATAAGAAATCGGGTGATGTGAGTTTTATAATTATTCGAGAAGTGGGCCCGGGGCTCAAGTTTAGCCAACTTCATGATTTTCAATATTTTTCGAGTCGTTTTGATTGGGTTGTATTCCCTTAGCCTATTGTAATGTATTCTTTGTGGTTTTGATCATATTTGACGCTCGAGGAGATTGATTTGCGAGTCAAGGTCAAAGAGAGCTAGGATTTCCGCCGGCTTGAGGTGAGTAATATTTATAAATGATGTTTTGAGGGTTTGATACCCTGGATTTGCACAACATGGTGCTATGTTGAGATGCGACACACGATGTATAATGAGTGTGAGCTCTGTTACTGTTGGGAATTCGTACACGGTCCATCCCGATTGAAGAGTTTACTGTATATTTTTACTGAGAATTAATTAATATCATTATATTCTGCGCTAGTTTCCTTGTTTGGGGCCTTGTGCCGATCGGTAGAACCCTTAGGGGGTATTTTTTCTGGTTGACCTCATCTTACTCGTTAAAAATCTTACCCTCAGTCATGTTCTTAACCTATAAACATAATATGAACCAGCCTTAGAAATTGGTAAATCCTAATGAGAATAACTGGAGGGATGGAAACCATGTCTTAGCTGTGCGTGCCCGAGAGGCCAAGTCTATATTGACTGAAAGGGGTTAAGGACCCCCATAGTGAGGGTATTTGAAATATCTCATATGAGGTTGCGCGCCGCAGGCGGTATATATATATATATATATATATATATATATATATATATATATATATATATATATATATATATATATATAAATGGATCAGACTGCACGCCACAGTAGTATATTATATGGATCGGACTGCACGCCCCAGTAGTATGTTGCTTGGGTGTAGGAGCACCTCCGGAGTCTGCACACCCCCAGTGAATGCAGTCGACTATTATTCTTGGATCAGGTAAATGAGTTATGTACTGGTTTGAGGGATATTCACTTGATTTTCTCATTTAGCTGTTGTTTGATGCACTTACTATTTTTATATAAAACGCGTAGTATTTTTACTAGTTTTCTTACTGCTACTCATTATTTATTTATGTTACTCACTGAGTTAGAGTACTCACTTTACTTTCTGCACCATGTGTGCGGATACAAGTATCCCGGAGGCATAGTTGAGCTTTCAACTCCTATTCAGCTTATTTCTGGAGTTATTTAGGTAGCTGCATGTGACGACCCAAAGGATCATCACCTTTTTTCCTCATCTGTTTCGTGCTTCCGAGGTCTTGAAAACCTCATTTTATATTGCCTCGATTTTCATGCTCGTAGCAGGAAAATATTTGTGTTAGAATATGTGAATTCTATGAAAAATTTGAAGAATTTTGATATTAATATTGATATAGTTGACTTTGGTCAATATTTTTAGTAAACGGACCCGGACCCGAGTTCAGACGATCCCGGAAGGTCTGTAGAAAAATATGGGACTTAGGCATGTGCTCGGAGTCGAATTCTTAGTCCTAGAGCCCGAGGTATAAATTTTTCTGTTAAATTATTTTTCTGAAATAATTAAGGAAAATAAAAATGAAAATTAATTAAAAGACTATGGTATCGGGCTAGTATTTTTGTTTCGATGCGCGGTACACGTCTTATATGTGGTTCAAGCGCTTCCTGCAAAGTTTGATAGAAATCAGACGTTGTTTGACGTGTTTTTGACTATGAGTTCCAAGTTTGAAAGTTTATGAATTTTAAAAAGAGGAATCCTGAGTTTTGAGGCTCGATACGTGTAAACAATGTTATATTGGCGATTTGATTGTGCGAACAAGTTCGTGGTATGTTTTTGAGGTTATATGCATGTTTGGTTTAGAGCCCCGAGGGCTCGGGTGAATTTTGGATAGGTCAATTAAGCATTTTTGAAGTTTACCACAACTGGTATTTTTCCCCAGCTGATATCTTTCCAAATGCGAAGAAATATCTCGCAAATGCAAGCTTCGAAAATGCGAAGAACCCATCGCAAACGCAAAGCAGAGGTGTAGGCTGCCAGATCGCAAATGCGATCTTTTGGTTCGCAAAACCGGATGGGGGTCCATCGCAAATGCGATGCCATGTTCACAAATGCGAACTCTGCTCCCCAGACCCATGTTCGCAATTGCGAACTATTGTGTCGCATTTCCCAAGCCTGTCATCTTCGCAATTGTGAACTAAAGTTCGCAATTCCCATATCCGTGTCTGTGCAACTTTATACTTAAACGAATTTAAACCCACTTTTCACCATTCTTTCAAAACCCAATACCCCATAAACGACTTTTCAAGAGCAATATCATTCTAGATCACTTGTAAGTCGATTTTTACTCAATTATTTCAACTCTTAACATCATTAAACATATTTTCAATTTGAAATCAAAGATTTTCATGGATGGAATTGGCGTTTTTGGGTAGAACCTAGGTTTTTCATAAATTGGGGACTTGGACCGTAATTTGAGCTCCGATTCAAAATAAATTATATATTTGAACTCACGAGGGGATGGGTAACCCGATTTTGGTTCGAAACCCGAGTTTCGACCATGTGGGCCTGGGGGGTGTTTTAGGAATTTGTGAGTAAAACTTTGGGAAAACTATTTTTATGCATTCAAACAAATTCATATAGTATTTATTAAAGTAATTGAACCAATTGTGATTATATTCGAGCGAGTTGGAGGTTGAATTACGAGGTAAAGCAATAGTTGAAAGTTAAGTGGACTTCAAGGCTTGAAGGTAAGTGTTTGATCTATCCTAGCTTGAGGGAATAAGATTAGAGTATAATAAATTGTAGTTTGCTAAATGATCGAGTGCGGTGTACAGGCGTGGTGACAAGTGTCTATACACCGGATTCTAGTATGACTGTGGGTCTTGGTTTGTACATGTTTGTGAGAGAATTTGGAACTCTTCTAAGCTAATTTACAAATTGCTATAAATGTGAAGAGTCTGAGAATGAGCTATGAAATACAAATGTTTTGGAGCATGGCTCAAACAATAATTACTGTTGATAAAAAGATGAAAGTATTGAATAGAATTATGATTAATCCCTTATCGGGACGGTTATATTATTGGGCCTTTTCCGGGTTGTGAAAGTTGTGTTATTGTTCCCTTGCCGGGACTTTATTGTTGATGTTGTTATTGCTCTATTGCCGGGACTTAGTATCATTTAGGTTATTCCCTTGCCGGGATTGGTCGTGTATTGTGTTGAAAAAAAAGGGATCGTGTGGCATGCCGACCACTTATATAATGTGAAACGAGATTGTGTGGCGCGCCGTCCGTCTATATATATATATTTTTAATTGGGATTGTGTGGCACGCCCACCACTTACATATTATGAATTGGGATAGTGCGGCACGCCAATCACTTACATATTATAAATTGGAATCGTGTAGCACGCCGATCACTTGTGTATTATGAAATGGGATCTTGTGGTTCGCCTACCACGTAATATATTAAGGATCGTGTTGCGTGCCGCAACAAAGTATGGACTAGGTGTATTGTGTTCGTATATGTAAACTTTCGATGTTTTTCGCTATCAGTGTTATTGTTCAGTTATACTTCTTTACGAATAATTCCTATATTTGACTGTGGTGTATCCCCCAGCATGTCTTTTTCCCCTTTTACTGCATAAATTGGTATATATGTATATGGAATTGCGCAGGTTTATGTGAGTGTCTGGTCCTAGCATTGTCACTACTTCACCAGGATAGACCAGGCACTTAGCACCACATGGGGTCGGTTGTACTGATACTACACTTCTGTGTGTTTTTGCATAGGTCCAAGTTTTGAGCAACAGCAGCAGCAATAGCTCGGTATCAGGATTTTCATACCCACGAGATTGAGGTAGCTTGCAGGCGTCCGCAGGCCCGGCGTCTCTTCTTATATTTTTATTATTATTGTTGTCTCATTGTTTTGAGACAGACGATTGTTATATTTCTTTAAGACCACAACGTGCAGTTTTCTTAGTAGTTTGTGAGTTTGTGACTCCACATCTTAGGTAGAGGATTTATGTTGAGTATTTCACACTTATATTCAGATTTACGAAAGCATATTTTCGCAGTTATGTCATTATTATCATTCTTGTTATTAATTTGATAATAGGATGATTTGTATTAATGGAAAGATGGTGAGTAAATTGGCTTGCCTAGCTACCATGAGTAGGCGCCATCACGATCTCGATGGTGGGAATCTGGGTCGTGACACTGCATGGAGTCCGCAGGACTCGATTTCTTCCCTTATTCTCTTTATTTCCACATTCTAGACTATTTTATGTATAGGCTGCTGCTCGGATTTGTATTAGAGGCTCTCGACTCGTGACACCAGATCGATGGGATTTGTATTGGCATTTTCTTAGTTTTTGTGCTATTTTATTTATTGTTGCAGAGTTAAACTTATGTTAATTGGCATTAAATCTTGTTAATTGGATATAAACTCTATGAAATGGATTGTGAGTGTAGGAATGGTCGGGCTTGCCTAGCATTATGTTGGGCGCCATCACGATCGGGATTGGGGTCATGACAAATCGGTATCAAAGCCTTGGATACTAAGTCTCGCGAGTCATTAGCCGGTTTAGTGGAGTCTCGCGGATCAGTATGGAGACGTCTGTACTTAACTTCGGGAGGCTGCAGAACCTTTAGGAAAATTTCCACATTTTTAAAATTCTTGTCGTGCGACTTATTGAACCGAATATTAAACTTCTATTTATTCTATTCTTTCACAGATGGTGAGGACACAAACTACCAGACGTGCCAGACGACCACCAGTACCACCTACTCAGGCTACTAGATGTTGTGGACGTAGTCGAAGTCGTGGTCATGGTAAAGGCAAAGCAGCAGGGGCAGCATATGTGGATCCTTTAGTTGCCCCAGCTCAGGAACAGGCTCCAGCAGCACCAGTTCAGGCACCAGCTGTGCCCATTATGATTACGGGCCTCCAGTAGACATTGACCAAGATATTGACAGTTTCAACGGGTTTAGCTCAGCAGCCACCACAGCAGCAGTAGCTACTTTACAGGTCGGGAAAGGAAATCAGACCCCCGTTGCTCGCACACCTGAGTAGGGATTACAGGGGTTACACACTCCAGATGCCTCACCAGCTTAGCTAGTGGTACCAACTCAAGAGTACAGATTTCTAGTTATACCCGAGGACGAGCAGTGTCACGTCGAGAGGTTTGGTAGACTCCAGCATCCGACATTTAGTGGAGCTGAGGGAGAGGATGACTAGGGTTTTCTCAACAAATATTAGTGGATGCACTGTACAATGGGGATTCTTGAGTCCAGCGGTGTGGCTTTTACTACATTTCAATTTACTGGAGCGGCCTTCACTTGGTGGGAGGCGTGTGAGCAGCGTAGGCCGGTTGGTGCAGAATATTTGACTTGGCATCAGTTCTCCACTCTCTTCTGAAGAAGTATGTACCGCGGTCCCGCAGAGAGGAGCTGCACAAATAGTTTGAGGGACTGCGACATGGAGAGATGTCAGTGACACAGTATGAGATGAGATTTTCTGAGTTGTCTCGGCATGCAGCTTGGTTGGTCCCGATGGACCGTGAACATATATGGAGGTTTGTTGATGGTCTCCACTACCCTCTTTGTATTCTTATGACTAGAGAGCAAGTGATGGGTGCTACTTTTGAAGAGGTGGTGGGTATAGCTCGAGATATTGAGTTGGTTTGCCGTCAGGATCGAGATAAGAGAGAGGCCAAGAGGCCTCGAGGTTCTGGTAGCCACTGTGGCGCTCCTTCGAGGGGCCAGTCTCAGTAGGGCCGGGGTCGTTCTTTCAGGCTTGCTCAGTCAGCTAGACCTGAGTTTCGAGGTGAATCTTCTAGTCATGGTTATCAGGGTTCTTAGTATAGTCAGCCATCTCTCAATGCTCTTCTAGCACAGAGTTCATCTCATGCTCTATCTGTTCAGGGTTCTTCCAGGCCGAGTGCATCAGCTAGCCACTCCGGCATGAGGGGTTCCCTTCAGTCCCAGTTCCTAGCACCTGATAGTTGCTATTAGTATGATGAGTTTAGGTATATGCGGAGGGAGTATCCTTATCATTCTGCTAGCTCATGTCAGTAGAGGGGTCAGACCTCATCTTCTAGCCCATTTTATTCAGCACCCGCACCGCTAGCTAGGGGTGAGGGTCAGGTAGTCAGGGGTTGCCCTAGAGGGGGAGGCCGATAAGGTGGTGGTCAGGCTCGTTTTTATGCTCGTTAGGGCAGGACAAATGCTATTGCCTTAGATGCTGTTATCACAGGTATTATTTCAGTCTGCCACGGGGATGCCTCAGTCTTATTTGATCTGGGTTTCACCTATTCCTATGTGTCTTCATATTTTGCTCGTTATTTGGGTACGACCCAGGGGTGTCTTGCTTTACGTGTTCATGTATATACTCTTATGGGCAATACTATTGTTGTAGGTTACGTATATCAGTCGTGTTTAGTGACAATTGGGCATCTGGAGACCCGAGTTGATCTATTCCTTTTGAGCATGGTGGATTTTGATATTATTCTGGGCATGGACTGGTTGTCTTCATGTCATGCTATTATGGACTATCATGATAACATAGCCACATTGGCTATACCGGGTGATTCGAGGATCAAGTGGCTTGGCGTGACTAACTATGTGCCTAGCAGGGTAATTTCCTTCCTAAAGGTCCAGCGAATCATCGGGAAAGAATGTCTATCATATTTGGCTTTTGTGAGGAATGTTGGAGCTGAGACTCCTAGCATTGACTCAGTCCCTTGTGAGGGAGTTTCCCGATGTGTTTCCTGCAAACTTGTCGGGCATACCACCGAACATGGACATTGATTTTGGTATTGACCTGGTGCTGGGCACTCAACCCATTTCCATTCCTCCGTATTGTATGGCACCAGTGGAGTTGAAAAAATTGAAAGATTAGCTTCAGGAACTCCTAGATAAGGGGTTCATTAGGCCTAGTGTGTCACCGTAGGGTGCACAGGTTCTGTTTGTGAAAAAGAAAGATGGTACAATGAGAATGTACATTGACCACAGGCAATTGAACAGAGTGACAGTGAAGAACAAGTATCCTCTACATTGTATTGATAATTTGCTTGATCAGCTTCAGTGGGCGAGGGTATTCTCCAAGATTGATCTCAGTTTGGTCTATCACCAGTTGAAGATTAAGGCTTCAGATATTATGAAGACTGCTTTCCGGACTAGATATGGGCACTATGGGTTTCTTGTCATGTCTTTCAGGCTGACTAATGCCCCAACAACGTTCATGCATTTGATGAACAGTGTATTTCGGCCATATCTGGATTCGTTCATGATTTGTTTTATTGATGATATATTGGTGTACTCGCGTAGCTAGGAAGAGCACGCACAACATTTGCGAGTGGTATTACAGAGATTGAGGGAGGAGAAGCTTTATGCAAAGTTTTCCAAGTGTGAGTTTTGGCTTGGGTTAGTGGCTTTCTTAGGAGACGTGGTTTCTAGCGAGGGTATTAGGTCGAACTGAATAAGATAGAGGTGGTGCAGAGTTGGCCTATACTAACCTCAGCCATAGAGATTCATAGTTTCCTTGGGTTAGTAGATTATTATCACCAGTTTTTTTAGGGATTTTTCTCCATTGCATCGTCCTTGACCAAGTTGACACAGAAGGGTGCTCCATTTGTGTGGTTGGATGAGTGCGAGGAGAGCTTTTAGAAGCTTAAGACAACTTTGACCACGGATCCAATGTTGGTGTTGCCATCAGCTTTAGGTTCTTACACCATATATTGTGATGCTTTGAGTGTTAGGATTGAATGTGTGTTGATCTAGGAGGGTAGAGTTACTGTATACGGTTCTTGTCAGTTGAAACCCTATGAGAAGAACTACCTTGTACATGATTTGGAGTTGGCTGCTATAGTTCATGCTTTGAAAATTGGGAGGCACTACTTGTATGGTGTATCTTGTGAGGTATTCATCGATCATCGCAGTCTTCAGCATCTATTCAAGCAAAAAGATCTTAATTTGAGGCATTACCATATTGTATCACCCGGGGAAGGCCAACATGGTGGCCGCTGATTTGAGCCGAAAGGCAGTTAGCATGGGCAGTTTGGTGTACATTCCAGTTGGGGAGAGGCCCTTCGCGGTTGATGTTCAAGCTTTGGCCAATCGGATGGTGAGATTAGATATTTTAGAGCCTAGTCGAGTGTTAGCTTGTGTTGTTTCTTCCTTGTATGACCGTATCAGAGAGCGCCAGTATAATGATCCATATTGGCCAGTCTTTAAGGACATGATTCAGCATGATGATGCTAGGGATGTGACCATTGACAGTGATGGCGTGTTGATGATGTATGACCGGATGTGCATGCCCAATATGGATGGGCTTCAGGATTTGATATTGGAGGAGGCCCACAGCTCGCAGTATTCCATCCATCCAGGTGTCGCGAAGATGTATCAGGATTTGAGGCAGCACTATTGGTGGAGGAGGATGGAAAAGGATATAGTGGGATTTGTAGCTCGGTGTCTCAACTGTCAGCAAGTTAAGTACGAGCATTAGAGACCAGGCGGTGTACTCCAGCGGATGATTATTCTCGGGTGGAAGTGGGAGAGGATTACTATAGATTTTGTGAGTGTTCTCCCTCGGACTTTGAAAAAGTTTGATTCGATTTGGGTGATTGTGGATCGACTAACCAAGTCTGCGCACTTCATCTCAGTTCTGGAGGACATTTCAGCGAGAGTTGGGTACGTAGGTAGAGTTGAGCACATCATTCCATCCTCAGATAGACAGGAAGTCTGAGTGCATTATTTAGATATTGGAAGACAAGTTGCGTGCATGTGTTATTGATTTTGGGGGTTCTTGGGATGAGTTTCTGCTGCTTGCAGAGTTTATCTACAATAACAGTTATCAGTCGAACATTCAGATGGCTCCATATAAGGCGTTGTATGGGAGGCGGTATAGATCTCCTATTGGATGGTTCGAGCCCAGAGAGGCTAGGTTATTGGGGACAGAGATGGTTCAGGATACCTTAGAAAAGGTGAAACTAGTTTAGGAGAGGCTTCGTACAGCACAGTCGCATCAGAAGAGTTATGCGGACCGGAAGGTTTTGGATGTGTCCTATATGGTAGGTGAAAAGGTCTTGCTGAATGTTTTGCCCATGAAGGGTGTTATGTGGTTTGGGAAGAAAGGGAAGCTGAGTTCGCGGTCCATTGGGCCTTTTGAGGTACTTAGAAGGATTGGGGAGGTGGCTTATGAGCTTGCTTTACCACCCAGCTTGTCGAGCATGCACCCGGTATTTCATGTATCTATGCTCAGAAAGTATGTTAGGGATATGTCTCATGTATTGGACTTCAGCATTGTTCAGCTGGATGATGATTTGACCTATGATGTGTAGCAAGTGGCTATTTTGGGTCATCAGATTCGAAGGTTGAGATAAAAAGATATAGCTTCAGTAAAGGTACAGTAGAGAGGTTGGCCCGTGGAAGAGGCTACTTAGGAGACCGAGCGGGAGATGCGGAGCAAATATCTTCACCTATTTATGACCCCAGGGTATGTTTCTTGACCCGCTCGAGGATGAGCGTTTGTTTTAGTTGGGGAGGATGTGATGACACAGCCTGTCGTCATGTGAGTTACCGCCTCGTTTCCCTCATTTTTTGTTCACTATGCTTTATTATCGATATTTGAGGTGATCGAGTCGAATTGGATTGATTTTAGATGGAAATGAAACACTTAGTCTCTTTAAGGAAGGCATGTTTTGAAAAAAACAACGTATGTTGACTATGAGTTAAAGGGCTCGGATGTGATTTTTGGTGATTTGGTTAGCTTCGGGGAATGATTTGTGACTTAGAAGTGTGATTGGAATTGATTTTGGAGGTCCGGTGTAGAATTAGGCTTGAACTGGCGAAGTTAGTATTTTGGCGAATTACGGTTGGTATGTGAGATTTTGATCCGGGGTCAGAATGGAATTCCGAGAGTTGTAGTAGCTTTGTTAGGTGATTTTGGATGTGTATGTAAAATTGCAGGTCATTCAGGAGGTGTTTTGGTCGGGTTTTTGATCAAATGCGTAATTCGGAAGTTTTGGAAGAACTTAGGCTTGAATCCGATGTAATTTGATGGTTTTGGTTTTATTTGTAGTGTTTTGATGATTTGAGAAATTTTGAATAATGTTTTGGGATGGGTTGGCACTTTTGGTTAAGGTTTCGGAGGCCTCAGGGTGATTTCGGATGGCTAACGGGAGGAAAGTTGAGTTAGAGACACCTGAAGGCATCTGATATATGGTGTTTTCGCTTCTGCGAAAAATGGACCATAGAAGTTGTTCCGCAGAAGCGGAGAGGGAGTCGCAGAAGCGGGGTTTGGATTTTTTGCAATTTCCGCAGAAGCGGATGATTGCCCGCATATGCGGCACCCGCAGAAGCGATTATTGACCGCAAAAGCAGTCCTTGGCGTAACAGTGTAGTTCCACAAAAACGGTCTCGCATAAGCGGAAGCGGGACCGCAGAAGCAAAAAAAAGTCCTAGGCAAAAGGGTTTTAAAATAACATTTTCATCCGCGAGCTTGGGATATTTTCCACCATTGTTGAGAAACTTTAAGAGTTTTTTACAAGGATTTAAGAGGGTTTTGACTAGGAATCGATTGGAGGTGAGTCCTATGGCCTAGAAAAATCATTTTATTGAAGGTTCAACACTTACATTCATGGAAATTTGATTAAAAAGGAAAGAATTAGGGCTTGACTTTTTTAATGAAAATTTGGGGTTTGAGGGAGCAATTGAGCTCGGATTTTGGTAAATTTGATATGTATAGACTCGGGGCAAGATAAGAAATCCGTTGATGTGAATATTTATAATTTTTTCGAGAAGTCGGCTCGGGTTTAGCCAACTTCGTGATTTTCGATAATTTCGAGTCTTTTCGATTGGGTTGTATTCCCTTAGCCTATTGTAAAGTATTTCTTGTGATTTTGATCAGATTTGACGCTCGGGAGAGGTTGATTTGCGAGGCAAGGGCAAAGCGAGCTAGGATTTCGGCCGACTTGAGGTGAGTAATGGTTATAAATGATGTTCTGAGTGTTTGAAACCCTGTATTTGCATAATATGGTGCTATGTAGAGATGAGACACACATTGTATAATGAGCGTGAGGTCTGTTACTGTTGGGAATTCGGACACGGTCCACCCCGATTGATGACTCTACTCTATTTTTGATTGAGACTTAATTAATATCATTATATTCTGGGCTAGTTGCCATGTTTGGGGCCTTGTGCCGATAGGTAGAACCCTTAGGGGGTATTTGTACTAGTTGACCTCACCATACTTATTAAAAATCATACCCTCAGTCATCTTCTTAACTGATAAACATTATATGAACCAGCCGTGGAAATTGGTAAATCCTAATGAGAATAAGTGGAGGATTGGAAATCCTATCTTAGTTGAGCATGCCCGAGGGGCCACGTCTATATTGACTGAAAGGGGTTAAGGACTCCCATAGTGAGAGTACTTGAAATATCTTCGATCGGGCTCTGTGCTGCAGCAGTATATATACATATATAGATCGGACTTCCGCGGATCAGACTGCACACCGCAGTAGTATAGCGCCTGGGCTGTAGGAGCCCCTTCGGAGTCTGCACACCCCTAGTGAGCGCAGTCGACTATTATTATTGGATCGGGCTGCACACCGCAGCAGTTCACACACACACACACACACACACAATACTATTGCACGCACTATATATATATATATATATATATATATATATATATATATATATATATATATATATATATATATATATATATATATCGGTGCTTTCAGATTCTAAAGAGGGTAGTTAAAGATAGGTATAATTAAACTACTGGTCATTGAGATGAGTAAATGAGTTGTGTACTGGTTTGAGGGATATTTACCCGATTTTCTCATTTAGCTGTTGTTTGATGCACTTGTTGTTTTTATATAGAACTGCGTAGTGTTTTTACGAGTTTTCTTACCGTCAGTCATTATTTATTTCTATTACTCACTAAGTCGGAGTACTCACTTTACTCTCCGCACCATGTGTGCAGATACCGATATCCCGGAGGCATAGTTGAGCTTTCAGCTGCTGTTCAGCTTATTGTTGTAGTTATCGAGGTAGCTGCATGGCATCCGCTGGATCCGATTTCTTTCCTTATTCCTTTTATTTCCGCATTCTAGACTTATTTATGTATAGGCTGCTACTCGAATTTGTATTAGAGGCTCTCGAC